>CM064514.1:53773169-54158541 GCA_032716605.1 Paralithodes platypus | reverse complement strand
CGGCCCAGTCGTTTGTGATGGATGTTGAAACCCTATATTACCAGGTTGTGTAGGTTGTGATGCCAATCAATATTTGGGTAGACCATTATTAAGATGGCATATCTCTTGTCCCTGCGTGCTTTTTTCTAATGAGAAAAAGATTGAGGAGTTTTCAACCTCCCCAGTAAGGGTCTAGGGTGTTGGACGAGAGCAGAGATGCTTGTATTGGTGAATGACGCGGTGGAACTGCTTTCAGAGTAATTGCTTCTCTACCACCTTCCATGGGCTCCACAGATGACAGCCAATATTCCAAACCAGTGGAATCGACCCAGTCGGACTTGTAGAGCCTGTCAGCATTGGGATCATGTCACCGTGTTCGGAAGGTTCGGTAGGATCCATCCAGGATTGGTTACGGAGCATTCTTGTGGCCCACATTGGGGTTTATACTGCATTCCCAAAATGTACCATCTCGGACGAGTGTACATACCAGGATCTTTTACATAATCATTAGTATTCAATGCAAGGAGCCGTCATCTGCTGTGTATGTGTGGATATTCAGTTTCGGTCTGCACATGTAGTTCATGTGTTCAAAATTTGTTATTATTCAAGGACATGTTGTGTTTGCTCTGGCCCATGAGTGAAATTGTAAGTGAGATCTGCCTGAAAGTAAATCCAGCATCTGTTGTAGAAGGACACTTCCTTTATTCAACGAGTGGTTCGCTCAGCAAAGGAGCAGGCTGGAACTGGACGAATGCATGTACACCATGGTTTTATTTATGTGCTGATATGTTGCAGCAAGAAAGAAAAGTACTAGGGTCCAAGAACTGACCCTTGTGGCACCCCACTTTAGGGTAACGATATGGGGATGGCTTGGGACACTGCACCACCAAAAAACCGCGACAGCTTGTTCCCTGTCAGTGAGGGTGGAAAAACAGTTGCAGCCACACCCCAAGTTTGCCTGAAGATTCCTGAGTCTCGTATCTTGTGGAGGAGGTGATTGGCCGTGGTTCTACCTTGTCAAAAAATTGCTTTTTGCAAAATAAAGGTAGGACCAACGTCCCCGATAGCATTTTTATTTTCTAGCCCTTCTATAATTTTTTCATGGGTTGAGCGATAACATGTGTTTTGCGAGGAGGCCACGAGTGGCGCTTCCGAAACCCATGCTGGTCCTTGTTTAATTATGTTGTTTTCTTCAAGGATTATGGACATTATTTTTAACTATTTGAGCTTTTCGAAGGATTTTAGATGACTAATGCGAAGGTTTTTAAAGCAAATAGGTCTATAATTTTTGCCTTTCACCGCCCCTCGAACCCCCTTTGTGGCACTGGTGTAATCTTTGTTAGCCACCATTTTAATTGGTTGTGGTATAATTTCCGACGTCGACGGAGAGTTTCTATAAAAAATCTTGTAGTAGGAGCACTAAGGTCTGCTGCGGCAAGTCTTGGAGGGAGACGTGCGGACAGGGAATTGACTCTGGGTCCTGCTTGTGCTGCATTGATTACCCCAATTTCCTTTATAGCATTTAACTATCATCAATTTGTGGTTAAATTTAATGTCAGTTAGATTTTGGGCATGGGGGGATAACTTTGTGGAACGAAGTCGAGTCGGTGAGTCAAATTATTTTATCACCTAGAGGGTGGCTAAAGACGCCCTCGTACTGTAGCCGTAGTATATCGACAATCGCCTCAGGTTCGTTCTTGGTTTGGCCGTTCGCATCTGTCAGTGGACCAACACCCACCCTTACATTTGATTTGTTTGCAGCATACTTATAAAAGTATTTTGGGTTAGTTTTAATGCAGGATACGGCTTGGAATTCTTTCTGCGATTTTCTATTTCTACTGAAGTCTTGAGTTTTTCTTCAATGGAGGCAACGTTGGCTTCAATTTGTTGTTTATTTAGTATGCTCGTACTACGCTTCAGCTTCTTGCGTAGTTTCGTTCGCTTGCGCATCAGTATCCTACGATCACGTGGTATATTTTTCTGTGGTGACGATTTTCTAAGGGGTACTAATTTTTCAGAAATTTTGAGGCATATTTCCAGTAATTTGTTATATTGGGCCTCGGGACCAGATTCCTTAAACTGTATGACCCAATCCACTTCACTAAGTTCTCTTTTAAGGTCTTCCCAGCATATAGATTCACTGAGAAAGTTGAGTTGATTGAAGTTCACAGCCATGGGCTCTGCAGGGCTGGGAGTTCTATGCTGTGTGTTGGTAACTATGTTTGTCGCCATTGTAATAATATTGTGGTCCGACAGGTTGGTTTTGTCTACTGTGAGGTTGTGGATCAGCTCATCATTGTTGGTCATTACAATATCCAGTATACTCTTACCTCTTGTGGCCATATTGACGAGTTGATTGAGATAAAACTCTCTTGAAAAACGTATAAGTGCTTCTGCTTGAGCTCGCATGTCCGCTGCTCCTCCATAGACACTTTCTGAATCCCAGTTAATTAGCGGGAAATTCAAGTCTCCAGTGAGCACAATGGTTGGCATGGGTGGTGGTAGATTGTCTAAAATATCTTTAATTTTTGTTAGTTGATCCATAAACTTATTAGTTGGACATGCTGGAGGTCTATATATAGTGATGTAGATCATATTAATGTCTGTAATGTTTAGCACACACACACACACACACACACACACACACACACACACACACACACACACACACACACACACACACACACACACACACACACACACACACACACACACCAACAACCACAACAACACCAACACCCCCTCCACTCCACCACTCACTATGTACACAACAAAGCTGGCCTGAATACCGCATTATGTCCACAACCACCACCACAGCAACAACATCACCATCACCACCACCACTACCACTACCAACAACAACACCACGAGGGCGGGTGCCCAACCCCGAAAGGGGTTGACATCGGGGAGCTATCCCCCCGCCAAAGGCGGCTTTCTAGAGCCTTTTCTAGCTGATGCTGAGAGGATTGGGTTCTAGTCATGTGGTGATGGGCTGGTCTATCAGAGTGAGAGCTGAGCAATCTCTGCCATACCCATAGCTTACTCTGACTTTTCCTTTAACTTATATATTTTCTAGATCTCAAGTGACGGCGTCTCTTCCGTGGATTGCCCTCCCAATCTACCAAGATTGGAAGCCAAAGCGTCACATTTTTCCCTTGCCCCTCAACTTTCTCTTCATAATTGCTGAGGGGCACAGGGCCCTGGGTGGGGCTTTGGTTTCCCGGGCGTTTCCGCACCCTCCTCAGCCCCCCGCCATGGAGTGGCTTCGGTAACCCAGGCTTTATTGTGGTCGGCGGGGAGGGTTCTGTGGGGGCACTCGGTTATGGCCTTGGAATTGCTCGGGGCCTTGGGGCTGTTCGGCCAGGCAGCTTGGGGAACAACAACAACAACAACAACAACAACAACACCACCACGATCATTACCACCAACATCACCACCACCACAAGCACTCCCTCCATTCCACCACTATCACCACCACCACTCCCTCCACTCCACCACTATCACCACCACCACTCCCTCCACTCCACCACTATCACCACCACCACCACTCCCTCCACTCCACCACTATCACCACCACAAACACTCCCTCCACTCCACCCCTCGCTATACACAACAAAGCTGGCCTAGATACCACAGTCTATCCACAACAACACCAACGACAATACACGTGTATCTTCTCTATCTATCTATTGCAATATCTCTGTCTACCTACAGTATCTATCTACTTATGTGGATTTTGTTGTTGATTTTTTTTTGTCTATGTGGATGAGGGAGACAAAAGGCAGAACTGCCTGTGGCGAGTGCCGCCCACATTGTTGAAAGAGTGACGGCCAAAATCAAGGAATGTTCTAGCCAAAATGCCTGGACACATGGAGTTTGAAGCCATTTAAGTTATACGATGAGGGGAAAATGGATTCAGGGAGAGAGTTCCAGAGCTTAGCTGTTGACTAGAAGAAAGATTGGGAATATCATTTCACTCTTGGGTTGGAGAGTTGCACAGAGTAGGGTTGGGATTGTGTTGCAAGACGGGTGCTACGTACTCTACGTAAAGGAGGTGGTATACACTGAGAGTGCTCTGAGGAACACTGATTAATGTAATAACAGTAGAATAGCGAGAGATGCAACATTGCGGTGTAGAGAGAGAGATTACAGAGAGTTGGTGAGTGAACCTAAGTTAATGAGACGAAAGTGCTGTGTGAGAGGATCCTCCCCACGCATGCGAACAATACTCAATACATGGATGCACTGTGCTCCAGTACAGAGCAAGAAGCTGTGCAGAGGTAAAGAACCCTCGGAGGCAGTTGAGCACACCCAGCTTCCAGGAAACTGTTTTAGCAAGGGCGATAATATGGTCTTACGTATACTGTATATGCCATTTTCAGTCATTATCTACCTATCTTCCCATTAACTTATCTATTCGTCAAAAGCCGGTATCACACGGTATCACACGAGAGCTTTTATAGTCAACATTCGATGATCAACAGTTTTCTGGCAACATTTCTGTAATATTTTGCACTGGTATCGGAAACTAGACTGATGGTAGATGAATTTAGGTGACAGAAATATTATAAATGTTGACATAAGCTGCCAGACCCAGTGTTGAGCATAAATATTGTGGGGAAAAGCGCTCGTGTGATACCGGCTTTACACCCACATGTCCATCCATAGATACTGGTGGTAGAAGGAATATACATTAAAAAAACGGAACCACTCCTCCTCTTCCCCTATGTCTCTTCCTCTTAAGGGGGGGGGGGGGGAGGATGTTGGGTTTTCTGGTTCCCCTTCTCCCTCAGATTTAGCTCCAATAGTTTTCAGATTTTACGACGTTTGGCCCATTAGTTTACTGATTTTAAGACCTACCGCCCCATTTCCTTGTCAATATTAAGACCATTCGTGCTTTTTAGGTGTCGATTTTTTTCCTGGTGAACGATAGTGAGCCTGTAATTTTGGAAGAACCAGCCTTCGGCCGTGACGTTTTTCTACCGAAAAATGTACAAATTAACTTAGAAGGGGGATCTAATGCATGTTATTTTAAATTTGATGGAGATCTAGGGAGGAACCTAGAAAATAATTAATTAATGAAAAATATCGACCAAAAAGTGAACCATTCCCCCTTAATCAAAACCGAAGGCCGATTCCTTCTAAATTACAGGCTCGCTATCTCGCCAGAAAAGAAAATCGGCATCTAAATGGCACGAGAGGTCTTAATATTGACAAAGAAATGGGGCGAAAGGTCTCAAAATCCCCCAAATAACGGAACGAACTGCATAAAATCTCTAAGCTAATATGCTAAACATGAGGAAGAAGCGGAACCATAACAAGCGACTACCGGTACCTCTCCCTTAAGTCCTGGCTTCGTAAGATCTGTATGGCCAGTGTACGTATGTAAATCTATATAAATCTCTCCCACTCTTACACACTCACTCTCTCTCTCTCTCTCTCTCTCTCTCTCTCTCTCTCTCTCTCTCTCTCTCTCTCTCTGTCTCTCTCTCTCGTGGCGACCTACATACAGACACACACTCGGCCAAAAAAGGCGTACATACAGAGTTCCACATGCAGGCAATTAATCTAAAGCAGAAACAGACACACACACACACACACACACACACACACACACACACACACACACACACACACACACACACACACACACACACACACACCCCACACACCACACACCACACACACACACACACACACACACACACTCATTAAATATACACACACTCTAGTAAAATTATAGGTATGTAAAGGCTAATTAAAGTGTCCATAATAATCTACCCATTTAAAGGTATATTAGTTGTAATAGTCCTATCTTATACATGGATAGAAAGGTACATCATCATCAGTAAACCCAAGGATTTTATAGACCTTTTTACATGTTTTTTTATTTTTTAGAGTGCTGACAAATACACAATATACACACAGGCATATACACATACACACACATATGTACACACACATACACAAAAATTATGTATGCAGATATTAATGGAGACAATATTTAAGCAAACATTTAGTTGCACATGTTTTATCTAGCAAACGTATATTACACACTGATTCATATTAACATACACACACACACAGACACAGACACACACACACGCACACACACACATGCACACACACTTATACACAAAATGAAAAGAAAATGACTTCATGATTGCATTTGCATATTTACATTACCCGTTATAATGTAAAAGTGTGAACAAATATAATCGTGTAGAAATATTAGCGTATCGAAACCTAATGTGACAGGCTATTATCTCTCTCTCTCTCTCTCTCTCTCTCTCTCTCTCTCTCTCTCTCTCTCTCTCTCTCTCTCTCTCTCTCTCTCTCTCTCTCTCTCTCTCTCTCTCTGTATTTATGTTTTTTTCTCTCACAATGTCATTCATCAACTAGTCCTCCCACTTGGCCATAGAACAATATTCCTACTTCACGTTACTATACTTAAGGGGAGATAAGCGTATATATTGGCTTAGTGTTATATCTATTTGTTTAGTTCCTCCCTCGACCTCCATTAAGCTGTAAAAAACACCCCCTAGACCCCCCATCAAGATAAATGTATACATTTTACGGTAGAATGTTTTTTCGGACGAAGGCCGGTTACTCTTAATATTACAGGCTGGCTATCGCTTGCCAGGAAAAAATCGACACCCAAATGGCACGAAAGGTCTTAATATTGACAAAGAAATGGGGCATAAAGTCTTAAAATCGCCAAACTAATGGGCTGAATGTCTTAAAATCTAAAAACTAATGGGGCTAAACACGAGAGAGAAGAGGGGCCAGAACAAACGGCCCATCCCCCCTTAATGCACACACAGCTCAACACCCTGACACCCAAACCACCCACGCAACCTACTTTGAATCACTCGAAAACCACTAAAAATAGCATGCAACCACTCCTAACCATAGACAGAACCACTAATACTATCATATTACCACTACTACCACTCAAAACCACACACAACCACGAATACTAACATACTACCACTCAAAAACCACACACATCCACAAATACTAACATACTACCACTCAAACCCACACACAACCACTCAAAACCACACACAACCACGAATACTAACATACTACCACTCAAACCCACACACAACCACTCAAAACCACACACACAACCACTAATACTAACATACAACCACTCAAACCCACACACAACCACTCAAAACCACACACACAACCACTAATACTAACATACTACCACTCAAACCCACAAACAACCACTCAAAACCACACACACAACCACAAACACTAACATACAACCACTCAAAACCACACACATCCACAAATACTAACATACTACCACTCAAACCCACACACAACCACTCAAAACCACACACACAACCACTAATACTAACATACAACCACTCAAACCCACACACAACCACTCAAAACCACACACACAACCACTAATACTAACATACTACCACTCAAACCCACACACAACCACTCAAAAACACACACACAACCACAAATACTAACATACTACCACTCAAACCCAACACAGCCACTCAAAACCACACACACAACCACAAATACTAACGTACTACCACTCAAACCCACACACAACCATTCAAAACCACACACACAACCACTAATACTAACATACTACCACTCAAACCCACACACAACCACAAATACTAACATACTACCCTCAAACCCCACACAACCACTAATACTAACATACTACCACTCAAACCACACACAACCACTAATACTAACATACTACCACTCAAACCACACACAACCACTAATACTAACATACTACCACTCAAACCACACACAACCACTAATACTAACATACTACCACTCCAAACCACACACACAACCACTAATACTAACATACTACCACTCAAACCCACACACAAGTGTGCACTAATACTAACATACTACCACTCAAACCCACACACAACCACTAATACTAACATACTACCACTCAAACCCACACACAACCACAAATAGTAACATACTACCACTCAAACCCACACACAACCACTAATACTTACATACTACCACTCAAACCACACACAACCACTAATACTAACATACTACCACTCAAACCCACACACAACCACTCAAAATCACACACACAACCACTAATACTAACATACTACCACTCAAACCCACACACAACCACTCAAACCCACACACAACCACTAATACTAACATACTACCACTCAAACCCACACACAACCACTAATACTAACATACTACCACTCAAACCCACACACAACCACTAATACTAACATACTACCACTCAAACCCACACACAACCACTAATACTAACATACTACCACTCAAACCCACACACAACCACAAATACTAACATACTACCACTCCAAACCACACACACAACCACTAATACTAACATACTACCACTCAAACCCACACACACAACCACTAATACTAACATACTACCACTCAAACCCACACACACAACCACTAATACTAACATACTACCACTCAAACCCACACACAACCCACAACAACATACTACCACTCCAAACCACACACACAACCACTAATACTAACATACTACCACTCCAAACCACACACACAACCACTAATATAGCAATACTATTAGGTAGCGCCAACGAACTTGACAATAATCTTGACCCCTTAACTTCTTATAACTCGAAATGAAAAAAGCTGACCATCATTTGGGAAGAGTCCACCAGGAAATAGGTTTGAATAATTACAGCCAGTTTGCTCTAGGCCCTTTTAAACTTAAAAACAAAAAAACATCCATTAGATCCCTCTCCTAGATTAATTTGTAAAATATTCGGTAGAAAAATGTCCCGGCCGGTCCTTCCAAAATTACAGGCTCACTATCGTTCGCCAGGAATAAAATTGACACCTTAATAGCACGAAAGGTCTTAATATTGACAAACAAATTGGGTGAAAGGTTTTAAAATCGACAAACTAATGTGGCAAACATTACATCTTAAAATCGACAAGCTAATGGGGATAAACATGAGGAAGAAAGGGGACCAGAAAAACGACCCATCTCCCCTAAAGATGATAGCTCTCATAATAACATAGACACACATACAAACCATACACACAGACACATACACAAACACACACCCATATATACACAGGCCCTCCCAATACAATACATCAACTCCTCCTCCCACTAGGCCATAGAAAAAACAGTCCTAACTCACACAATACACTCACAACTCAACACTACAACACTCTTACACCCAAACCACCCACGCAAACTCCTTAACATCACTCAAGAGCCACTGAAAATAACATGAAACCACATTTAAACACTAGCATATTCCAGCAAACACTCATAATTATAATAACACATATTCACACAAACACACATAGATCTGGAACATACACAATCATACACACAAACAGAAAATCCCCCCCCCCACCACACACACACAGGCCCTCATAATTACCCCCCCACCACACACACACACACAGGCCCTCATAATTACCCCCCCCCCACACACACAACACACACACCTCATAATTACCCCCCCCCCCACCACACACACAACACAGGCCCTCATAATTACCACCCCCCCCCCACCACACAACAGGCCCTCATAATCCCCCCCCCCCCCACACACACACACACAGGCCCTCATAATTCCCCCCCCCCACCACCACACACACCACACAGGCCTCATAATTACCCCCCCCCCCCCCCACACACAGGCCCTCATAATTACCCCCCCCCCCCCCCCCACCCACACACACACCCACAGGCCCTCATAATTTCCCCCCCCCACCACCCACACACACACCCTCATAATTATCCCCCCCCCCACCACACAACTCATAATACCCCCCCCCCCACACAACACACACACAGGCCCTCATAATTACCCCCCCCCCCCACCACACACACACAGGCCCTCATAATACCCACCCCCCCCACCCACACACACACACAGGCCCTCATAATTATCCCCCCCCCCCCACCACACACACACACAGGCCCTCATAATTATCCCCCCCACCACCACACACACACAGGCCCTCATAATTACCCCCCCCCCCACCACACACACACACACAGGCCCTCATAATTACCCCCCCCCCACCACACACACACACACACCACAGGCCCTCATAATTACCCCCCCCCCCACCACACACACCACCAACACAGGCCCTCATAATTACCCCCCCCCCCACCACACACACACACAGGCCCTCATAATTACCCCCCCCCCACACACACACACAGGCCCTCATAATTACCCCCCCCCCCACCACACACACACACAGGCCCTCATAATTTCATACATCAACCTTTCCTCCCACTGAGCCATAGAAAAACAGTCCCACCTCACGCAATGCACTTACTACTCAACAGTCAACACCACAAACACCCGGACACCTAAACTACCCACCCAAGCTACTTAGTTACTCAAGAAGCACTATAAATAACATGTATGTATGTATATACTCGAGCACTTACCCCATAGCTGGGGGTGGCCGACTTGAAACAAAGCCCGAACAAGAAAATAATAAATAAATAAATATAGAAAATTTAAATCACACACATCTAGGTCGCCCTGGAGAAGACCCAGAGACCAAGGATCACTAAGGGCCTCCAGCACTCCCCAGGTCTCAAACCTCCCCGAGAGGTTCCAGTCTCAGCAGGCAGACATGCAGCGGAACCACACCACAATGCCCGCCCACCTTACTTCCAGGCATGGCCCTTCAAAATATACACCGTCTCCCCGGGCCAGGCGCCTGATGGACTATTATCTAGTCCAACTGGCGTCCAACCCCCTCTCCTTACGACCGCGTTATCACTGATCTATTCACAAGCAGTCTCCCTTCATTCCTATTCAATACCATTTATCTTGCCTGTTCTTCAGTCATCTCTCTATCTACCAACGCTTTTGTTACACCATCTCTCCATCTCTAGCTATTTTCCCTTGTTTCTGTGTCATATATTCTCTTTATAAGCCTTTCATCTCCCATTTGTTCAACATGTCCATATCAACATTGCATATACCAGTAACCACTCGAAATCTAAAACATCTACTAATATCAACTCGCAGGCACTTATAATAACAAACACAAACATATAAATACACTTTACTGTTGGCAACATCATTTTGTATACAGTACACTCCCTGATTTTATGTATGTTTTACTTACAGGAATAATCTGGTATAAAACTGATAATTGATCATATGAATCATCTATTTTATGAGATGCTGCACTCCTAATTCAATCATACTAGTTTTCCTTCCATACTTAAAGTCAGGGAGTGTGTGCAAATTGATGTGGCCGAGTGTACATACACATCCATACACACAAGCAAATCACACTAGTTTTCCTTCCATACTTAAAGTCAGGGAGTGTGTGCAAAGTGATGTGGCCGACTGTACATACACATCCATACACACAAGCACAAAATATAACCGCTCTCATACCCTCATAATATAACCGCTCTCATACCCTCATAATATAACCGCTCTCATACCCTCATAATATAACCGCTCTCATACCCTCATAACTTCATGCATCAACCTTTCCTCCCACTGAGTCATAGATAAACAGTCCCACCTCACGCAATGCACTAACAACTCAGCACTACAAACACCCGACACCCAAACTACCCACCCAAGCTGCTTAAGGGGAGGTTTTTAGGTTGTTCCCTAGACCTCTATCAAGCTAAAAACTACACCTCCTAGACCCCCTTTCAAGATAAATTTGTACATTTTTCGGTAAAAAAAATCCCGGCCGAAGGCCGGTTCCTCTTAAATTACTGGCTCACTATCGCTCGCCAGGAAAATATCGACACCTAAATTGCACGAACGGTCTTAAAATTGACAGAAATTGGGCGAAAGTTCTTGAGATCGTCTAACTTATCTCCAAATCTTAAAAGCATTGGGGCTAAACATGAGGGAGAAAGGGGTCCAGAAAAAAATCCCTCCAGTGGAAATCTCCCCTTAAGGGGGGTCACCTGCTGTTTTTTTTATCTGTCTCTCCTTTCCTCTGACTTGTAATCGAAATAATAAAAGAAATAATCCCAAAGCTTATCCAATCACTGAAAATCTAGTGCATACGCAAAAAGCACACATAACATCAGGTTCATCCACAACTACTCAAACTCACACACAACTAATTCAATCGCTCATGCCCACTTGGAACTACACTCAAACTAACTTTAAGAATATGTCACTTAAGGGGAGACTGACCGTTTGTTTGGTCTATTAATTAATGTATTCATATATATTATTTAGTTTCCTCCCTAGACCTAAATCAAGCTTAGAAAAACACCCCCTAGACCCCCCCTTCAAGATAAATTTGTAAATTTTTCGGTAGAAAAATTTCCCGGCCGAAGATTGCAGGCTCGCTATCGCTCACCAGGAAAAAATCGACACCTAAATGGCTTGAAAGGTCTTAAAATTGACAATGAAATTGGGTGAAAGGTGTTAAAATCGCCAAACTAATGGGCCGAACGTCTTATAATCTCATAACTAGTGGGGCTAAACATCAGGGAGAAGGGGGTCCAGAAAAACGGTCTGCCTCCCCTTAAAATACACCTGCTGTGAACACTGATAATAATCGTCCACAGCTACTCATGATAGAGCTAAATCACACTCAAGTATCTATTAACCCTTTCACTGCCGGGGGATGTTTGTTGTTTTAATTCAGCTATACTTAGACGATTTTATGCAGCTTAGGAAGGACATGTGGTAGACGAAAGGGTACATTGAGGTAGTCTGTAGCCTCATAATTGCTACACGTCCGTCCTAAGCTGTTAAAATCCTCTAATAATTGCCGGAATATAATGCAAAGAACGTCATCGGTACTGAACGGGTTAACTCCACGCAACCCCTAAAAATCACGCACAACCACTCAGAATCTATTGTAATTTGTATTTAATTGTGTGCTGCTGCTGTTTTAGCCTTAGTTATGAGTGTGTGATGTAGGTACGGAACATTTGAAACAGAGTGATTACATTTGTTATTCATCAACAGAAGTATTACAATGGAACAATATAGATGCAAGTATGAGAGAGAGAGAGTGAGAGAAAGAGAGAGAGAGAGCGAGAGAGAGAGAAAGCGAGCGAGAGAGAGAGAGAGCTACCGAGCAAACGTGTTCAAACAACCTCTCCTTGACGACATGACACAAATTATGTTTACAGTCACATAATTCAATCCCAATGACTAAGCATGACATACAACCCTAAGACGTGAACCATGTTTTGTGATTGACCGTACAGTTGGCCTCATAAATAAACATACATTCCATGACATATATAATTGCACAAAGGAAAATATAAGAGGATCCACGAATTTCTAAAAGCACCTGCACAACCATACCCTCACGTCTCCAGCAGTGACCCCCTAGCTACTCTTGACCCTGGTTATGGTGGGGGAAGTTTGACCTCTGACCTCTGGGGGGGGGGGGGGGATGTGTCACTCGGTAAGCATTTCTCCACTGCTGTGTCGCCAAAGAGGGTTGCTGTACAGTTGCCTACATGATTTTTGTACACATTTTATCATTCTATAATTATATGAAAGGAAAATTAGTACAATTGAATTAGAAGTATAGTCCTTTCATTCACATAAAACATATACATTAACCCGTTCAATAACCAGTTCCGTCCTTTTCATTGTATACATTAACCCGTTTAATAACCAGTTCCGTCCTTTTCATTGTATACATTAAGCCGTTCAATAACCAGTTCCGTCCTTTTCATTGTATACATTAAGCCGTTCAATAACCAGTTCCGTCCTTTTCATTGTATACATTAAGCCGTTCAATAACCAGTTCCGTCCTTTTCATTGTATACATTAACCGTTCAATAACCAGTTCCGTTCCTTTTCATTGTATACATTAACCCGTTCAATAACAGTTCCGTCCTTTTCATTGTATACATTAACCCGTTCAATAACCAGTTCCGTCCTTTTCATTGTATACATTAACCCGTTCAATAACCAGTTCCGTCCTTTTCATTGTATACATTAAGCCGTTCAATAACCAGTTCCGTCCTTTTCATTGTATACATTAACCCGTTCAATAACCAGTTCCGTCCTTTTCATTGTATACATTAACCCGTTCAATAACCAGTTCCGTCCTTTTCATTGTATACATTAACCCGTTCAATAACCAGTTCCGTCCTTTTCATTGTATACATTAAGCCGTTCAATAACCAGTTCCGTCCTTTTCATTGTATACATTAACCCGTTCAATAACCAGTTCCGTCCTTTTCATTGTATACATTAACCCGTTCAATAACCAGTTCCGTCCTTTCATTGTATACATTAAGCCGTTCAATAACCAGTTCCGTCCTTTTCATTGTATACATTAACCCGTTCAATAACCAGTTCCGTCCTTTTCATTGTATACATTAAGCCGTTCAATAACCAGTTCCGTCCTTTTCATTGTATACATTAAGCCGTTCAATAACCAGTTCCGTCCTTTTCATTGTATACATTAAGCCGTTCAATAACCAGTTCCGTCCTTTTCATTGTATACATTAACCCGTTCAATAACCAGTTCCGTCCTTTTCATTGTATACATTAACCCGTTCAATAACCAGTTCCGTCCTTTTCATTGTATACATTAACCGTTCAATAACAGTTCCGTCCTTTTCATTGTATACATTACCCGTTCAATAACCAGTTCCGTCCTTTTCATTGTATACATTAACCCGTTCAATAACCAGTTCCGTCCTTTTCATTGTATACATTAACCCGTTCAATAACCAGTTCCGTCCTTTTCATTGTATACTGGCTACTAATAGACGATTACATTATGCTTAAGAAGGACCTAAAGCAATTAACAGGCTTCGAACTATCTCACGTAACCCTTTTTACTGCCACAAATCCTTCTTAAACGGAACAAAATCGCCTAAATATAGCTAGAATAATATATATAAAACGTCGTCGGTGCAGAAGGGGTTAACCCGTTGTGCTGGTCATATTGCCGGGGAGTGTGATACAATGCAATGCAATTAACCCTTTGAAGCTCCGATACGCATTTCTGTTCTATTTCTGGCTACTATTAGACGATTTTATTCAGATTAGTAACGGTATATGGAAGTCAGAGGGTTGATTGAGCTAGTATTTACCCTTTTAATACCCACAGATACTTCCTAAGCTGCATAAAATCGTCTAATGATAGCCAAAATAAACTGCTAAAACGCGTCAGAGCTTCAAAGGGTTAACGTATTCAAAAGGACGCTATACATTAATTTTGAGGAGGTTGGAGTAATATAGGCTAAAACAAAATAGGGCGAGTGGTGGGTGGGAAGAGTGTCTTCTGCATTGCTATCCTTTTCTTCCTCTTAGTAGCAAATACTATATTAGTTTTAAGTTCGGACTGCCTAGTAGAGACCGCAATGTCTGTGTATGTATGTAACTCAATCTAGCTATGTAAGTAATGCAGTCACCCCTTTACATAATCAGTGTTGCCAATTTAGCTACTTTCCCGCTAGATCTAGAGGTGTTTGCTAGATCTAGAGGTGTTTGCTTCGAAATATCGTCAAATTTTGACATCTGGCGATATTCCAGAGATTTGAGCCATTTTGACCAATATTCTAGAGATTGTAGCTCTATTCTAGCGATTTTAGTGACTTATGAGAACGAATCTAGGGTATGTTGCATTTTGATTTGGTAAATCCTACACATAATGTATACCAGGTTTGTTTGTCCCCAACTGTACATATTTTCACGTCTCACCCCCCCCCCCCCCCCCCCCAGTCCCCCATAGCTGCCCTTGACCTGAGTTATGGGGTGGGGGGGGGGGGGGGGGGTACTTTAACCTTTGACCTCTGGGGGGGTTCAAACAAGTGACTGTATAAGCATTTCTCCAGTGTTATGTCGTCAGACATAAGGTTGTTTGTACACATTCATATACACACGCACACACACTCACATACACACACGCATTAATATACACACGCACACACTCACACACACGCACGCTTACACTCACACACACTCACAAGCACTCTCTCTCTCTCTCTCTCTCTCTCTCTCTCTCTCTCTCTCTCTCTCTCTCTCTCTCTCTCTCTCTCTCTCTCAGGGAAGGGGGTTACAACAGACTTCCCCTGTGGTTTGTGACTAATGCTCCGTACACCGTGGGGAGCAACCTTATTTTCACAGGGAGAGAGAGAGATAGTATGTATGTGTGTGTGTGTGTGTGTGTGTGTGTGTGAGAGAGAGAGAGAGAGTGTAGGGGGGGTACAGATGGGGGTTACTAACAGCGACATGAAAATGGTTTAAATGATGGGTAGATTGATAGATTAATAAAATATAGACTTCTAATATAACAATAGTAATAATAATTATAAGTATAATATATATATATATATATATATATATATATATATATATATATATATATATATATAGTATATACTGTAGCGTAGATATACAGATAAATAATTATGATAAATATTATATATAGACCTAGAAGAGTAAGAGTAGGGGCCTAGAAGGGTGAAAGAGTTCGAGGCGGAGAGATAAAAGGGATGGACGGGGTGGAGGGATGGTGGAGAGATGGAGTGGGTGGAGGGGTGGAGGGATACAAGGGGTGGAGATATAGAGGGAGTAGAAAGGTAGAGGGGGTGAAGAGATAGGGGATGGGACGATGAAGAAGGTGGAGGGATAGAGGGAGTGGAGGGATGGAGTGGTGGAAGATTAGAGGGGTTGGAGTGGTAGAGGGGGTGTAGGGATACAGGGGGAGGGGGGGGGAGAGGGGGTGGAGCTGGCGCCAGGGGGGTATGTGTATATAAGATAATTAACAATACCACCGTTACGTCAGTGTGAGCAATGTTACGCACGTCATACTCCAGACCCAAGCATGTGGTAGATAACAATAGATAGATAGATAGATAGATAGATAGGTGGATAGATAGATATATAGATAGGTGGATAGGTAGGTAGGTAGATAGCTAGAATGAAAAACGAAACAGAGAGAGAGAGAGAGAGAGAGAGAGAGAGAGAGAAAGAAAGAAAGAAAAAAGAAAGAAAGAAAGAAAGAAAGAAAGAAAAAGGGAGAGAGAGAGGGGGGGGGGGGGGGGTTTAGAGCTGGTGCCAGGGGGGTATGTGTGTATATAGTAATTAGTAACACCACCGTTACGTCAGTGTGAGCAATGTTGCGCGCGTCATACTGGAGCCAAGGGCATGGGAGGTATAACGGAAGTGTATTAACCCCTTCTGTACCGGCGACGTCTTTTTTATTGTAATCTGGCTATATTTAAATGATTTTATGCAGTTTAAGAAGGATCTGTGGTAGAAAAAAAAAAAAAAAAAAAAAAAAAAAAAAAAAAAAAAAAAAAGGAAGGAAAAGTGGGGATTGGGCCTGGGTATATAGAAATACAAATATAAAAAGGGTTAAGAGAGATAGTTCGAAGCCTGTTAACTGCTGAAGGTTCTTTTTAAACTGAATAAAATTGTCTAATAGTAGCCATAATAGAGTCAGATGGACGGCACTGGTACTGAAGGGGTTAATTATAGCTTTGAGGTTGAGATTTGTTACCCCCGCCACACGGTTATGGGGGGTTTAATGGGCAAGTAGGTTTTTTTGGCCCCTTATCCCTCGTGTTCAGTCCCATTACTTTTGATATTTTAACCCATTGGCTGCGGCTATGTTTGGGCTATTTAGGGCATATTCAGGCACTTCTGAATGATAAATCAAGCATCTGCATTAAATTAACTGTATTCTGCCGAAAACTAGGCGAAAATAGCTTCAAAATGAGACCAGAACGGGCCCCGTACGTGGTCTGGTTCACCCTCAGCGGTGCCAGTAAAACGCGGGAAACCCGCTATTTGGTAGCACTCGCTCGCTTGGCTACACTGTTGAGAGAGACAGAGAGAGACCCGCGCAAGACACAGCCTAGCTCAGTGAGCCGCTCGCTGCTCTGAGGGACGGAGGTGGGCCCCTCACGCTCCCGCCCACTGACACTCGATTTTTACGTTTTTTACAGGCTTTTAAAGCCTGGAAATTGCTGTAACTTGCCAAAACATTCCAGAACGTCACCCGCAGCCAAAGGGTTAAGTCGTTTGGCCCATTAGTTTAGCGATTTTAACACCTTTCGGCCCATTTCTTTGTCAATTTTAAGACCTTTTGTGCCATTTAGGTGTCGATGTTTTGCTGGCGAGCGATAGCAAGCCTGTAATTTTAATAGAAACCGGCCTTTGGCCGGGAAATTTACAAATTTATCTTGAAGTTGGGTCTAGGGGATTTTTTTCTAAGCTTGATGGAGGTCTAGCGAGGAAACTAAAACTAAAAATAAATGATTAAATGACTGACTTGACCAATAAATCAGCCACTAGCCCCATATTATTATTATGTTGCTGTCTGTGTGTTTAGCAGGAGCTTGTTTTAACTGTGTCTAAGAATGTTACGAGTTGTTTAACAAGCTGTTATTGTTTTGCTTTTGTTTATCTGATTTACTTAATGTGTCCAGTCACATTTATTATGCTGTGAACACTACATACACAAAGCCAAGCGATACATATTACTACATAAATACAATGACAGAGCAGGTATTGTATATGCAAGCACTTTATGTGGTACACGAGTAAAGTTTGAAACACACACACACACACAGAGCAGAGAGAGAGAGAGAGAGAGAGAGAGAGATATAGAAATAGATACGGTACGCATAATATAGATAACTATTCCAGTAATATGTCAGTGGTTATAGTTTAGTTAATGCTGGCTGTCAATATAGGTGGTTAATTGAGCATGGACATTACCTTTCATATTCCACAAATGTCATTGGATATTGTGATGTTGATTCAAAAGATTTACTGATGCAACACTTTCATATACAACTAGCTCTCACTGGATGAACTGTATTCAACTTACGAAGGACCTTTAGTTTTCCAAGATGTGAAAACTATTTAAGGGGAGATGAGAGTATTTAAGGGGAGATGAGAGTATTTAAGGGGAGATGAGAGTATTTAAGGGGAGATGAGAGTATTTAAGTGGAGATGAGAGTATTTAAGGGGAGATGAGAGTATTTAAGTGGAGATGAGAGTATTTAAGGGGAGATGAGAGTATTTAAGGGGAGATGAGAGTATTTAGGGGAGGTGAGAGTATTTAAGGGGAGATGAGAGTATTTAAGGGGATATGAGAGTATTTAAGGGGAGATGAGAGTATTTAAGGGGAGATGAGAGTATTTAAGGGGAGATGAGAGTATTTAAGGGGATATGAGAGTATTTAAGGGGAGATGAGAGTATTTATTTGCTTATTGTTTTGTTATTGTTTTTAGTTTCCTCCCTAGATCTCCATCAAGCTGTAAACAATACTCCCTAGACCCCTCTTCAAGATAAATTTGTACATTTTTCGGTAGAAAAATGTCCCGGCCGAAGGCCGTTTTCTCTTAAAATTACAGGCTCGTTATCGCTCGCCAGGAAAAAATCGACACCTAAATGGCACGAAAGGTCTTATTATTGACAAAGAAATTGGGCGTAAAGTCATAAAATCGCCAAACTAATGGGCCGAACTTCATAAAATCTGAAAACTAATGGGGCTAAACATGAAGGAGAAGGGGGGACCAGCAAAGCGACCCATCCCCCCCCCCCCCTTGAATAATCCATGCGTCATCCCACAAACGGCTCATACGCCATTCCTAATTGAACTCGACCTTTTAATTCCCTCCAGACATAGACTTTAATTATCTTCTCCAGGTAACTTTAGTGGACCTTGATTAGAGGAAGTGAGGTTTATAATAAGGTAATTAGGGGGGGGTGTTGGTAATCTGTGGGGGCTGGGAGGGGGGGCGGGGTGTGGAATTCACTTGACTGGGGGTGGGGATTAGGGAGAGAGAGAGAGAGAGAGAGAGAGAGAGAGAGGGGGACAATGATTATAGGAAGTGAGGTTATAATGAGGTAAGTACGGGGGTGTTGGTAATCTGTGGCGGGTGGGAGGGGGGGCGGGCTGTGGAATTCACTTGACTGGAGAGAGGAGAGAGAGAGGAGAGAGAGAGAGAGAGAGAGAGAGGAGAGGGACAATGATGAGGTTATAATGAGGTAATTACGGGGGTGTTGGTAATCTGTGGGGGCTGGGAGGGGGGCGGGGTGTGGAATTCACTTGACTGGAGAGAGAGAGAGAGAGAGAGAGAGAGAGAGAGAGAGAGAGAGAGAGAGAGAGAGAGAGAGGTGGACAATGATTATAGGAAGTGAGGTTATAATGAGGTAATTACGGGGGTGTTGGTAATCTGTGGGGGGTGGGAGGGGGGGCGGGGTGTGGAATTCACTTGACTGGAGAGAGAGAGAGAGAGAGAGAGAGAGAGAGAGAGAGAGAGAGAGAGAGAGAGGTGGACAATGATTATAGGAAGTGAGGTTATAATGAGGTAATTACGGGGGGTGTTGGTAATCTGTGGGGGCTGAGAGGGGGGGGGATTCACTTGACTGGGAGAGAGAGCTACATAGAGCTACATAGATACACAGACCACACAGACCTCAAGGTCCTTACTAGGCAGTCTGGCCTTACAAACTATATGTATATATGCATATATATATATATATATATATATATATATATATATATATATATATATATATATATATATATATATATATATACACCGGTACATACATATACACATATACACACACATACATACACACATACATACATATATATACAGTATATATATACATACTGTACAGTGCACACACATACACATACATACATTTTTTTTTTTTTTTTTTTTTTTCATATCACCCCAGCCCTCTGCAGATAGAGGTCAAGCCTTCCCTTGAAAGCGTTTATTGTGTCGCTCTCCACCACTCTCGCTGGTAGTTTATTCCACTCTGTCGCCACACTGTAGGTGAAGAAACTCTTTTTGACATCTAGGTTTGCCTTTTTGGTTTTTAATTTCATTCCATTTCCGCGAGTTTGATTAGTATTGTTTAATGTGAATAGTGCATTTATATCGACTTTGTCGAAACCTTTTAGTATCTTAAAGCACTCAATAAGCTGACCCCTCAACCTCCTCTTTTTTAATGAGAACAGGTTCAATCGTTTAAGTCTTTCTTCATATGGTTTATTTCTTAATGAGGGTATCATCTTCGCCGCTCTACGCTGTACTGACTCGAGTCTTACAATGTCCTTGATCAGATAAGGTGACCAAAACTGCACACCATATTCAAGGTGGGGCCTCACCATACTTTTGAACAGTGGCACTATTACGTTTTCATGTTTATATGTAAATTTTCGTTTAATAAAGCCCAATGCTATGTTTGCCTTATTTGCAGCTGCTATACATTGGTCGGAAGTTTTTAGGTTTTCAGATATTAGTACCCCTAGGTCTTTTACTACCGTTGCGAGTTTTATTTGTTTTCCATTCATTTCGTATTTGTATTTCATATTTCTGCTACCAACCTGCAGCACCTGAAATTTATCGACATTGAAGGGCATCTGCCATTTTTTCGACCACTCTGATATCTTGTTTAAATCAGATTGCAACGCATTCCTATCATCTTCGTTCAGGACTGTATTTCCTATTTTTGTATCGTCGGCGAATTTGGAAATTGTGTTGTTTACCCTTACATCAATATCGTTAATGTAAATGAGAAACAGGACCGGTCCAAGGACTGAACCCTATGGAACTCCACTAGTGACAGGCTCCCACTCCGATTCCACTCCATTTATCACCACTCTTTGTCTTCGGTCTGTAAGCCAATTTTTTATCCAAGAATGAATTTCACCTTTGATACCTATCCTCTCCAGTTTAGCCAATAGTTTTCGGTAAGGCACCTTGTCGAAAGCTTTTTGAAAGTCCAAGAAGATTATATCTAGTGATTTCGTCATGTCGTTATATGTGAATAGTTTGTTATAAAATTCAATCAAATTTGTTAGGCATGACTTATTTGATCTAAAGCCGTGTTGACTATTTTTGATTAGGTTGTTTGATTCGAGGTAATCTACTATCTTATCTCTAAGGATTTTTTCCATGATTTTTCCTACAATTGAAGTTAGACTAATTGGTCTGTAATTACTCGCTTTGGCCTTGCTACCCTTCTTGTATATCGGCGTAATGTTCGCATCTTTCCAATCACTCGGTACAATCCCCTGTAGTAATGATAAGTTAAATAGTTGTGTCAGGGGTTTTGCTATTTCGTCCTTAACATTCTTAATTATTTTCGGGTGGAGCATGTCGGGTCCCGGGGTCTTATTTACATTTAAATTACTCAATTTGCTTTGTACTTCGCTAACACTGATGGTGAAATCTCCTATCACATGAGTTGAGGTGTTATTTTCAAGGGTATGATCGATAATTTCTTCTGTGAAAACTGAGCCAAAATATTTGTTGAGCAGATTTGCCGTGTTTGTGTCACCTGTTATTGTCTGGCCATCTTCTATTAGCGGTCCGATTCCGCTTTTGATCTGTTTATTTTTATTTACGTAACTGTAGAATTTTTTGGGGTTTGTGGCACTTTCTCTGGCAATAGTCATTTCGTAATTTTGTTTGTTCGCCCTAATTATTTTTTTCACTTCCCTTCTACTATTTTTGTACAAGTGTTTAATTACTTCAGGGTTTGTGTTATTTTTTACAAGTTTGTGGAGTTGATTCCTTTTCCTTATTGCCTTGCCAATGTCTCTACTGTACCAAGGGGGCATACTTGATTTCGTATTACGTTTTGGTTTCATGGGTACAAATTGTTTATGCGCTTCTGTAATTGTAGACTTAAAATGTCCCCATAGTTAATTTACTTCGTTTATATTTATGAGGTTTGAGTGTATGTTTGATAGCGATTCCTTAAGTCCGTCATAATTTGCGTTTTTGAAGTCCGAAACTATTCCTGTTGTTTTTACTGAGGAATATTTGCTTATAACGTTGATTCTTAAGATTTTATGATCGGACGTTGCCAGATGTTCACCTACATCCAGGTTTGATAATAGATTTTCTTGGGTAGTGATTACGAGGTCTAATATATTCCTGTCTCGCGTCGGCTGTTTTACGTGTTGAGTCAAAAAATTGTCCTGGATGAAGCTTGTCATTAGGCGTGACTCAGCATTTTTTCCGGTCAGGGTATTCCAGTCAATTAGGGGGAGGTTATAGTCACCTAGTAAAACTGTTTCGTCGGAATTAAGGGTTTTCTCTAGTATTTCATAAAAAATTGTATCATAGGCAACAGTTAGTCTCGGTGGTCGGTACGCTGTAGTGATATTTAAGTTCATGTTTTTTGTATTTATTTTGACGCACACTATTTCTGCATTACTTTCGGGGAGAGTCACCTCAACTGGGTTTAAGTAGGTTGCAACGTACATTGCAACCCCCCCCCCCCCCCTCTTTGTTTTCCATTGTTACGGTCTTTATGAACAAATTGATATGGCTCTATGTGATATGTGAGAGAGAGAGAGAGAGAGAGAGAGAGAGAGAGAGAGAGAGAGAGAGGGGGAGAGAGAGAGACAAACAGACAGACAGGCACAATGACAGACAAGAAGACAAAAACAATAACAAACAAGAAGACAGACAGACAGACAGACAAACAGACACAATGACAGACAGACAAACAGACACAATAACAGACAAGAAGACAGACAGACACAATGATAGACAAGAAGACAGACAGACAGACAAACAGACACAATGACAGACAGACAGACACAATAACAGACAAGAAGACAGACAGACAGACAGACACAATGACAGACAGACAGACGGACAGGAAGACACATGAAGGGGTAAAGGGATGTCAAAACTGAATGTCATACGGGAAACGGGAAACGGGAAACGGGCCTGACTGTATAACTAAAGATAATAATGCATGGGGTTAAGGGGAGGCAAACCGTTTTTCTGAACCCCTTCTCCCTATTGTTTAGCCCCACTAGTTTTCAGATTATACGACGTTCGGCCCATTAGTTTGGCGATTTTAACACCTTTCGCCCCATTTCGTTGTCAATTTTAAGACCTTTCGTGCCATTTAGGTGTCGATTTTTCCTGGCGAGCGATAGCGAACCTGCAATTATAAGAGGAATCGGCCTTCGGCCGGGACATTTTTCTACCGAAAAATGTACAAATTTATCTTGAAGGGGGGTCTAGGGGGTGTTTTTCTAAGATTGATGGAGGTCTAGGGAGGAAACTAAAAACAATATATAAATAAATGAATTAATAGACCAAACAAACGGTCAGTCTCCCCTTAAACGGATGTGGGCTGAGAGTTACAAGGAGTTACAAGGGATAGTTAGTATCTCAGAGACCTTGCGGTCCATTCCGAGAGTTACTCGAAGTGGAAGGAGAGAGACTGTTTAGTGCACTACACTCACTACAGAGTATGCTAAATACTATCTACTCTCTTCTTGAACTGCTCTACTGAAGAACTATTTACAACTTCGGAGGCAAGTTTGTTCCAGGTAGAACAGGTCTTATATGTGAGTGTTCACAAATACTAGTGCTGAACCTTTTCAATTATAATTTCCAGCCATGGTTGCGTGTTGTATTCATATTGAGGCTAAACAATTTGCTATTATCAACATTGTCAAACCCATTAAGTACTTTAAAAACTTCAATAAGCTGACCTCGTAGTCTGCGTGTCACCAACGGGAAGAGATCAAGAGCTATCAACTGGTCCTCATAGCTCATTCTTCTAAGCGATGGAATAAGCTTTGAGAGAGAGAGAGAGAGAGAGAGAGAGAGAGAGAGAGAGAGAGAGAGAGAGAGAGAGAGAGAGAGAGAGAGAGAGAGAGAAACTTACTGAATAATAAGGAAAACAAATGAAGTAAAACATTCAAAGTAAATCATTAATAAGGGGAGACAGGAAATTCAAATGGATAAGGAATGGGGTTAACTGGAGGGGAGGATAACAACAGGAAAAGGGAGGGAAGGGGTGGGAAGGGGAAGTTAGGAGAGGAATGGGGGGAGAGGAAAGAGGAAGAGAGAAGAAGAAGAGAAGAACAGAATAGAGTAAGGGAGATAGTGGAGGAGAAGAGAAGTGGAGAGGTGAGAGGAATTAAGTAGAAAGGAAGAAAGGAAATATAATAGAATAGAAGAGGAGGGAGAGAGAGGAGAGGGGTGAAGGGAGGAGTTAGAAAAAACAGATAGGAAGAGAGAGGGGAGGAGTGGACTAAGAAATGTGGAGAGAAGGAAACACATGTGGTTAACTGCCCCCGTGTCGATGCAACCGCAGACAGAAAAGGTGAGAGGGAAGAGAGGAGGGATTGGGGAAGAGAGAGGAGGACATTGGGGAAGGAGGGGAGGGGGCAGGGCACTGGGGAGAAAGAGGAGTGGCCTGGAGGATAATAGGGAGGGGAAGAGAGGAAGGGGGAGGAAGGGGAGGGGAGGGGAAAGGAGGGTTTAGGAAGGGGCAAAGGAGGGAAAGAGTGGGAAGGGGGTGGAAAGGAGGGAAAGAGGAGGAAGGGGTGGAAGTGGAGGAAGGAGTGGAAAGGGAGGTAGGGGTGGAAAGTGGAGGGAGGAGAGGAGTTCAAGATCAGAGCTACGCAGTGCCTTACATAACCCCCCTCCACCCAACACCCCCACACCCTGGCCCTCCCCCCATTATACCATTAAAAACTGCACGCCTACCTCGCTCCCCCTCCCCCCCCCCTCTCTCTCTCTCTCTCTCTCTCTCTCTCTTTCTCTCTCTCTCTCTCTCTCTCTCTCTCTCTCTCTCTCTCTCTCTCTCTCTCTGTCCTGCTCTTACGATCTTGTTCTATTTTCCTCTTTATTCTTGGCTTCTTCGCTGTTTCCTCTCTCTTTCCCCTATCTCTCTGTTTCTATCTGTCCCTCCTCTTCCTATTAAGGGAAGATGGGTCGCTTTTATAGATCCCCTTCTCCCTCATGTGTAGCCCCATTATTTTTCAGATTTTAAGATGTTTGCCCCATTTGTGTGTCGATTTTTAGACCTTCCGCCCCATTTCCTTGTCAAAATTAAGACCTTTCGTGCTATTTAGGTGTCGATTTTTTTCCTGGCGAACGATAGTGAGCCTGTAATTTTGGAAGAACCGGCCTTCGGCTGGGAAAATTTTCTACCGAAAAATGTACATATTAATCTAGAAAGAGGATCTAATGGATGTTTTTTTTTTTTTTAAAGTTTGATGGAGGTCTAGAGAGGAAACTAGAAAAAATAATTAATACATGAAAAAATCGACCAAAAAGTTAACCATCCTCCCTTAGGCTTCCCCAATCCTCTTCAGTTTCCCCTCATATTCTCCATTTTCTCTCACATCTAGGAAAGGAAAATCGACACTGTTAATGATATCGCCTTTTGCCCATTGAATCGCCAGTCAATCTTAATTTTCTCTCACATTAAGGAAAGCCAATTCGCCACTCTACATAATATCGCCTCTTGTCCACAGAATCGCCAGCCAATCGACGAGAACGAGCCTATAAAGAATATTGTCATTAGGTGTCGTGTTTTAACCCCTTATTGGCGGCGCTCGACTTAAGTCGTGCACCAATTTGCAGCAAGTTAGGAGCATTATTAAGGCTTTTAAAGGGTTAAAATCGAGTGCAAATGGCCGGCGCGGGCCAGACAGCCGACTCCCAGGGCTTACCGCCGCCCATTAACTCATGTTCCCTGTGTTCTCGAGAGGCCGGCAGTGTAGCCAGTAGTGAGCATAGCTGGGAAAAATATACTGCTATACGCTAAACTCCCATGTTCGTGGCACCACTGCAAGAGAACCACGAGTGCTACGTAGCTCGTTCTGGTCTCATTTTGAAGCTTTTAGCGCCTATTTTTTTGCTAAATACATTTCTTTTCATGCAGATACTTGATTGATCATTCAGGAGGGCCTGAACATGCCCAAATGAGCCAAAAAGACCCCACTAGACAAGGGTTAAGGCGGGATGGGCGTATTTTTTTGCTCATTTATGTATCGTTTTATTTGTTTATTTTTTTAGTTTCCTCCCTAGACCTCCATCGAGCTTAAAGAAACATCCGGCATGACCCTCCTTCAAGATAGATTTGTACATTTTTCGGTAGAGAAATGTCTCGGCCGAAGGCCGGGACTTGCATGCAGGGACGATTTTAGTATATTTTTTATTTTTTATTTATATATATTTTACTATTATTATAACAAGGCTCTGTCTCGAGTCAGCCACCCCCAGCTTAAAAACAAAACAAAAAATATATTATTAAAAATATATAATAAATAAAAATAAATATGGGGTATGTTCCAAAGTATATAGATAGATATATAGATAGTCTATTATTATTATTATCCTACTTCTCGAGACGGAGGAAGGGGCGAGGGAACGTGAAAGTGGTCCCGGACCCTGAGAATTAGAACGCTTAAGTGTTGTTTTTGTTCGGGCTCTGTCTCAAGTCGGCCACCCACAGCAATTGGGTATGTGCCTGAGTATAATATACATACATACATACATACATACAATACATTTTGTGGTATTTCTTTCAGCCTTCGAGGACGTAAATTCACTAGTTTTTGGTTAACATTAGACGATTTTACTCAGGTTTGGAAGGTCCTCTAGGCATCAAGTGGGTACAATCTCTCAATTAACTCTCTGACTCCCACAATCCCTTCCTAAGCTTAATGAAATCGTATACAGTTAGCCAGAATGAAGAGGAAGAAACGCGATTAATGTGTGTGTAATGTAAGCTGTACACATTAATTCCCTGTACACTATCAACACATTACATTTCAAAGGGGTAGTATTTTAACCCTTTGAGTACCAGCGACGTGCGATATATTGTATTCTAGCTACCGTATGTTTAAACGATTATATACACTCTAAGAAGGATTTAGGGTACGATAATTAAAAAGTTGGTCGAGATTGTTTGAAGCCTTATTATTCCTAGAGATCCTTCCTAAGCTGAATAAAATCGTCTAATAGTTGCCAGTGTATACCATCCCCTCTTCGTAGAGCACGTAGCACCCATCTTGCAACACAATCCCACCCCTACTCTGTGCAACTCTCCAACCCAAGAGTGTAACGTTATTTTCAGTCTTTCTGTTATCAAAAGTTGAGCTCTGGAACTCTCTCCTATAATCAGTCTTTCCCTCTTCCTATAAATTAAATTGCTTCAAGCTCCGTGTGTCCAGGCATTTTGGCTCGAACGTCCCTTGATTTTGGCCCTGTCACTCTTTCAACTCTGGGGGAGGCACTCGATACAGGCAGTTATGCCTTTTGTCTCCCTCACTCACATAAAAAACAAAATGGGATGCCCCTGGTACATTCACTACCATACACTCTCCATCTTAATTTATATCTTTCTATATACAATTATTTATCAGTTTATCTAGCTATTTATATTATCTTTCGCTGTTTCTATAAACAGCGAGAGATAATGCAAATAGCTTGATAAACTGATAAATAATTGGATATCTAAAGATATAAATAAATAAAGATGGCGTGTAGGCCTATGGCAGTGAATGTGGTAGGGGTGATAGTTATGGTGATTAAGATCTGGGTGATAAAAGGGGTATGATGTGGTGTTGTAGGGTGTGATTTATGGTAATGGTAGGGGAGCATTTAAGTGGACTGGTTTAGAGAGTAGTGGATGCTGGCAGTGAGAGAGAGTGAGAGTGTGTATGTGTGTGTGATGGGGGAGGGGGGATTCTTTCTATCTTACCCCCTTTATTTCCCTCCTCCTCCTCTTTCTCCACCACCCCTCTATTACCCTTTTTTTATAAAAAAAAAAAAAAAAAAAAAAAAAAAAAAGAAGGTCCCACCCCTTTCCCATTCTTAAGTAAGCCATTTTAGATTTACAGAAGAGTGACCATTACTTGCATTACTGCATGTCCACAAACATTTCAGTAATGTAAGCATGTTTCCTTTTTTTTTTTTTTTTTTTTTATTAAGGTGACAGTTACAAAGTGGTGTACAATCTATCTTATTCTAGTTACATTGTAGTTTATCTTATTGTACCAGTACCTCCCTACAATCAACCTAGTTGTTCCCCAATTCGTCCCTCCGCCACGACCATTTCAAAGTCCAAGTCTCTCACCCTTGTCCTCTGTAGCGGGGAGGACCTTGTACTTCCCCTCCTCTTCCACCTCCACTTCCCCTCCTCTCATAATCCATCACCGCCCCGCCTCCTCCAGCGCGTGTGGGAGGGGGTCTTTCTCTCTTCCCCTCTATATTTCCCTCCTCCTCCTCCATCCACCCCTCTCTTACCCTCCCCCCTCCCTCCTCCCTTCCCCTCCTCACATCATCCATCACCGGGGGCCCCCTCCAGCACCGCCTCCCAATATGGCCTACGAGTACCCCGGGGTGATAATTTGTCGTCCACTTTGTTTCCCATGTCCTCCTCTTTTACTTTTCCTCCTCTTATTCCTTCTACTCTACTTCTTCTTCTTCTTCTTTGTCTTCTTCTTCTTCTACTTCTTCTTCTTCTGCTTCTTCTTCGTCTTCTTCTTCTTTGTCTTCTTCTTCTACTTATTCTTCTTCTTTGTCTTCTTCTTCTTCTTCTGCTTCTTCTTCTTCTTTGTCTTCTTCTACTTATTCTTCTTATTTGTCTTTCTTCTTCTTCTTCTGCTTCTTCTTCTTCTTTGTCTTCTTCTACTTATTCTTCTTCTTTGTCTTCTTCTTCTTCTTCTGCTTCTTCTTCTTCTTTGTCTTTTTCTTCTTCTGCTTCTTCTTCTTCTTCTTTGTCTTCTTCTTCTTCTTTTCCTCCTCCATCTCCTCTTCTTCCTCTTCCAGCGCCCCTTCCAATATTTTTTTTCGTATAGTCTATTTTTTCCCAGTTGATGATAAATTAAACCCCCTTAGCAACTGACATCTCGAGACTTGATGGGAATATATGAAACTACTCTGTCTCGGCGTCATATATCTACCAAACACTTATCAATAACAACACATTTCGTTACAAAATCTCCGTAATAGACGAGGCATTATGATGAGGACATGGCAATTTACCCTCCGCTGGCAATAAATCGACTATAGTATGTTAAGGTGAGGCTGATGCATGACTGTTGAGGTTAAGGGGAGATGGGTCGTTTTTCTGGTCCCCTTTCTC
Source organism: Paralithodes platypus (assembly GCA_032716605.1). Taxonomy (NCBI): domain Eukaryota; kingdom Metazoa; phylum Arthropoda; class Malacostraca; order Decapoda; family Lithodidae; genus Paralithodes; species Paralithodes platypus. Next base: position 54,128,668 of record CM064514.1, on the reverse strand, counting down.
CCTCGTGGTAAGCCCCATGTGTTTTGAAATTATAAGACGTTCGGCCCATTAGTTTGGCGATTTTAACACCTTTCGCCCCATTTCGTTGTCAATGTTAAGACCTTTCGTGCCATTTAGGTGTCGATTATTCCCTGGCGAGCGAAAGCGAGCCTGAAATTTGAAGAGAAAACGGCCTACGGCCGGGAAATTTTTCTACCGAAAAATGTACAAATTTATCTAGGGGGTGTTTTTCTAAGCTTGATGGAGGTCTAGCGAAAAAAATAAGAAATAAAGGAATACATGAATTAATAGAAGAAAAAACCCGGTCCGTCTCCCCTTAAGGGGAGGTATTTAGTTTGTTCCCTAGACCTCCATCAAGCTTAAAATTACACCCCCTTGAGTCCCTTTCAAGATAAATTTGTACATTTTTCGGTAGAAAATTTTCCCGGCCGAAGGCCGGTTCTTCTTAAATTAAAGGCTCGCTATCGCTCGCCAGGATAAAATCGACACCTGAATGGCACGAAAGGTCTTAATATGGGGTGAAAGTTCTTAAAATCGCTAAACTAATGGGGCAAACGTTTTATAATATCAAAAGCAATGGGGCTAAACATGAGGGAGAAAGGGGTCAAGAAAAAATCCCTCAAGTGGAGATCTCCCCTTAAGAGTGATTATATGCGGACCATTCTGTTTCCCATCATCATCATCATCATCATTCTTCCCCTCCCAATCCTCATACTACTCCTCTTAAGGGGACCCCTCTAGTTTTTTTTCTTTCTCTCCCTGCCTCTGGGTTGTATCCATTCGGCCCCATTCAGCCTACTGTTTTAAGACGATTATCCATTCCCCATCCAGGTGTCAATTTTTACCGCTCGCCAGCATATTTTATATAATGTTTTTGACAGCAGGTTAAGTTTGTACATTTTTCGAGAGAAAAATGTCTCCGGCGAAGTCGGCTATCTTCATACAATGGTGGCTCGCTATCGCTAAAAGTCTTAAAAGTCCTAAAACAGTAGGCTGAATGGGGCCGAATGAATACAAGCCAGAGAAAGAGAGAAAAGGAGAGAAAAAAAGCAGGTGACCCTCCGTAATTTCGTCCTCCTTCTACTTTCCTTATCCGTCTTCTATTCATGTTCTCCTTCTTTCTTCTTGCATCCTTCTTCTCTTCTCTTCCTTCTCCTCTTTCATCACAACAGCTCCTTTCCGGCACCCTTTCCCAATATAGTTTTTAACCCTTTGAGTACCAGCAACGTGTGTTATATTATGTTGTAGCTATATCTAGACGATATTATGAAGCTTAGGAAGAATCTGTGGTAGTTAAAAGGGTTGGTTGAGATAGTTTAAAACATTATTATTGCTAGAGGTCCTTCTAGAGATGAATAAAATCGTCTAATAGTTGCCAGAATATGATGGTACTGTAAGGGTTAAGTACCTCAGGGTAACAAGTTATGGTCGACTTTGTTTCCTCTAGTTCCTTCTTCTTCTTCTCATCCTTCCTTGCTTCACCCCTTCATCCTTCTCTTATTTCCCCTACTTCTCCACCTTCTCGTCCCTTCCCAGTTCCCTTCTCCTCCTCTTCAGCCTTCTCTTATTCCCCCTCCTTCTCCTCCTCCCCCCGTTCCTGTCTCCTCTACTTCCTCCTTCACTTATTTCTCCTTCTCCCCCCCCCCCCTCCCAGTTCCCTTCTCCTACTTTTCCTCCTTTTATCCTCCCTCCCAATATGGTCGATAAGTACCCCAGGGTGAAAATTTTCAGTCCTCTCTGTGGTTGTGGTGGTTACTAGGGCTGTCATCAAGGGTAGGGATGTGGTAGAGGGTAGGGGGCTTGGTAGGGGTGGGGGTCGTGGTAGGGATGGTAGGTGAGATGGGGATGTGGTAGTCGGTTGTGGTGGTTACTAGGGCTGTCTTCAATGGTAGGGGTGTTGTAGAGGGTAGGGGGCGGGGTAGAGGGGGGGGGGGGGTCGTGGTAGGGATGGTAGGTGAGATGGGGATGTGGTAGTCGGTTGTGGTGGTTACTAGGGCTGTCATCAATGGTAGGGTGTGGTAGTGGTTGTGATAGGGGGGGTATACGTGGTAGGGATGTCAGGTGTGAGATGGGGGTGTGGTAGTCGGTTGTGATAGAGGGTGTGGTAGTATATGTGGTAGGGGGTGTAGGTGTGGACGTGGTAGAGGGGGGGTGTGGTAATGGTTGTAATAGTGGTAGGTGTGGTAGTATATGTGGTAGGAGGTTGGTGTGGACGTATATAAAGGGGTGTGGTAGTGGTTGTGATAGAGGGGGTGGTAGAGTGGTAGGGGGGGGTGTGGACGTATATAAAGGGGTGTGGTAGTGGTTGTGATAGGGGTGTGGTAGTATGTGGTAGGAGGTGTCAGGTGTGGACTAGGGCTGTCATCAATGGTAGGGTGTGGTAGTGGTTGTGATAGGAGACGTGGTAGTATATGTGGTAAGGGGTGTCAGGTGTGGACGTATATAAAGGGGTGTGGTAGTGGTTGTGATAGAGGGTGTGGTAGTATATGTGGTAGGGGGTGTCAGGTGTGGACGTATATAAAGGGGTGTGGTAGTGGTTGTGATAGAGGGTGTGGTAGTATATGTGGTAGGGGGTCTCAGCTGCGGACGTATATAAAGGGGTGTGGTAGTGGTTGTGATAGAGGGTGTGGTAGTATATGTGGTAGGGGGTGTCAGGTGTGGAAGTGTATAAAGGGGTGTGGTAGTGGTTGTGATAGAGGGCGTGGTAGTATATGTGGTAGGGGGTGTCAGGTGTGGAAGTGTATAAAGGGGTGTGGTAGTGGTTGTGATAGAGGGCGTGGTAGTATATGTGGTAGGGGGTCTCAGCTGCGGACGTGTATAATGGTGTGTGGTAGTGGGGTGGGTCAATGGTAGGTGTACAGTAGAATGTCTTTCATCCAACCAAATATGAAGAGGGGTCGTCCTATAGTTAATATCTATATGACCAACAAATTTGAGATCAGTGTCTCAACAAAAGCGAGAACAACTCAACATTGTTCTATATTCACTGACGGCTGTGGGGTTTTCAGTGTTGGGTATGCCGCATTGACGCTCTATTGACGGGGACCTTCTATGAGCCATATCTGTCGGCATACCAAATTGTATTTCAGGAGTCGAATAAACACAGTAGCTAGTAAATATATACTGTATATTCACAATCCACCTCTATTCATACCCAAAACGAAGGAATAACAACACACATGAATAACGAAGACAACTCACACAAATCAGAAATATTTAACTAAAATTATTTTGTTGTAATAAACTATATATGTAGCCTACGTGTGCTGTGTGTGTGTGTATGTGCGTGTGTGTGTTTGAGGTGCTATGCGATTTTATGCTTCAACTACTATATGCTCATTTGAAGGACGTAAGTACAGTAACCATCCTTTTAAACTGGTACCATGTCAGGAGTGAATGGTAGTGTTGTGGTTAGTGATGATGGTAGATTAAAGGTCCTGGGATCTGGTGATAACAGGTGCTGAGGATCTGATTCATGCTAATGGTATGAGGGCCTTTGAATTGATTATGGTTATGGAGAGAGAGAGAGAGAGAGAGAGAGAGAGAGAGAACAGAGAGTCAGTGTGTTTGTCGTTCAGTAAAAGCGGGCAAGGACAAGAGATAATTCCTTAACTACTACAAAAAAAAAAAAAAAAAAAAAAAAAAAACCCGAGATAATGTGGAGGGTACAGAAAGGTGGCAACATGGTATTTACTGTGTTGGTTGGTTTTGTCTGTTATATTGCCGTTGTTATTGTTAGATTGTTTGTGTGTGTGTTTAGGTTCCTTGTAATGTTGTTGTGTTGTTGTTATTGATTGTGGTATTGTTGTTGTGTGTGTGTGTGTGTGTGTGTGTGTGTGTTAAAGAGAGAAAGAAAGGAAAATAACTGAGAGAGGGAGTGTGTTTATTATCCAGTAAACTCGAGCCAGAACACGATAATGATGTATAATATGGGAGTGCAGAATGTTGGCAACATTGCAATTTAACGCAGATGTTGTGGGGCATTGTGGGGGGTTATAGAAAACTTGCCATCACCTCGGAACATGGCGGCGATTCATTCGTGGCCACCCCATCGCAGAACAAGGCGCCTGGCAATAGATAGATAGATAGAGATATAGTAAGCCAGAATCACAGTCTTAAGGGGGGAGGGTTGGTTTTTCTGTCCCCCCTTTCTCCCTCATGCTTAACCCTATTAGTTTTCAGATTTTAGGACGTTCGGCCAATTAATTTGGCGATTTTACTTCCTTTCACCCCATTTTGTTTGTCAATAATAAGACCTTTCGTACCATTTAGGTGTCACTTTGATTTTCCTGGCAAGCGATAGCGAGCCTCTGATTTAGGAGAAATCGGCCTTCGACCGGGACTTTTTTTCTACCTAAAAATTTACAAATTTATCTAGAAGGGGGAGGGATCTTGGGGATTTTTTGTAAAGCTTGATGGAGGTCTAAGGAGGAAACTAATAGTATATATATATATATATATATATATATATATATATATATATATATATATATATATATATATATATATATATATATATATATATATATATATATATATATATATATATATATATATATATAAATCACTATAACCCTTAATACTGAGAGGGATACTACTGGTACAAAACACGCCCAAACATACACACGCCTAAATCAACGCCCCCAACTACGCCGTCATGGGGTAAATAAACAGACAGACAGACAGACAGACAGAGCCAGGTATTCTAGACTGAATCTAGAGGATGATGTTAAGATAAACCCGTTATATAAGGTAAGCAGCACCAGCGCTCGCAGCAGCTGGTGGTGGTGTAAATTGACGTGGGTGGGTGGTAACAGGAAACAACATTATTATGGTGGTGGTGTAAATTGACGTGGGTGGGTGGTAACAGGAAACAACATTATTATGGTGGTGGTGTAAATTGACGTGGGTGGGTGGTAACAGGAAACAACATTATTAAATAACTACTAGACTGACTATGGTGTTCTTTCTCTTATTCTGCTATCATTGGACGATATCATTCAGTTTAGGAAGGGATAGTGAAAGTCAATCAGAGAGAGAGAGAGAGAGAACTAATCATTGGCACCTGTTGCTTCAAATTATCGTAGGTGGATGTTAAACAGAGAACCACAACATTATGTAAGAGCTACCGGACCATAAAGGAACTCTACCCTGTTCCATAGAAGTAGACCAACACTCTTGAATAATAACTTCTATAACTCATAAACGACTAGAGTAAACGAGCATATAATTATGTCTACCATTTGGGAAGGCTCAGCCAGGGATTAGGCGTGGAAATTTGCTTCCCATTTGCTCTAGTGTGTATCTGATATTAAGGGAACAGTGGTTATTTGTTGGTCGATTATATGATACATTTTGATTTATTTGTTTTCCTCCCAAGACCTCCGTCAAACTTTAAAAACAAAAAATCCCTTTGATCTCCCTACGAGATTAATGTGTAAATTATTCGGTAGAAAAATGTCATGGCCGAAGGCCGGTTCCTCAACAATTACAGGCTCGATATCGCTGGTCTCAGGAAAAAAATCGACACTTAAAGGGCACGAAAAGTCTTAATATTGACAAAGAAATGGGGAGAAAGGTCTTAGAATCGACAAACTAATGGGGCAAGCGTCTTAAAATCTAAAACACTAATAGGGATAAGCATGAGGAAGAAAGGGGACCAGAAAAACGGCCCATCTTCCCTTAATACCCCTTACTTATATTCTGGCCATCATAAGACGAATACATTTAGATTAGAAAGGACCTATTGGCGCCAGTCCGATAGGTAATTGAGCTAGTCTTTACCCATTTCGTTCCTGGTGATCCTTTCGATGCTTATTAACCCCTTCTGTACCGGTGATGCACTTTGCAATATATTCTGGCAACTATTAGACGATTTTGTACAGCTTAGGAAGGCCGTCTACTCACTATAAGGCTACAGATATCTCAATTAATAGTTTTAGTGACCATATATCCTTCCTAAGCTTCATAAAATCGTCTAAATGTAGTTGAAAGAAAATAAAAGAGACGTCGCCGGTACAGCATTGTTAACCAATCGCAGTGTTGTCCATAAAGCAAGAAGAACTATAAACATTATGACGCCATCGTACTCAATGTGTCAATAATTAGGCAACGATTTTATTCAGCTTAGGAAGGACGTCTACCAAACTAAAAGGCCATCTCAACCCTCTCAATTCGCCCTTTTAGCTACCATACATCCTTCCGAAGCTTCAGAAAATCGTCTAAATGTAGCTAAAATCATCTAAGAAACAAAACAAAAACCGGAAACACCAATATAAAGGAGCTACCGGACCACAGAGGATTGCATCATTATGGCGATTTTGTCTTCTATTTTGGCTATAAAGTAGATGGTTTGATTCAGTTCTTTGGGTGTTCAAAAGTTACTATAGCGATATATCACTTGTCTTGATCCCTAGAGCTTCTTCCTAAGCTAATTAAAATCGTCTAGTATTAGCCCCCCCCCCAAAAAAAAAAAAAAAAAAAAAACAAAAAAAAACATTGAATCTGAAACCATCGTATTGAAGGTGTTAAGGGGGAGGTAGTCACTTTTTCTGGACCTCCTTCTCCCTCATGTTTAGCATATTAGTGTTGAGATTTTATGACGTTCATTCCATTAGTTTGTCGATTTTAAGACCTTTCGCCCCATTTATTTGTCATACATCCTTTCGTGCCCTATAGGTGTCGATTTTCTCCTGGCGAGCGATAGTGAGCCAGTAAATTTTAGAAAGAACCGGCCTTTGGCCGGGAAAATTTTCTACCGAATAATGTACAAATTTTTCTTGAAAGGGGGTCTAGGGGGTGCTGTTTTAAGCTTGATGGAGGTCGAGCGAGGAAACTAAAAAATAAATAAATTAATAAACATATAAACCAAACCAGAAGCACTACCCCCTTAACAGAAGCACTACCCCCTTAACCCCTTCAGTACCATGACGCCTTTTTACCTTTGATTGTGGCTAAGATTAGAAGATTTCATGCAGATTTAGAAGGACCTGTGTTGCTAAGAGGGTTTATTGAGATTTCATGCAGATTTAGAAGGACCTATGTTGCTAAGAGGGTTTATTGAGAATCGCCAAACTAATGGAACGAACGTCTTAAAATGTCAAAGCTAATATGCTAAACATGAGGGAGAAGGGGGTTCAGAAAAAGCAAGCACTACCCCCCTTAACCCGTTGGGTACCAGCGACGTGTGTTATATATTATTCTAGCAATATTTAGAAGATAACGTTTAGCTTAGGAAGGATCTGTGGTAGTTAAGAAGGTTGATTGAGATAGTTGGAAGCCTTATTATTGCTAGAGGTCCTTTCCAAGCTGGATAAAATCATATAATAGTTGCCAGAATGAAATAAAAAGGACGTCCCTGGTACTGAATGGGTTAAGGAGACTATGGTAAATCATTATCAATATCCCCAATGATCTCGTATACCTTTTTCATACCCTCTGTATAACCTTTATATTTTTAGACTGTTCTGTTTTCCCATCTTTTTCTTTCACTTCCATTTATTTTGGGCTTTGCTATCTCTACTAGAATCAAGTCCTGACCACTTCGCTGGTATCGCAATGACTGTGTGGTCAGTGTAACTATGCAAGTCTATGTATATGTCTCTCAAGGTCGACCTCCAGTGTGTATGCGTGTGTGTGTGTGTGTGTGTGTGTGTGTGTGTGTGTGTATGTATGTAAGTGTGTATATGTGTGTGTGTGTACATGTGTGCATGTGTGCGTGTGTGTGTGTATGTGTATCGTCCCCTGTAATACTATGTCCAACACGAGGACCACCTAATTTACTGGTATTTATCATTTATGGCAATAATTAGATAATGACTGCAACTGTACATAATAATGGGAGTGTGTGTGTGTGTATGTGTGTGTGTGTGTGTGTGTGTGTGTGTGTGTGTGTGTGTGTGTGTTTGTGTGTGTGTGTGTGTGTATTTACCTATTTGTATTTACCTATTTGTAGTATACAGGAGTTGAGCTTTTTAGGCTCGTATTGTCCCGCTTCCTGAGTTACAATTATTTAACTTTGCCTTAAAAATATGAATGTTTTTTGGCACACACCACTTCCTCTTCCAACTGATTCCATTTACTTATACTTCTGTAAGGGAAACTATACTTTCTCACATCTCCTTTACATCTTCCTTTCATTAGTTTATATCTATGCCCCCTAGTTCTACCATTATCTTTCACAATATAACCCTTCTTGTCCACCTTTTCGAGTCCTCTCACACATTTGTACATCATAATCATATCGCCTCTCTCCCTCCTATCCATTAGAGATGGTAAATCTAATTTCTTTAATCTCTCCTCATATGGTAATTCTCTCAGTTCTGGTATCATCCTGTGTGTGTGTGTGTGTGTGTGTGTGTGTGTGTGTGTGTGTGTGTGTGTGTGTGTGTGTGAATGTGTTTGCTTGGCTGCTTATTTGTCTGTTCACTATAGGTAGCACCAACGAACATGACAATAATCTTGATCCCTTAACTTCTCATAATTCAAAAGGGTCTATAGCAAACTGGCTGTAAATATCCACATCTATTTCCTGGTGGACTCTTCCCAAATGATAGAAACGTCAGCCCGATTGCTTTCATTCATTTCGAGTTATAATAAGTTAAGGGGTCAAGATTATTGTCAAGTTTGCTGGCGCTACTCATATGCAAGAGTTCAGTTTCCACGAACTGAAGCTACTTTTACAAAGGGTAATGACACCGAAGCCGGCTATGGACACTATTAAAAGTTATTTGTCGGAGTAATGGAGTCAATACACATCTCTGATTGCTATACGTCCTTCCTAAGCTGCATAACATCGTCCAAAAATAGCTAAGATATAAGGGAAAATGACATCACCCTTATTAAAGCGGTTAAGGGGTTCACGGTTTTGTTTTTTATCTGTCTCTCCTTTTCTCTCTTTCCCTGGCTTATATCCATTCGGCCCCATTCAGCCAACTGTTTTAAGACGTTTATCCCCATCCAGGTGTCGGTTTCTTCCTGGCGAGCGATAGAGAGCCAACATTGTATGGAGAAATCCAGCTTCGCCGGAGACATTTTTCTATCGAAAAAATTACAAATTTAGTTTGCTGTCAAAACAAAAATATATATATGCTGGCTCGCTGCCGCTCGCCAGGAAGATATTGACACCTGGATGGGCGTAAACGTCTTAAAACAGTAGGCTGAATGGGGCCGAATGGATACAAGCCAAAGAGAGAGGGAGAGAAAGAGAAAAAAAAAACGAGGTGGGCTCCCTTAAAGTATTATTTAGTATATGAGTTCCAGGGAGACGCCGGGGTCCCTTCCCAGTTAGGGGGATGTTGTTAAGGGGAGGTATTTAGTTTCTTCCCTAGACCTCCAGCAAGCTTAAAATTACACCCCCTTGAGCCCCTTTCAAGATAAATTTGTAAATTTTTCGGTAGAAAAATGTCCCGGCTGAAAGCCGGTTCCTCTTAAATTACAGGCTCGCTATCGCTCGCCAGGATAAAATCGACACCTAAATGGCACGAAAGGTCTTAAAATTGATAGAAATGGGTTGAAAGTTCTTAAAATCGTCAAAATAATGGGGCGAACATCTTAAAATTTCAAAAACAATGGGGCTAAACATGAGGGAGAAAGGAGTCAAGAAAAAAATCCCTCAAGTGGATATCTCCCCTTAATGAGTTCCTTGGAGTGTATTATTATTAAATCCTCCACCCAGCACTTAACCCTAGTATGGCGGGTGGACACCAAACGGGTTGGATTATAAGAGGGGGGCTTTTTTCTGGACCCGTTTCTCCTTCATTATTTCTGAGATTTTAAGACGTTTACTCTATAAGTTCGGCGATTTTTAGACCGTTCGTGCCATTTAGGTGTCGATTTGTCCTGGCTAGTGATAGCGAGCCTGCAATACAGTATAGGAGGAACCGGCCTTTGTCTGGGGCATTTTTCTTGACCAATTAAGCTAGTATTTCTACTATTTGGGAACAGTCAACAACAGGATCCCTCGGAATCAAAGGGAAAACAAATCTATTAACTCTCTAGCTCCAACAAGTTCTTCCTAGGTTGAATAAAATCGTCTAGTAGTAACCCAAATAAACAGTCATAACGCGTCATCATCCTCTAGGGGTTAAAAGTTGCAGATAAAAAATTATATATTATTTAAAAAATATATATTGTAGTGCTGCGACTCCTGAACTGACCCGGGCGGTAACATGAATATACAGTCTTGGGGAACCAGTTTGTGTTGCTCTGTATGGAGGTGGGTGAGTCAGGCAGGGATTGGCCTCTCATGCACTTAATAATTATTGGTCCTCGCATTATAGATTTTCGTCAAAGCGGAATTCTGTAGTATATTATAATCTTTATGATCCATACTTGAGAAACAGGCTTGTTCTTTGGGAATCGTAGCCTTAGGAAAACATAAGACAACCGGAGTCTGCAGAAAGCCCATTGGCCCGCACAAGGCAAATCCCTTTCACAACCAACCCATCTCGTCAGAAGAGGACCAGGGTAATCACGAACATGTATATTATTATCAACGCTTTGACTCTCGCCCATTCGCACCCCACAAAATCTCTATCCATCTACCTATTGCCGGACGCCTTACTCCCCTTTATGAGGGTGGCCATATACAAAACGCCCAAAAGCGGACCTGTCCCCTGTGAGAAGGGACAGTCCTTGCCAGTTTATTAAAGGACTTACAGGATTTACCATTAAACTTGGTGTCCGTCAGACTTCGAGGCTCTATGTATGTATCTTTAAAACACTAATATTCTACAGTGGTGTACGGCTAGTCCATCCACTAACATGTTTCAACCTTAGGTAAGCAGTATGGATTTATGTAAGGTTTACTCCCCTAAACGGGTTGCCAAATCAAGGCTGACGAGTCCCATCCACCCACAAAATATAACCCCTAAAAATTTCTTTGTATTCTTGTATCTTTTAGTTTATGACCGAATGACTTTGTTAAGGTTGAGTGGCTTGTGTGGTCTTTGTATATTTGTACCTACTGTATTTGTAACTAATCCCAGTAAAAGGGTTTAAAAGGCGTCGGCTCACTGAAAGGCTTAAAGTTGCCCCCGGATTGATAAATGTTAATACCATTGCTGACGTATATTTCATACCTTAGTCACGATCTGTTTGTTTACTTACTCTCTCTCTCTCTCTCTCTCTCTCTCTTCGTCGTCTTCTTCTTCCCTTCTTTACCTCCACCCATATTTTGGTTTTCTCTCCCCATCCTTCTCTTCTCGTCTCCACCCTCCCCATTCCAATCCCTCTTTGTCTCCCCTCTTTTCCCCTACCCTCTCTTCCCCCATCCCCCCTCTCTTTCCCTCCACTCTCTATCTTCGACTCGTTTCACCCACCCATTATCTGTGTTCATTGTTCCTACACTAGTCCTATCACCCTCCCTTCCTTCTCTCCAGTGGCCTATCCTTCCTCCAATTCACCTCCCCCCTCCCATCCTCTATCCATCTCTGCTCCTACCTCCCCATCCCCTCCTCTACCCCCCCCCACACTGCATAGCTCGCCTCCCCTCCCCTCTCCATCTATTCCCCTCCCCTCCCTTCTCCTCCATCAACTTTTTCATCGCCCCTCCTCCTCCCCTCCCCCCCCCCTCCCCCCTGGCCCCCTCATTGGCGCCACATGACACTCAGACAGTCCCCCCCCCCCCCCGTGGCCTTTGCTGGGGGCTGGTGCATAGGTGACGGTCAGGGAGAGAGAGAGAGAGGGGAGAGAAGTGTGTGTGCGTATGTATGCGTGTGTGTGTGTGCGTGTGTGTGTGCGTGTGGAGGTTGATGGAAGAAACACTAATGAAAAGGTTAGATTATGTGGCTACACACATCAATGGGAATAACAAGACAACGCAAGCACACCAGATAACAAACAACTTAATTAAATAGCAATTATAAAACCACAAGCAGCTTCAATATGAAATAAACAAACAACAAAAACAATAATAATAATAATAATAATAATAATAATAATAATAATAGTACTTAATACAAATAATCAATAATAAAGACTAACAAAACAATCAAAATAATCAACCACAAGAAAAGAAAATTAAGTCAACCTAATATTGAAACAAAACGAGGTAAGAAAAAAAACTATGGGGTAACTTTTTTTTTCTTTCTTTTCTGTTTTTGTCGTCGGCGTTTCATACATGATTTAATTGGAGTTTGTTGGTGGCCTTGACATGTTTTTTTCTGGGTCTCCGCCCTTTGAGGAGGAGAAAGAGGAGGAGGAGAAGAAGAAGGAGAAAGGGGAGGAGGAGAAAAGGAAGAGGAGGATAAGGGGGAGGAGGGAAGAGGAGAGGTTGGGGGATACAGGAGGAGGTGCAGGTGAAGGAGGACGTAGGGGAGGAGAAGAAAATGAAGAGAAGTAGGAGGAGGGAAGAGAAGAGGTTGGGGGATACAGGAGGAGATGGGGGTGGTGGGGGAGGAGGAAGAAGTAGGAGAGGAAGGAAGAAGAGAGAAGTGAAAGGCGTGGGTGGATTGGAAGAGGGAGAGGAGTAGTAGGCAGAGGAAGAGGAAAAGTGATACAAGGAGACACAAAAAGGAGGAGGGAGAAACAGAAAGGAAGAGGAGAGGGAAGAAGATGAAGAATACGTGGAAGAGGAGGAAGAACATAACAAGATCAAGAACAAGGAGATGAAGGGGAGGAGAACAAAATGATAAACTGAAGAAGAGTAAGAAAAGGTGGAGGAGAAAGGGAAGAACAAGAAGGAGAACATGAAGAGACATAGCAAGAGAAATATGAAAACAAATCAAAGGGCATAGTAAGAGGAACACAATAAGGAAGATGAAGAAGAGAAGATAATGATGATGATGATGAATAAGAAGATAAGAGGAAGGGGATAGGTTTCAAAGGGTTAGAGGAAAACTTACCCACAACAATATCTCCATACATTCTTTCTAGGATTCCCCCTCTCCCCTGGATAAATAAGTAACACCCCGTTCTTAACATTAATCATCAATTACAAACCCCAATGTACTTGAATAAACTAATGGAAGCATATGGTCCTCCCGGGATTCGAACTCGAGACACCACACCCAGAACCTAAGCACCTAAACCATTACACCACCAACACAGTTTAAAAGGCCAATTTGTGTCTTATTATAGCCTGATGTAAAATCGTGCTCAGAAGTTGTGTTCTACCTCCATAATATATACTTTCATTATCTATCTATTAACTCTTTCAGTGTTAAGGCGCAATTCTTCCACTTTAGTCAGGCTATCATTAGACGAATTTAATTAACTTTGGAAGGCCCTCTAAGAATCAAGGAGGTAAAGTATATATCAATTAACCTCTTACTTCCAAAATTCTATCCTAAGCTAAATAAAATCGTCTAATAATAGCCAGAATATAGTGAAAGAGTGCGTCATAGTGCAATGGAAAGATATGTGTGTGTGTGTGTGTGTGATTTTGTGTGTGTTTTTTTTTTTTGTGTGTTTTTTTTTTTTGAGGGCCAGGTTCTTGACTGTGTACTCGCCAATTTGCCATAGCACCCTCGGCCAACTAAGGGTCAAACTGTGCCCTTGAAAAATTCCTGTTCTGTATCCTGAAAAGTGCAGTCGTGAAAAACAAACAAACAGACAATCGAAAAAAAGTAATAATACAATTAATAAATAATTATATGAATAAATAAATATATAATAAATATTAAGCAAATAAATAAAATACATATAAGTAAATATAGAGATACTAAATAATTAAATACATATATACAAATAAATAAATAAATAACAACAAAATAAAAAGTAGACACTGGTGAGGGAGGAGCAGGAGGAGGTAAAGAGATGATAGAGGAAGAGGATGAGAGGAAAACAAACAGACAAATGGTATAACAATCGTGAAAATAAGAGATTACCTATATCAAGAGGAGAGACAGGAAAAACATGGGTTGGGGGGAAGAAGGAATAGCGAACAGACACATAGACAGAGAATCGTGAAAATGGGAAGTGAGAAAGAAGAATAGGAGAAGGAAAATAAGAAAATGGGGAAGGGGATAGATGGAATATTGAATAGACAAATATACAAACAAACATTAATATAAGTAATAGAGTATCAAGGAAAGAAAAGATGAAAAATTAGAAAGAAACAGACAATCGTGAAAGTGAGAAGTGAGACAGTATGAAAGAGAATGAGAAGGAATAGGGGAGAGGGAGAGGAGAGGAGAAGAGAAGAGGTGGAAAAGGGGGGAGAGAAGGACAGGAGAAATGAGAAAAGGAAAAGAAGGAGGGAGAAAAGGAAAAATTAAGAAATAGAGTGAGAACAGAAGGAAAAGGTGGGAGAGGAGAGGGAAAAGGAGGAGGAAGAGAAGGAAAAGGAGGAAGGAAAACAGGAAAAAGGAGGAGGGAGAGAAGGAAAGGGAGGAGGGAGAGAAGGAAAGGGAGGAGGGAGAGAAGGAAAGGGAGGAGGGAGAGAAGGAAAGGGAGGAGGGAGAGAAGGAAAGGGAGGAGGGAGAGAAGGAAAGGGAGGAGGGAGAGAAGGAAAGGGAGGAGGGAAGGAAAGGGAGGAGGGAGAGAAGGAAAGGGAGGAGGGAGAGAAGGAAAGGGAGGAGGGAGAGAAGGAAAGGGAGGAGGGAGAGAAGGAAAAGGAGGAGGGAGAGAAGGAAAGGGAGGAGGGAGAGAAGGAAAAGGAGGAAGGAGAGAAGGTAAAGGAGGAGGGAGAGAAAGAAAAGGAGGAAGGAGAGAAGGAAAAGGAGGAGAGGAAGAAGGAAAATGGGAAGGGGAGAAGTAAAAGTGGAGGTGGAGACGTAAAAGAAAGAGGGGATAGAAAGAAAGGGAGAGTAGTAGCAAAAGAAGGAGGAGGGGAGAGGAGAAGGAAGAAAAGAGAAGAGGGAGAAAGAAAACGAGAAAAGGAGAAAGGAAGAAGAGAGAATATAAGAAGGAAAACGATAAGAGGAGAAAGAATACGAGAAGAGAAAGAATACGAGAAGAGGAGAAAGAAAACGAGAAGAGGGAGAAAGAAAACGAGAAGAGGGGAAAGGAAGAAGAGGGATAAGGAATAGAGGAAGGGTAAACAAGGGAGGACTGAAAGAAACCTAATCACTACTTTGTGTGGCGACAGTATTGTTTTTGTGCTCATACATTTTCCAGATATCTTGGGAACAATCAGAAATGCCGATACAGTAAGCCAAGAAATAGTCGTGTCCAATTATTTTTTTATTTTTTATTTTGTAATTATAAGAAAGACTTACATATACAATTGTATATATTGTGAAAATCCTGTTATTCTTTAGTCAAATTAAACATATTGGAGTGGTAAGGTATGTAAAAGACTATACATTAATGTTTATTTGTTTGTTTATTTTATCATAATTTGTTTTACTAGCCCCAAACTGTGTCTTTGTACCCTCTGCCCTGTGGTGATGACTGCCAGATGTTGGTGAAGGTGATTATATCAAATTGTATTATTGCCTGGCCGCATCCACGCTGTGGGGCGGTAAATTCAAGTGTATAAGTCAAATCAAAGTGTGTACTGTATATATATATATATTATGCAATATGCATACGCATAGCCTTTGCGCCTAATTCATTGAGATTTTCAAAATAATATGAGGATTTGACTATTATTTATGATTATAAGATGCTTATCCTCAATAGGAATTCAACACGCAAAACTGGTTTGAAACTAGTATATGTGGCAACTTTTTCATGTGCAAGATAAATTCTCCATAGCACAAATATCCCAGAACCTGTGCATAGTGCTTCGGTAGGTCACCTTAAAAAAACAAGGAGACACTATTTCGTATAAATTATAAGGATACTTTTATAATTATTAAGGTAAGATAATTTGATAATGTAGATAATATATTTAGAAACCTTCAGTTTAGTTACTTCAACCTCTGCAGTTGTCTTTGAGTTAGCTGTGGGCAGAAAACTAATTTTGGAGAGGTAATTATAAGAGTGAGAGAACTCTATTTCTTATTGCTAATCTATATAATTCTTAGAGTATAGGCTCCTGTATTCTTATGAGGAGTAATATAGTTATTTGTTCGGGAAATTATACATGCACCTATACACGTAGAACCAAAGGTGACTTAATAATGAGATTTTCCCAAAGGACTTCGTCATCACACTGAAGCGCCTTATGGTCAGTTTCCTTAGCATAAGAATTAAACGTTACTATACATTCTCTTAGTTTAGACAATCTCTCTAGAATTAACACTAGAGCTTTATAGTAACCATCCCTCCTACTTCTTCGTATCTCATTATCTCACCCCAATACCCAAAGCCTCTTATATTAGACCATAGCAGTTAATGGAGGCGGCTTTGTCTCATACTCACAATTTTACCACTTTTTTTCTCTCTTTTATTTTGTTCTCTTTTTTTGTTTTTCTTTTGTGGTGGCGGTGGTGGGTGGGGTGGGAGTTTCGAAGGTAAACGTGGGTTGTCTGGTAGTTTACACCCTGTCTTTACCTATGGGTATATTATATGGCTGGGTGCAATAAAAGTCAAGCTCCAAAGTCCTCGTCCAAAATTTTGAGAATACCAATACAAACTTTAACCGATAAAACTATAATTATATATATTTATAATATGTTCATACTATTTTTGGAAGGAGAGAGAGAGAGAGAGAGAGAGAGAGAGAGAGAGAGAGAGAGCGAGCAAGCAAGCAAGCGAGATGGGTAGTTAGATAGATAGAGAGAGAGAGAGAGAGTGAGAGAGCGAGCGAGCGAGAGCAGGAGATGGGTAGTTAGATAGATAGATAGAGAGAGAGGTGGGGTGGGGATAGATATAGACGTTAACACACCATAGATGGAAGGTGAAGGCGCCAGTGATGTCGAAAGGAGAGAGAGAGAGAGAGAGAGAGGTGGATAGTTTGATAGATAGATAAAGAGAGAGAGAGAGGGGTGAGGAGGATAGATGTAGACGTTAACACACCATAGATGGAAGGTGACGGCGCCAGTGATGTGGAAAAAGGGGGGGGGGGGGGGCTGATTAGATGACCAGGCTGTTGTGGTTAAAACCCAATCAAAATGTATGTGTTAAAACTTACCCCGTAGGACAAAATATATACTACTATTCTCTAATAGCACTTTTGTATTCACCTCCAGTGCCTTGTATTGATCCTATCCAACCGCTGCAACACTTCCCTTGCGTAAATGGGTAGAGTTTGTAGAATCTGTTTGTCACAAAATCAATCAACCTCGAGTATATTATCATCACTGTATTGTCCACTAGAAGTGTCCCCATTATCTTCTCTTATAGATTGTCTCTGTCAAACATCTATTTATATAAGACTAGTTCTTCTTAACCTTCATTAAGGGGAAAAGGGTCGATTTTCTGGACCACTTTATCCCTCGTGTTTAAAGCTTGATGGGGGTCTAGGGATGAAACTAAAAATTATATGTATATCTGAATATATAGACCAAAAAAAAACAAAAACAACACAGCCACTGTCCCCTTAACTGTCCTATTTATATATAGACTACAAGTAGTTGATGTAAACTTTAAGCAAAATTGCAAAAGAAACCAAGTCTACATAGTTATACTGGTTCCCCTGAAGATGTTTGTATTAGGGTAGGGTAAGGGCGACATACTGCAGAAGGTGACGGGAACGGTGGTGGTCGTCAGCTACCAATATTTTATTTATTTTTTATTTTTTTAGTTGATCGATATTTTATTTTTATTTTTATTTTTTAGTTGATCGATCATACAGCAAGATCTCTCTGTATCATCAACTCAAAGCTTACCAAGAGAGCACCGCTACTTTCCTGCAGTATGAATGGTCAAGCTTATGATGTAGATGCCCATGGTTACCTAGACTCCTAGAGTACTATATTTGTGAGGGTAATTAAGGAAAACCCCGTTCTTAACATTAATCCTCCATTACAAACCCCAATCCACTTGAATAAATGTATGAAAGCATATGGTCCTCCCGGGATTCAAACTCGGGACACCACACCCATAACATAATCAGTAAACCATTAAGGGGAGGTTTTTAGTTGATTCCCTAGACTTCCATCAAGCTTAAAATTACTCTCCCTTGACCCCCTTTCAAGATAAATTTGTACATTTTTCGGTAGAAAAATATCCCGGCCGAAGGCCGGTTCCCCTTAAATTACAGGTTCGCTATCGCTCGCCAGGAAAAAATCGACACCTAAATTGCACGAATGGTCTTAAAATTGACAGAAAAGGGGCGAGGGTTCTTAAAATCGCCAAACTAATGGGGCAAGCGTCTTTAAATCTCACAAGCAATGGGGCTAAACATGAGGGAGAAAGAGGTTCAGAAAAAAATCCTCCCGGTGGAAATCTCCCCTTAAAGCACCAACACAGATCATGCATTGATATTCCATTAGGTTGAGAGAGGCCGCATATTCAGCTTACTTATATTATGTCCCCTATTATGAAAATCTATTGAGTGTTTAACCCCTTCTGTACCGGGGACGTCTTTTTATATTCTAATCTGCCTGTATTTGAGCGATTTTGTGCAGCTTAAAAAGGATCTTTTGGTAGTAAAAAAGGGTTGTGAAACAGTTCGAAGCCTATTAATTGCTGGAGACCCTTTTTAAACTGCATACAATCGTCTAATAGTAGCCAGAATAAAGTTGAAAGGACGTCGCCGGTACAGTGGGGGTTTTAAACTTCCTAGATGATAGATTCGGGAATTGTTAGCATAATGAGGGTAAATCATTAGATGATTATTCAGTAATTCTACAAGTACTCATGTGCCTTGGCATAATCGCAATATTTGTGTGCAAAGTTGCATGTACAGTCAACCTGAGATTTTTAAGAAACCTTTTTAATAGGTCTATGTGATTATTTAAGGTTTGAACTGTACATTAACCCCTTCAGACTCATATGACGCAGAGGTTGTCAGATTAGCAATAAGAAATAGAGTTCTCTCACTCTTATAATTACCTCTCCAAAATTAGTTTTCTGCCACAGCTAACTCAAAGACAACTGCAGAGGTTGAAGTAACTAAACTAAAGGTTTCTAAATACCCCTGATGGTAACAAAGGCTTTAAAGTATCCCTAATCAGCTCAAAATCGCGTCATATGTCGGAGAGGGTTAATTAACATCACATTATTTTAGAAGTTAAGAGAGAGAGAGAGAGTGTGTGTGTGTGTGTGTGTGTGTGTGTGTGTGTGTGTGTGTGTGTTGAGGTAAAATAAAAGGTATAGACTGTGTAAACAAGAGACTGTTAATGAGGCTGACGAAGATGACTGGCTGCCTCTCTCTCTGTCTCTCTCCATATACCCCCTTCCTTGATTATCATAGCACATAGTCTTTTAGTCAGTCTCTCTCTCTCTCTCTCTCTCTCTCTCTCTCTCTCTCTCTCTCTCTCTCTCTCTCTCTCTCTCCTCTCCTCCCTCTCTCTCTCTCTCTCTCTCTCTCTCTCTCTCTCTCTCTCTCTCTCTCTCTCTCTCTCTCTCTCTCTCTCTCTTGTCTTCACTCATATTCCTAATTATTTCTTTTGGAGACCGTGCACAAGTAGTTGCGATTTTTGTTAAAAGATATCTCTGAGTATTATTGTTTGGCTACCTGATAATCTGAGAGAGAGAGAGAGAGAGAGAGAGAGAGAGAGAGAGAGAGAGAGAGAGAGATTTGATTTTGATTTTGCCCCGAGGGGCGAGTTTATTGAGCAGCGCCCCCCATCCTGTGAGGGGACAACCACTAGTAAGGCGATACATACTGCTCAAAGAGCCATTATTCCACTGAAACAACAGCATCGTCGTCTGGTTACATTCATATTTGTGTTTATAAATCAGGTTGGCATTATTCAGATGTGTTATTATAGTTTCCTCATTTAATTGTCACATGGTCTGTAAAAAAAAAAAAAAAAAGAGAGAGAGAGAGAGAGAGAGAGAGAGAGAGAGAGAGAGAGAGAGAGAGAGAGAGAGAGAGAGCGAGAGAGAGAGAGAGAGAGAGAGAGAGAGAGAGAGAGAGAGAGAGAGAGAGAGAGAGAGAGAGAGAGAGAGAGAGAGAGGGGGGGGGGGGTAGGGAGATATATATATATATAAACAAACACTATTTTTAAGGCAGTATATTGAATATTGTTTTGTTTTAGAGGGTGATCGTAAACTGAGTAACTAACGGGTGGCTGCCAATGGACTGGGGAAAAAAAGTGGTGCTGCAGGTTCATCGATGCTAATAAAGTTATGTAACAAGTCACTTTTGTTGCTAGTTGGGGAAATGGAGAGAGAGGGGTAGTTACATAAAGTTACATATATACAAAGATTATACAGACCTTACGGGTACTACTACACAGGGCGGAGTTAAGGGCGGATGGGTCGGTTTTCTGGTCCACTTTCTCCCTCATGTTTAGCCCCATTAGTTTTCAGATGTTAAGATGTTTACCCCATTATTTTGATGATTTTAACACCTTTCGCCTCATTTCGTAGTCAATATTTAGAATTTTCATGCTATTTAGGTGTCGATTTTTTCCCTGGCGAACGATAGTGAGCCTGTAATGTTGGAAGAACCGGCCTTCGGCCGGGAAATTTTTCTACCGAAAAATGTACAAAATAATCTAGTAAGGGGATCTAATTGATGTTTTTTTTAATTTGATGGAGGTCTAGGGAGGAAACTAGAAAAATTATGAATACATGAAAAAATCACCCAAAAAGTTAATTGCTACTGAGTGAAAGGTAAGAAAGAGAGAGAGAGATTGTATACATAAATGCAGACAGACAATCCAATAAGTATAGTCAAGTTCCATAGTACTGAACACTATGTAAATCTCGTAATGTGTATAATGCCTGCGTCGTCGTTTGTTCCCGTCCAATTGTGCGCCATTTACAGGAACCTATAGAGACAACAGGCAACGTCTCGGGTGTCAATTGTCGATAACTCTCCATACTTCGTTGTCCACTAGGTATCAAATCCACAAACTGGCCTGGAGGATTGAAATATATGAAAATAACTGCTCTGCTGTGCGTTTAACGCCTTTGTTTGTGTGTGTGTGGGTTTTTTTTCCTGTTTTGCATTGGTATTAGAATGGCTGAACATTATTTTTGCAGGCTTAGTTCTTATCAACATTGATTGATTGTAAATATCATTGCACGTAATGATCACCTCCGTCACCCGCCCTAAAACACCCAAGCCACTCCAAATTCTCCACCTTTCCTGTTTGCAGAGTTGGTTGGAGTTCTTTAAATAAAATATGGTTCAAGCTTAAGTTTTGATTGGATTGTAGAGATATAAATATTGTAATGGAGAAAGTATATTTATGTTTATGTGCCAGTGCATTATGAATGCTCAATCATAAAGTTTAACACAAAATGTATATATATTCAACCCAGACAAAGAAGCCAACCTGGAAGATGAACCTGAGGCCAATCCAGAAGCTTTGTTCAACCCAGAAGGTTTCGAAAACCAAGAAAGCTTGGACAACCCAGAAGGTTTTGATAACCCAGAAGGTTTGGACAACCCAGAAGGTTCGGATAACCCAGGTTTACAACCCAGAAGGCCTGTACAAGCCACAAGGTTTGGACAACCCGTAAAGCCTGTATAACATGGAAAGTCAGACCAACATAGAAAGTCTGGACAACACCGAATATCTGGACAACAGTGCAAGGTCTAGACAATACCGAATATCTGGACAACAGTGCAAGGTCTAGACAATACCGAATATCTGGACAACAGTGCAAGGTCTAGACAATACCGAATATCTGGACAACAGTGCAAGGTCTAGACAATACCGAATATCTGGACAACAGTGCAAGGTCTAGACAACTCAAAGGGTCTAACCAACCCACCACCACTTCCAGCGCCCCATCTCCCCCTCCAATCCCCTCTCCGAAACACTCCTACCTACCGAAGGTCACCTAAGGTTGTGTTCGCCACTCATTTAGTGGCACCGAGGAGCACGCCGCCCCTCGTTCTGGGTGGTGATTTGGTGCAGCAGCCTGTTCGAAGGGGCAGCACGCTCCCCTGCGATGATGGGCTCGTCTGGCACTTTTTGCAGTTCGATATCTTACCTTCCTCCTTCAAATCTGTGTCCCTTTATCCAGACCAATGCCATGCAAAATAAGAATTATAAGAAAAGAAGAGTAAGACGTCCCGTAATGTATCTTTCCCTCTCTCACAGGACGGAGGTAAAAAGTACTGGTGTGACTCCGGCTTAAGTGTGTTGAGTACCCCGTCATCCTTCTGAAGTGAGTGATGACAGGAAAGAGGAGGAGGAGTGGGACGGTGGTGTTATTAACGAGACAACCACCTTCATTTATACCGTGTAGGGGGAGGCGAGGAACACGGGGGGAGGGAGAGGGGTTTATGTTCCGCGTGTAGAGGGAGGGGAGGGGAGGGGGAACAGGGGAAGGGGGGAGGGGTTCAAGTCCACTACCACGACTATCATCATGTTCCGCGTGGGGAGGAGGGGGGGGGGGGGGGGGAGGGGGAGAGAGGTATGTGGCCACTACTATACTACCACTATCTTCATTACTGTGTGTAGGGGGGGGGGGGGGGTATGGAGAGGGAAGGATGGTACACCCCCACTACTACCACTATCTTCATTACTGTGTGTAGGGGGGAGGGGGGGGGGGGGTATGGAGAGGAAAGGATGGTACACCCCCACTACTACCACTATCTTCATTACTGTGTGTAGGGGGGAGGGGGGGGGGGTATGAAGAGGGGAGGATAGTACACCCCCACTACTACCACTATCTTCATTACCGTGTGTAGAGGGGAAGGGGAACACATGTAAGGTAAGAGGGAACCCACACAGGGGAGGGGGAGGCAGACGTCCACCACATGTACAGTCACTCATACAATCTCGGGACTTACGGTTTGTGTGTTTGTTTTCATTTTATTTATTCAGTCGTCTTATGGGGGGTCACCGTTTTTTTGTTGTTATCTTTCTCTCCTTTTCTCTCTTTCCCTGCCTTGTATCCATTCGGCCCCATTCAGCCAACTGTTTTAAGACATTTATCCTCATCCAGGTGTCGATTTCTTCCTGGCGAGCGATAGTGAGCCAGCATTTTATGGAGAAAACCGGCTTCGCCTGAGACATTTTTCTATCAAATAATTTACAAATTTAGCTTGCTCTCAAGACAAAAATATATATATACTGGCTTGCTACCGCTCGCCAGGAAAATATTGACACCTGGATGGCGGTAAACGTCTTAAAACAGTAGGCTGAATGGGGCCGAATGGATGCAATTTCTACCGAATAATGTACAATTTTATCTCAAAGGGGGTCTTGTTTATGCTTGATGGAGGTCTAGGGAGCAAACTAAAAAATAAATAAATAATAAAAAGCAACTTAATGTTTTTGAGGTAGGTGCGGACAGAAGGCTCAGGATAACGGTTTAGACAAGATTTAATTAGCCATGTTCAGCCGAGCATAATGCCAAAAATGTGCTTACGCGGCTCCCCCCTAAAGATGGTGTGTAATCTGTTTATACTCAGACACCAACACTCTGGAAGGGGTGCTGATGGGAGGGCCTGGTGGAAGAGGTGCTGAGGGGGTGTTGGAAGGGGGGGGGGGGGGGGGGCCGCTGACGGAGGGGAGGGCCTGGTGGAAGAGGTATTGGGGGGGCGGGGGGCTGACGGAGGGGAGGGCCTGGTGGAAGGGGTGTTGGGGGGGGGGGGGGGGCTGACGGAGGGGAGGGCCTGGTTGAAGGGGTGCTGACGAAGGGGAGGGCATGGTGGAAGGGGTAGCCTACTGAGGGGGTGTTGGGGGGGGGGGGGGGGTGCTAACGAAGGGGAGGGCCTGGTGGAAGGGGTACTGAGGGGGTGATGGAAGGGTGCTGACGGAGGGGAGGGCCTGGTGGAAGGGGTGTTGGAGGGGTGCTGACGGAGGGGAGGGCCAGGTGGGAGGGGTGCTGAGGGGGTGATGGAAGGGTGCTGACGGAGGGGAGGGCCTGGTGGAAGGGGTGTTGGAGGGGTGCTGACGGAGGGGAGGGCTTGGTGGAAGGGGTATAATCTAAAAACACTCCACTCATTTGTCCGGCAATTTTTTCCAGCAATTCTTCTCTAACGACATTTCGGACCTCTTTTTGCATTGTTATCTGTAAGTTCACTGAAAGGAGGTCATTTTAAGTGGCTGAATTCTTTTAGAAATATAATTCGAGAAAGTTGGAACATCCATATTATTGTTATTCCTATAACTTGGTCAAGATTTATTATTCATCTCGAACATTATTTATATATTTTTATTTGTGAATGGCCTTATTATAATTTAGATTCATTATAAAATTAAATGTGTGTATGTGTGTGTGTGTGTGTGTGTGTGTGTGTGTGTGTGTGTGTGTGTGTGTGTGTGAGAGAGAGAGTGAGAAAGTGTGTGTGTGTTATAGTGAAGCACACGTCTGCTCTCCATGAAGCACACACAGTCACTGGTACAACCATATTTGGGCACACACGTCACGTACATAAACACAGTAATTAAACACACACACACACACTTACATACCAGGCCAATTATACCAACATTACTTAACCCTTTCAGTACTGTGACGCAAAGGTTACTTGACATCGATTTACCTGTTAAGTTCCTAGATATCTTTCACAAATTGCATAAAATTGCCTAATGATAGTCGGAATAAAATGTAAAATAGGCTAAAAAATAAAACGCTCAACTATTTCCTCTCTTTTTCCTAAGGTCCAGATGAGTAGGTATGCAGACTTAAGGGGACGTGGGCCGGTTTTCTGGACCACTTTCTCCCTCATGTTTAGCCCCATTAGTTTTCATATGTTAAGATGTTTGCCCCATTAGTTAGTCCATTTTAAGACCTTTCGCCCCATTTCTTCGTCAATACTTAGACCTTTCGTGCTATTAAGATGTCGATTTTTTCCCTGGCGAACGATAGTGAGCCTGTAATGTTGGAAGAATCGGCCTTCGGCCGTGACATTTTTCTACCGAAAAATTAACAAATTAATCTAGAAGGGGGATCTAATGGATGTTTTTGTTTTTTTTTAATTTGATGGAGGTCTAGGGAGGCAACTAGAAAAATAATGAATACATGCAAAAATCGCCCAAAAAGTGAACCATCCCTCCTTAAGTGTAGACATTCTGGGGTACAGAGTTGGAAGACGATATCTGGCATAGTAAATTGGGTGAAATGAAAGTCCACGGAAAAGCTATCGAGTATTTTGTCAGTATAGTAGTACTTCTATAAATATAAAGCTGGAGTAGAAGTAGGAGTAGAAGTAGGAGTAGAAGTAGGAGTAGAAGTAGGAGTAGAAGTAGGAGTAGAAGTAGGAGTAGAAGTAGGAGTAGAAGTAGGAGTAGAAGTAGGAGTAGAAGTAGCAGTAGGTTGGGGATAGAAAGACGAGAAAATAGTGTTCTCAGAAGTGAGCGAGACATTGTGTGTTCAAGTGTAACACAAATAGTATACCTAAAAAGTGGTTCAATCGTTTATGTGTACTAACTTGAACACGTACATTATTGAAACACTTTCTATGTACATAATTTGTGTGCCGTTTGACCACACAATTCTTACAGTGAACTTGAGTGAAGACAGGTAGGTAGGCAGGGAGTGAATAGATGGATGTGAAAGAGTTATCAGAGGGTACAGTGAAGACAAGTTTAGACTCTTGTTTTGCCTGTGTAAATGGTATCGTTCCTGAGCACTTACTTGTTTTCTTGTGGGAGTAAAGCCGGTATCACACGAGCACTTTTTCCCTCAACATTTATCCTCAACACTGGTCTGGCACCTTATGAGGTCAACATTTGAATTATTTGGGTCACCTAAATTCATCTATCATCAGTCTAGTTTCCGATACCAGTGTAAAATATTCCAGAAATGTTGCCAGAAAAATGTTGATCATTGAGTGTTGACTATAACAGCTCTCGTGTGATACCGGCTTACGGGGGAGTGGGTCTGAAGGCTGTGGTGTGTAAAATATGGGGTACTAGTGAGGCCCCATTACACTTTTCCTCCACCGTGACCACTGAATTGTGTAGTGGGTAGGAGGGTAGTAGTAGTGGTAGGTTGGATGGTAGTGGCAGTAGTGATGGTGGGTAGTAGTAGTGGTAGGTTGGATGGTAGTGGTAGTAGTGATGGTGATAGTGGGTAGTAGTAGTGATAGGTTGGATGGTAGTGGTAGTAGTGATGGTGGTAGTGAGGGAGTGGTGATAGTGGGTAGTAGTAGTGGTAGGTTGGATGGTAGTGGCAGTAGTGATGGTGGGTAGTAGTAGTGGTAGGTTGGATGGTGATAGTAGTGATGGTGGTAGTAGTGATGGTGATAGTGGGTAGTAGTAGTGGTAGGTTGGATGGTAGTGGTAGTAGTGATGGTGGTAGTGAGGGAGTGGTGATAGTGGGTAGTAGTAGTGGTAGGTTGGATGGTAGTGATAGTAGTGATGGTGGTAGTGAGGGAGTGGTGATATAGTGGGTAGTAGTAGTGGTAGGTTAGATGGTAGTGGTAGTAGTGATGGTGGTAGTGAGGGAGTGGTGATAGTGGGTAGTAGTAGTGGTAGGTTGGATGGTAGTGGTAGTAGTGATGGTGGTAGTGAGGGAGTGGTGATAGTGGGTAGTAGTAGTGGTAGGTTGGATGGCGAGCGATAGCGAGACTGTCATTTTAGAGGGAACCAGGCCGGCCCATTTTTCTACCGAAAAATGTACACATTTATCGTGAAAGTGGGTTTAGGGGGCGCTATTTTAAGCTTGATGGAGGTTTAACGTGGAAACTCCCAAAACATATAAAAGTATAAATACGTAGACCCCAAAACAAGCACTACCCCCTTAAAGTAGGGTGAGTGGGTAGGAATGGAGAGGTGTACACAATCTGGGGTACTTGTGATGCCCCATTACACTTTTACTCCACCGTGACCACTGAATGCTATAGTGGTAGTGTGTAGCAGTAGTAGTAGGTTGGATGGTGGTGGCAGTGGTAGGTGGATGGTAGTAGAGGTAGGCTTCTTGGTTGATGGTAGTGGTAGGTGGATGGTAGTAGAGGTAGGTTTGTTGGTGGATGGTAGTGGTAGGTTGGTTGGTGGTGGTAGTGGTAGGTGGATGGTAGTAGAGGTAGGTTTGTTGGTGGATGGTAGTGGTAGGTTGGTTGGTGGTGGTAGTGGTAGTAGTTAGCAAGTATGGTAGTAGAGGTAGGTTGGTTGGTGGTGGTAGTGGTAGTAGTAAGCAAGTATGGTAGTAGAGATAGGTTGGTTGGTGGTGGTAGTGGTTAGCAAGTATGGTAGTAGAGGTAGGTTGGTTGGTGGTGGTAGTGGTAGTGCTGTTGGTGGATGGTAGTGGTAGGTTGGTTGGTGGTGGTAGAGGTAGGTTGGTTGGTGGTGGTAGTGGTAGGTTGGTTGGTGGTGGTAGTGGTAGGTTGGTTGGTGGTGGTAGTGGTAGGTTGGTTGGTGGTGGTAGTGGTAGTAGTTAGCAAGTATGGTAGTAGAGGTAGGTTGGATGGTGATGGTAGTGGTAGTGCTGTTGGTGGATGGTAGTGGTAGGTTGGTTGGTGGTGGTAGAGGTAGGTTGGTTGGTGGTGGTAGTGGTAGGTTGGTTGGTGGTGGTAGTGGTAGGTTGGTTGGTGGTGGTAGTGGTAGTAGTTAGCAAGTATGGTAGTAGAGGTAGGTTGGATGGTGATGGTAGTGGTAGTGCTGTTGGTGGATGGTAGTGGTAGGTTGGTTGGTGGTGGTAGAGGTAGGTTGGTTGGTGGTGGTAGTGGTAGGTTGGTTGGTGGTGGTAGTGGTAGGTTGGTTGGTGGTGGTAGTGGTAGTAGTTAGCAAGTATGGTAGTAGAGGTAGGTTGGATGGTGATGGTAGTGGTAATGCTGTTGGTGGATGGTAGTGGTAGGTTGGTTGGTGGTGGTAGTGGTAGGTTGGTTGGTGGTGGTATTGGTAGTAGTTAGCAAGTATGGTAGTAGAGGTAGGTTGGATGGTGATGGTAGTGGTACGGTAGTGCTGTTGGTGGATGGTAGTGTTTTATTTCTACCGTATATTATTCTGTAGATCAGGGTAAGCCAGAATTAATGTTATTAGAGTGTACCATAGAGAATCTGTGGTACGAGTGAGGTCCCATTACCTTGTTACTCTATCACCCCCACTGATTGGTTGGCTGGGGCTGTGGTGGTGGGTGGTAGTGGTGGTAGTAGTGTTGGTGGGTGGTAGTAGTGGTGGTTGGTAGTGGTGGTAGGCGGTAGGGGTGGTGGCGGGTGGTAGAGTTGGTGATTGTGGTGGTGGTAGGGGTCGTGGTGGTTGGTGAGGTGATGGGTGGTAACAATGGTGGTTGGTAGTGCTGGTGGTGGTGGTGATAGTAGTGCTGGTGGTGGTTGGTGGTAGTGGTGGTGGTGGTGGGTGGTAGTGATGATGTTAGCAGATATGTTGGAGTGTGGCAGTGGTGATGCACAGATGGATGGGAGTGATATAAAAGTGCCAGAGTAATGGATCTTCTAAAACAGAGTATAATAGGTAGGAACAGTTCATTAATTATAGGTAGCCCAACAATCTTGACCATTAACCTCTTATAACTCATAAACGACTAGAGTAATCGAGCTACTGTCAAGGAAGGGGCAGCCAGGGAATAAGTGTGGAAAATTACTGTCCATTTGCTCTAGCCCTTTTTGAGTTAAGTGGTTAGGGGTCACGATTTATAACCTATCTATAATGAATGGACTATAGGTAGGTAAGGGTGGATAGATAGACGAGAAAAGCTAGCTGTACGCTGTTTCTCTTCAGCTAACGGTAAATTGAATCCCTTAGCAGGTAATTTATCGATACTTAAAGGACAAATGTCAAGCCACTATGTCCCTGCATCATATTAAGACCCAGTTTATATAATTAGCACCACATTTCACTACAGCATCTTCAAAATACCTAATAAATCTTTATGGGAACTTTTCTATTTACCGTCAGTTGAAAAGAAACAGAGTATAGGTAGGTAGGTAGGTAGGTAGGTAGGGGGTGGTGGATATATGGTAAAGAATGTTCTCAGAGTGTAAAGGAAGAAGATCCCAGCAGAGAGGTTGGATGTCAGGTTAAGAGTGTCACTGCTGAACACACTTTTTGTAATTCTCTCTCTCTCTCTCTCTCTCTCTCTCTCTCTCTCTCTCTCTCTCTCTCTCTCTCTCTCTCTCTCTCTCTCTCTCTCTCTCTCTCTCTCTCTCTCTCTCTCTCTCTCTCTCTCTTTTTTTTACTGGCGTATGAGTGGTGCCCTATTACCTATTACTACCACTGATTGGTTGGTGGTGGTGGTGGTGGGTGGTAGTAAGTAGGTAGGGGTGGACGCTTTTCTCCATTATACTCTGGCTAACATGAGACGATAGTACTTTGTTTTGGAAGGCTCTCTATAGTCCATTCAATTTAAGTAGGCCAGAAACTGTGACTCCTAATCTTTATAACTGAAATTGGGATAGAGCAAATTGGCTGTAATATTCCAAACGTATTCCCTGGCTGACTGTTCCCAAATGGTAGATAAATTAATTCGATTACTTTAGTCATTTTTGAGGTTTTTAAAGGTATTGGTCGAGATTATTGGTCTAATTATAATGAATAGACTATAGTAATCAACAGAGTGAACTTGGTCTCAAAAAACCATTCTACTCTCACAGATCCTCCCTAAATTAAATTAAAGTCTAATAATAGCCAGAATACAATGAAAGAATACTGAAAGGGTTAATTCCTGTTACGGTACTCATTCATAAAAATTAAATTGTAAAAAGTTGACACAATGAATAGAATCACCATATGAGGAGGAACATTTTATTGACAACGTTTCTCATAGAGCTTTGTCAAATTGAAATGTTGTCAATAAAGTGCTCCTCCTCATATGGTGTTTATATTATACTCATTCATAGCACTTGTCCCTGGCCCCAGCCTTGGCAACAGCACATAATGAGTGTCAATGAACCGACGTTGTTTGCAAGATATTAAAATAGATGCCTGGATTCGAAGTGCATGGGACAAGAGTTAATTTTGGTGTGATATGAATGGGCTGAACTGGAGATCTGTATTTATTTGTATTTATTTGTTAATGTATTTCATTGTTTACTCCATCAACCTTTAATACAAAAAAAACAAGACCCCCTTCGAGAAAAATATGTACAAGCCTCCCCTTAAATAATGCATACAGTTGCATAGAAAAATATATATATACAGTATATATATACCGGATATACACCGGTACTGTATATATATATATTCGCAATTCGATTTTGCTATTTTTTTTCTCCCAAGCATAAATTCATGAAGTGGGTATACGAATTTGCGAGGGAAATTGTACCTTAGGTTTGCCTTGGTTCTAAAGTGGATGTGCCTTTTGGATGAAAGATTTTGGATAATTATGGATATGATGTATTAATGCAAGCTGATATACAGATACATTAATCATAAGTCCATATATAGCATGAACGTGTAGCCCTAAATCCATCCATGAATTACCGGTAGTCACGACGGTCACATTTACACCATAAATAAATAAATAAATATGTGTGTGTGTGTGTGTGTGTGTGTGTGTGTGTGTGTGTATATATATATATATACTGTATATACTGTATATTGCAGTACTGTTGGCTGTATCTGCACAATTTAACCCGTTCAGTACCTGTTACATTCTTTTCATTATATTCTGGCAATAACTAGACGATTTTATTCAGCTTAGGAAGGACCTCTAGCAATAATAAAGCTTCACACTATCTAAACCGACCCCTTAAACTACCACAGATCCTTCTTAAGCTGCATAGTATCGTCTAAATATAGCTAGAATAAAATATAACACGTCCCTTGCACCCAAAGGGTTAACGTAGGTGTTGTCAGAGAATGGGAGGTTTGGAGTAGGTTGGGGGGGGGGGGGGTGATCACCGTTTGTTTTTATCTTTCTCTCCTTTTCTCTCTTTCCCTGGCTTGTATCCATTCGGCCCCATTCAGCCAACTGTTTTAAGACGTTTATCCCCATCCAGGTATCGATTTGTTCCTGGCGAGCGATAGCGAGATAGCATTGTATGGAAAAATCCGGCTTCGCCGGAGAAATTTTCCTATCGAAAAATGTACATATTTAGCTTGCTGTCAAAACAAAAATATATATATGCTGGCTCGCTACCGCTCGCCAGGAACATATTGACACCTGGATGGGGGGTAAACGTCTTAAAACAGTAGGCTGAATGGGGTCAAAGAGAGAGGGAGAGAAAGAGACAAAAGCGAGGTGGGCTCCCTTAAGGGTAGCTGTGGGTTGTTTGGGGGAGATGGGTGAAGTTAGTTGACATGGATGGATTATATGGTGTGGGTGTATAGGGGTTGGTTGGTTTGTGTGTGTGTGTGTGTGTGTGTGTGTGTGTGTGTGTGTGTGTGCCGGAGTGTGTGTGTGTGTGTGTGTGTGTGTGCCGGAGTGTATGTGTGTGCCTGTGTGCGTGTATGTGCCTGATTGTGTGGGTATGTGTGTGTGTATGTGTCTGAGTGTATTTGTGTACCTGAGTGTGTCTGTGTGTACCTGTGTGTGTGCCTGTGTGCGTGTATGTGCCTGATTGTGTGGGTATGTGTGTGTGTATGTGCCTGAGTGTGTCTGTGTGTGTGTGTGTGTCTGAGTGTATTTGTGTACCTGAGTGTGTCTGTGTGTACCTGTATGTGTGTGCCTGTGTGCGTATATGTGCCTGAGTGTGTGGGTGGGTGGGTGTTTATGTTGAGAGACAGACACAGATTTAGAGAAAATGTTTATGCGGGTACCTGCCTGTGTGTAGAAAATTGAATGAATCTGTGAAAAATGTGTGTGTGTGTGTGTGTGTGTGTGTGTGTGTGTGTGTGTGTGTGTGTGTGTGTGTGTGTGTGTGTGTGTGTGTGTGTGTACGACAGAGGGACTTACAGAGCTTGTGAGAGAGTGTTAATGTGGGTATATTATGTGCGTGACTATAAAATTAGGTCCATCTGTATATTGCGTGTGTGTATGAGAGAGAGAGAGAGAGAGAGAGAGAGAGAGAGAGAGAGAGAGAGAGAGAGAGAGAGAGAGAGAGTAGAAAACAAGTAGGTTAATAAATGCGACCATGAAAATCTGTTTACGGTAGGTATAGAAATAGGAACACTTTCTCTCTCTCTCTCTCTCTCTCTCTCTCTCTCTCTCTCTCTCTCTCTCTCTCTCTCTCTCTCTCTCCTAAAACTCTTTGAAGTCAGTGACGTTCGTTTCTATTTCTACAACCCCAGATTACAGACAGTTACAACCGCGTTCGTATTATCAAGCAGATCTCGGGTTTCTTCTTGGATAGCTTTAATAATAATAATAATAATAATAATAATAATAATAATAATAATAAACAACTTTACCTTGGCTTCTCTCTTTCTTCTCCTCTTCTCTTTCCTTCTCTTCCCTCCTTTATCTTCTTTGGGTCTCTTGTTTGTTTTGTCCTTATTAATATTGTTTTCTTCCCTTAATTCAACATTCTCTGTCTCTTTCTGTTGCTTTATCCTATCTTTCTTTCTCATTTGTGTCCGTTAGTTCAGCAGCGATGTACATAGAGTTACATATATACACAGAGGGCGAGGGAATGGGAGAGAAAAATAAAATAAAGATGAGAAAAGGGCAAGAAAACTGAAGATACAGAAAGGTAAGAGAAGAGAAAAGAAGGAAAGATTCGTAAATACTGAAATAGTAAGAATTTTGACTGACTGTCTCTCTCTCTCTCTGTATGTGTGTGTGTGTGTGTGTATGTACGTGTGTGTGTTTGTGTATGTGCGCGTGTGTGTGTGTATATATGTTTGTATGTGCGTGTGTGTGTATGTATGTGTGTGTTGTATGTGTGTGTTTGCGTGTGTATGTGTGTAAGTGCGTGTTGTTGTGTATGTATGTACTTACACTAGTTGTACTTACACTAGTTGTATTTGCGGGAGTGAGCATGCTCGTTAGTTCCCGCCTCCTAAGATATGTTTGTCATACCGTGCTTTGAAACTATGCACTGATGGTGCAGACAATGTGTGGGTGTATGTATGTGTGTGTGCGTGTGTATGTGTGTGTGTGTGTGTGTGTGTGTGGTTGTGCTGGGTAAACATATAATACCTTGCTTGATATCCAACATCCCATCTTCTTTACGACACCAACATCAAAGGGGGTTACAAGATCGATTATGGGAAACATGCCTGTGTGTGTGTGTGTCTGTCTGTGTGTGTGTGTGTGTGTGTGTGTGTGTGTGTGTGTGTGTGTGTGTGTGTGTGTGTGTGTGTTAGCCTGTGTGTGTACGTGTGCGTGTGTGTGTGTGAGTGCTGATGGGTGTACTCAAATGTTTCTGTTGGTATGTTGGTGTTAATTGCGGTGCTTAGGCAACTATAATGGTGATTGGACGGGGTTGTGGTGGTAGTGACTGTCGTGGTTGCATATTGTGATTATGGTGATTGTTCTTTATCGGTTGTGTTTTAGGAAGTGTTTTGGTTTGTTGGTTGTGACGGATGGTTTGCTGGTTGTGACGGATGGTTTGTTGGTTGTGACGGATGGTTTGTTGGTTGTGACGGATGTTTTGTTGGTTGTGACGGATGGTTTATTGGTGGTGATTGAGGGAATTTGATGATGGCAACTGTAGTGGTTTGATATGGTGGTTGTCATAATTTGAGGGTAGTGGTTAAAATGATTTCATAGTGGTGTTTGTTGTGGCTTGTTGGTGGTGATTGCATAGTGGTGTTTGTTGTGGCTTGTTGGTGGTGATTGCATAGTGGTGTTTGTTGTGGCTTGTTGGTGGTGATTGCATTGTGGTGTTTGTTGTGGCTTGTTGGTGGTGATTGCATAGTGGTGTTTGTTGTGGCTTGTTGGGGTGATTGTGGTTATTGGTGACAGTGGAACCTTGGCCGTGATCCACTCAACACCACTGCAGATTACTACTTTCTAAAAGCTAAGACTACCACTCTTTCAACCTTTGTCAGTAGATCGGTAACACCAACTGCCGAAGGTACATCCAAAATAGAACCTTGAAAACCAACAGACGTTTACTATCATAGAACTCTAACTCCAACCGAGCAATGCACAAAGTGTGCAAGAGAAATGGGTTATATGAAGTGCCCTTAAGGGGAGGTTTTTAGTGTTTCCTAGACTTCCATCAAGCTTGAAATTACACCCCCTTGACCCCCTTTCAAGATAAATTTGTACATTTTTCGGTAGAAAATTTTCCCGGCCAAAGGCCGGTTCCTCTTAAATTACAGGCTCGCTATCGCTCGCCAGGAAAAAATTGACACCTAAATGGGACGACAGGTCTTAAAAGTGATATACATGTGGTGAAATGTCTTAAACTCGCCAAACTAATGGGACAAACATCTTAAAATCTCAAAAACAATGGGGCTAAACATGAGGGAGAAAGAGGTAAAGAACAAAATCTCTCAAGTGGAAATCTCCCCTTAAGCAGAGAGACACACAAAGTACTCAAGAATAGCAGCGAGATGCATAAAGCGCCCAATAGCCAAGCAACACAAAAAGTGCGTATGAATAACAGTGAGTCACATGAAGTGTCCAACATCGTCACCCTGTACCAGTCTTCAGCCTTGCCACCAGTAAATGAAGAAGAAATCAAATATGCCACAGGAGGGTCGTTGGACAAGACCCTGAGTGCTAGGCCATCTACACCCTCTTCTGGAGATACCTCCTGGCCAGTTTCAATACCATCGACTTTACCCAGGACGCCCACGAGTCGCGAACTGTCACATCCCCAGCACAGAAGAGACTCCAAAGTACTGTGGGAGTCTTATTTGGAGACGTGATGAAACTGTTCGCCTAATATCTCCCAGACTTTACTATGTTCTTTATTCCGAATAAACCAAACTACATAAGAAGTACATTGTTTGAACCCATGGATGGTACATATTTCAATTATGATCGTGGAGGTTTGATTGTGATTGAATTGGTGTTTGTACTGCCGTGATGGTGATTACAGTTGTGGTGATAATAATGATAGTGATTGTGTTTATGGTAATAGTGGTAGAGCCTCACAATATTGATGGTGGTGCTAGTAGAGGTATTGGTGGTGGTGGTAAAGGTATTGGTGGTATTGGTGGAGGTGGTGGTGGTAGTAGTGGTATTGGTGGTGGTGGTGGTGGAGGAGGTAGGGGTGGAGATATTCGGCCTATTATACCGTAGTAGGCTATGTGCTACACCCTCTCCTGATGTATAGACCAATTGACCTTCACTCGGAATAGTTGGTTCCCATTATTATGATCGATACGCGAGCAGTTTGTAAAATAAAATAATAAAACACGCATCTACACACACACACACACACACACACACACACACACACACACACACACACACACACACACACACACATCAAAGCTTGCGAGGCATACTAAATAATCAAAACTACACCGTATGATTGACAGGGCTCAGAAGAAAAATAATAAAACATGTTCTCCCTTGCTTAATTTGCCTGTAAAAAAAAAATTGGAAGATAATTAATGTTTTTTATTTTATTTGTTTTTTTGCTTCAATTAAGGTAAATAGTCATGGTCCTCACCCTCGTAAAACAATGTTATTATTTATGGAGCGTAAATAATTTGTTAGACTGATAATTTGGCCTTTCACATTATTATTATGCCGACCCAGACTATTTTTGTTTTAATATTCATTGAGCTGGAGAAATCTGTGAGCCATTAAGGGCAGATGGGCCAGTTTTTTACTGGGTTTATTAATTTATTTCTTCCTTTATTTCTTACTTAACTCGCTAGACCTCCATCAAGCTTAGAAAAACACCCCCTAGACCTACCTTCAAGATAAATGTGTACAAAGGCCGGTTCCTCATAAAATGTCAGGCTCGCTATCGATCGCTAGGAAAAAATTGACACCAAAATAGTACGAAAGGTCTTAAAATTTACAACGAAATGGGGCTTAACACGAGGGAGAAAGGGGACCAGAAAAACGACCCATCTCCCCATAATATTCAATGCGCTGGAATAATTCTGTGACCCATTAACTCTTTCAATTTGATAACGCGTTTTTTTAATTATTATACTGTATTCTGGTTAGCATTAGTAGATTTTAGACTGTTTAGGAAGGGGTTAATTTGTGAGACATTATACCTCCTTCAGTCCCTAGAGGTCCTTCCTAAACTTAATAAACTCGTCGGTTGTTATTCGACTTAAGGGGTCGATGGTTGGGGGTTTTTCTGGACCCTTTTCTCCCTCATGTTTAGCCCCATTAGTTTTGAGATTTTAAGACGTTCGGCCTATTAGTTTGGCAATTATAACACCTTTCGCCTTTGTTGTCAATTTTAAGACCTTTCGAGCCATTTAGGTGTCGATTGTCTCCTGGCGAGCGATAGCGAGCCTGTAATTTTAGGGCCGGGAAATTTTTCTACAATTTTTTTTACAAATTTATCTTGTAGGGGGTCTAGGGGGTATTTTTTTAAGCTTCATGGAGGTCTAGCGATGAAACGAAAACATATATGTATAAATCAAATAAATCTACCAACAAATAAACCCTACCCCCTTAAATAAACCCTACCCCCTTAAATAAACCCTACCCCCTTAAATAAACCCTACCCCCTTAAATAAACCCTACTCCCTTAAATGAAGAAGGCGTCATGATACACTTGGAGGGTTAATTCAACAGCAGAGAGGTGGATAATGTTCCTACATCCTGGACAAATATTAAACACCTTCTACTGCTATTTTCTCCTGGTTCGGTCATGTGGAACGTATGGGAAGCGAGAGAATGACTAAGAGATGGTATGCGAGTGAGGTGGAAGGACAGAGAGGGGGAGGTAGACCGAGTGAGAGGTGGAAGAATGGAGTTAAGAAGTATATGCGTGACAGCGGTGCTGGAAGGGAGGAGGGGCGTCGACTGACTGGGGACAGATGTGCATGGGGGCGTTTCGTTCGTGGCCACCCCTTCGGAGATCACGGCGTCCGGCAATAAATAGATAGATTCTACTCCTTCACGGCCAACTCAACTCGCAAATAATTTCAGCCAGTATATCTCAACCAGCATCAAATCAACTCAAGACCAGCCAGAACCCGTGCATCTAGCCTTTGTTTTCCTAAACTTTGGTCTGGTACCTTATGAGGGAGGGTTTTTATATAATTATCTCACCTAAATTAATCTATCTTTAATTTAGCTTCTGATATCAGTGAAAAAGTTCCCAGACATATTTTGATAAAAAGGAAGACCATCGAAAGAAGATGAAAAAGCTCTCGTGTGAAATCTATGAGAACCTCAAAACTAGTGGGGTTAAGCACGAGGAAGAAGTGTGTCTAGAAAGAAAAAACACTTCCCTAAGACATATCCAGAAGATTTATGTTTTTCTTGTGTGCATGCTTCCCAGACGAGAGGGTCATAAATATTCGTCTTTATTATTTTTCCTCTCTCTCTCTCTCTCTCTCTCTCTCTCTCTCTCTCTCTCTCTCTCTCTCTCTCTCTCTCTCTCTCTCTCTCTCTCTCTCTCTCTCTCTCTCTCTCTCTCTCTCTCTCTCTCTCTCTCTCTCTCTCTCTCTCTCTCTCTCTCTCTCTCTCTCTCTCTCTCTCTCCGTGCTTAATATTCCTGACACTGAAAGAAAAGTTTATTCATGCACAGTCAGAGACAAAAGTTTCTCAATCCATCATATATTTGGCTTATTTTTTTGTTTATGCATATCTCTTTATTTTAATATTAGCTGCCTTGTCAACACCTTTATCAAAATTAATGGAGTGATCGTAGAAGTTTTTTTTATTATTAATGTATGTATTTATGTATTTATTCGTTTATATAGTATTTGCCAAGTGTATTATATCATGTGTCTGTGCTTTATCATATTAAACAAAATTATAATCTGCTTTTTAATACAACCGACAGGATAATTAATGTTTTTGACACGGACGCTCAAAAATAATCTACGTTGCTCCTGAAGATTAAATAAAAGATGGATATTTTGAAGATGGTACATGACTTCTGCCTGTTACTGTGCACTTTAGTCGGTTTATTTTCAACTGACGGTAAATTGCAAAGTTCCCATTAAGATTTCTCAGTAATTTTGAAGATATTGTAGTGATAGATGGCGCTAATTATGAAAAGGTGGCATTCAAATGACGCAGAAACATACTAGATTCGTTTTTTTTTCCATTAAGTATCGATAAATTAGCTGCTAAGGGATTCAATTTATCGTCAGCTAAAAAGAAACAGAGTACAAGACCAGGGAAAACAACATGCAATTCAATGAGGAAAAATTCCAATTAATACGGTACGGAGATTATAATGGTGTTAAAGAAATTACAAATTACTTAACAGAATCTAACCACATAATAGAACGGAAAGACAGTGTGAAAGACCTTGGGGTATTAATGTCTGAAAATATGGGTTTCAAAGTACATAACCAGGTCAAAGTGGCGGCTGCGAAACGTCTAACGGGTTGGATTCTGCGTACTTTTAAAACACGCGGTGAAGTACCTATGATAACGCTCTTCAAATCTCTAGTGCTACCGCGGCTTGAATATTGTAGCGTATTAACATCCCCATACAAAGCAGGTGAAATAAATGACGTAGAGAGTGTACAAAGAAATTTCACTTCGCATATAAGTTCGATAAAACAGCTACACTATTGGGAGCGTTTAAGAGCACTGAATCTGTACTCACTGGAACGTAGAAGAGAACGTTACCTAATAATATACACGTGGAAAATCGCAGAGGGTTTAGTACCAAACCTACATACTCCGATAGTCATGAAATTCAGTGATAGGAGAGGCTGGGAATGCGAAATCCCCCGGATGAATAACAGGGGTGCTATGGGCTCTCTGCGAGAGGGCTGGTTATCACACAGAGGCCCACGTCTCTTCAACAAACTCCCACGGCGAGTAAGAGACATGAGGGACGTCTCGTTAGACAGCTTCAAGAGAGCCCTGGATGTCGAACTGTAAAAGGTGCCTGACGAGCCCATCCTCGCAAGGGAGCGAGCTGTCGCTTCAAACAGTCTACTGCACCAAATCACCACCCAAAACGAGGGGCGTCACGCTCCTTGGTGCCGCTAGAAGAGTGGCGAACACATCATCATCATCATCATCATAAGATAATCGTTTGTTGATGACTTATAATAAACTGTATATCCTGTGCCAAGCCGTTCACGCCCATTCCCGGTAAAGATGGGCGGGACCATGAACCAGGCATTATTACAAGACAGTTTGGCCGACAAATTTTGATGGCCAACTTTATATACGGTAAAATGACGTAACTTTGGACAGGGACATCATTTCGGACATTCTGGAAAAAAATATAATGAACGGCATTTATGGGATAAATACATGTTATGGAAAAACAAGTAAATCTGCGGTGTTCTTCCATAATGCAGAGCCATTTTTCCATAACTGTACCTTATATACTTTTATCCAGAAATGTCTGACGTATAGTCCCTTGACCGAAGTTAGGCCATTTTACGGTATATAATCATATATACTGTATATATATATATATATATATATATAAATATATGAGAGAGAGAGAGAGAGATTTTTTCTCCATTGATATTGGCATCTAGGTGAAAGTAAGTATTTTAGGTGGCTACATTTATTTATGCTTATAATCAGAAGCGGTCAGCCCAGGGTTGACATTAATTTAATATTTTTTGGATAGACCAGACCAGATGGCTGGAGTAAAGTAGGAACGAAGAGGATAAAGACACTTGATTTCATTAAATATAATTGTACTGAAAGTTCATGATTTGCTCTCGTTTTGTATTTATTTTATTAGTCTATATTATTTATACAAAATCTCAAAGAAAATATGATTTAAACACACCGTAATATAAATTGAAATTGATAAATATATGAATGGATGATATACTGTACATTGATCCTCAAGCTTTATTTTCAGAATACGTAAATATGGAATACAACTTTCCTGGAGAGTTTTATTATAAAACGGAAAATCAAATGAAAGACAGAATATCCGCAAGAAAATCACTTGGTAATTGATGATATGACTCCACCTCTTGTTTATAAGCATAGCGCGGGAACAATTGATAAGTTTTGACGTATAGAAGGCGTTGGCTCGGGCTTTATCGGGTATATTATAGTCTTAGTAGTATCATTTGTTATCCAGTTTAATGTGCTTTATGGTCTGTGGTCTGCAATAATTTTCTTTGGTGTACACCTCTATATATTTTTACCCCCCCCCCCCCCCCCTCTCTCTCTCTCTC
This sequence comes from Paralithodes platypus, assembly GCA_032716605.1. NCBI lineage: Eukaryota > Metazoa > Arthropoda > Malacostraca > Decapoda > Lithodidae > Paralithodes > Paralithodes platypus. Next base: position 54,088,757 of record CM064514.1, on the reverse strand, counting down.
TCTCTCTCTCTCTCTCTCTCTCTCTCTCTCTCTCTCCTCTTCTCTCTCTCTCTCTCTCTCTCTCTCTCTCTCTCTCTCTCTCTCTCTCTCTCTCTCTCTCTCTCTCTCTCTCTCTCTCTCTCTCTCTCTCTCTCTCTCTCTCTCTCAATAATAGTATACCCTTTAGAGGAATATTGGTAGTGCTACAGCCATATAAAATTTATTTATTTTTCTATGTGTATGAAGGAGACGGTACAAAAGGCAAAGCTGCCTGTTAAAAGTGTCTCCCCCAAAGTTGAAAGAGTGCTTGTTTAGTGTAGTAAAATTAATAGGAGGAGGAGTTGTTTGTGAGAGTTAGCTGGAGTACTCCATGTATACAGTAGGTGAGAAACAAACTGAAACAGTGAGGGAAGCCAGACAAATGAAACACGATAGAAATATATATCAAATAATCCCAAGTAAATCCATCTAAAAGGTACATACAAATGTATATCAATGACTCAAAGGTAAATTACTATCGCTATACCGAACTGGATTGTATATACCTCTTTTATAGCATTGACTACTTACAGTGTGGCCTCATTATCCATATCAGTGTTTTTAGCATTACTATACATTATTTTCTTCTCCAGACAACTCACCATCTTTGTGTATTTGTGTATGGATTTGTGTCTCCACTTCCTTACTTTAACTGTCTTGATGGTGTAATGGTTAGAGTGTTTAACATCTACATGTGGTAACCCAGGTTCGAACCCCGGTGGATCACATGCTTGCTTTCATTAATTTATTTGGGAGGTGTTTGGTGTTTGAGTGAAATAAAAAAAAATAGTGAAGCTGTACCTATTTCTATGTATATACCAAGACCTATGTATTGTATACTGTATACGTATACAGGGGAATATATGGATAGGTGAACATGAATTTTCCACAGCATTATGTTTGTACTTTGTGTCCTTGGTTTACATTTAAGGGGACAGTGGATATTTTTTTTGGGGGGTCTCTTTATTTATATATTAATTTATTTTTTAGTTTCCTCGCTAGACCTTCATCAAGCATTAAAAAAACACTCCCTAGACTCTCCTTCCAGATAAATTTTTACATTTACCTATCGAAAAATGTTACGGCCGAAGGTCAGTTTCTCTTAAAATTTAATGGCACGAAAGGTCTTGATATTGATATAAAAATGGGACGAAAGGTTTTATAACCGACACACTAATGGAGCGAACGTCTTAAAATCTGAAAATTAATGGGGCTTAACATGAGGAAGAAGGGGGACCATAAAAACGACCCATCTCCCATAATATTTGACAGCATTATATTTGTTTCTATGCCCTTACCTCACATTTTGTATTTACTTATTGCTCATGTGTTGTTTTTCTTGTGTCAGTGGTGTTCATGATTAGATTGATATCCAGTATTCGATAAATGGATATTAATCATGGTCATGTGCTGTACCTTTAACTGTCTTGATGGTGTAATGGTTAGAGCGTGTAAGTTCTGTATGTGGTGGCCTGGGTTCGAATCCTGGGAGGATCACAAGCTTTCATTAATTTAATTTGGGAGGTTATTGGTGTTGAGAACGATGTTATAAATAATACAACATGCTCTTTCATTTTTACAACTTTATATTTGTACGCAATGTCCTAATTTACATGTATTATTCATGTTTTGTGTTCTTGTTTCAGTGGTGTTCGCCCGGGTTCGACGCCTGACAACCACCCCCAATGGCAACTACGCCTACAAAGTCAAGGTCAAGCGATTAGCAAAGGTAGGTCGTTGTTTATGTGGTGTCGAGATTCAGTAGGGTCAGTGTTAAAAGGTTAGGGGAGAGAGAGAGAGAGTGTGCGAGTGTGAGTGAGCAAGAGAGAGAGAGAGTATGTGAGTGTGTGTGAGCGAGAGATTAAGCTCTCTAGATCAGCTAGAACATCAGGAAAGGTATGATATAGCTCTTACTCGTGATGGTCACACTCACGGGTTAGCTAAAAGAGCAAGTAAAGGAATCACTCTCACTCTTGAAAGCTATAGTTTTTTATGACTAGAATATCAGTAGTAGTAGCAGCAGTAGTGGTGGTAGTAATAGTATTCGGAGGAAGAGGTAAATACATTAGTTTATCAAAGATATGTGGTATATTATACAGAGTTCGACATCAACTTACAACTGAGGCAATGGAAAATATATACTATATATTGTGTTACTCTCGGATGATAATTATATTGTTTGTCAATTTGGGGGTCTACCTGGCCATCTTATCTGGTCAATGTATTTAGAGCTCAAACATTTGTTTTAAGAACTATATAATTTTGTTTTAAATGTGACACAATCGACATAATATTCTCATCACTTAAACTGTTAAAATTCAACTTCATATATATATAATTTATAATCATGTCCATATAGAAATATAACGTGTGATACCTTTAATCATAAATTATTTATCTTTCTGAAACATGCTCATGATACGAGAGGAAATACCATTAACTTGGTTTGTCCTCCAGTTAGAACCACCCTCTTTCGTAATTATATTTTGTGTGCTGGACCTCAGACATGGAATCAATTACCAAACGATATAAAATATATTAGGACCTCATGTACACTCGGTCCAAGAAGTATCTGCACCCCTACGCTGATGATCTGGTGTGTATAGCTCGGTAGGGTTGGCACCTCTGCCTGCAACTATATCCATGTGTCAGAGACGATCGTCTCTGACACATGGATATAGTTGCAGGCAGAGGTACCAAACCTATCAAGCTGTACACACCAGATGATCAGCGTAGGGGCGCAGATACTTCTTGGACCGAGTGTACCTATAACATATTTAAGCAAACCATAAGGAGTATATAATTATATGACTAGACTGCAAGAATTGTAAATCGTGTAAATTTTGGGATTTTTTTGTAATCACTTATGTAGTGTCAGAGTGTAAACATGTATGATGTTTTTAGTGTGAACTGTATTGCCTGGCTCGAATCCGGATACAATAAAAACATTTCCATGTCTGCTAAAGAGCTCCGGCTCAGCAGACTATGCCGTGTTATCTTTATATGTGTTTAATCTTAAGATCAGTGCACTATATTATGGCAATACATTTTGAATTTGAATTTGAATATTTTGAATTTGAAGTTACGTGTGAGCTTTGTAGTGGTAGTAATAGTTTATCTTATACCGGTATTTATTTATTTATTTATTTATTCCTATATTTATTTCTCCTGGACGACCTAGATGCGTGTGATATTTTTGTTAAATTGTCCCTGTTCGGGCTTTGTCTCGAACCCCCCCCCCCCCCCCCCCACACACACACACACAAAGGGGGTATGTGTCAGAGTATATATAGATAGTTAGATAGATAGATATATTTATTTATATGTTTATATATTTATACACTTCCGTTGTCTTATTTAATTTGTATCCCTATCTCCCTTCATATCTCCCAAAATAATACCATCACGTACCACATTTCTGCTCTAAATTCAGCGTCGGACCCAAATATATAAGACCTTGGTTTGTTTACTCTTCCCCTCCATATGTTGGGCCAGTCTCGTAACCAGTCACCCGCGCTCATTTACGGCTCTTAAATAGATCTAATACTCTGAGATACTCTTTGGGTTGTCTTATAATTATATTCCAGGTAAAGGACAGACAATTAAAAAATAATTCAACTATAATAGTCCTATGTCCTAAAAGTTAGTCTAATGTTTGCATACATAGTCAGAGATCTTCGAGTAGTATTAACAGTAAGGTGTTTTAGTAGCAGTATGGGCGGATACTTATTTGTTTGGTTAATTACCTCCGCCAAAGAAATTGGAGAAGGTTGTGTTTTTGCCACCATTTGTTTATCTGTCTGTCTGCAAACCAGATATCGCAAAAAGTTATTAACCGATTTTCACGAAAGTTAGTGGGCAGATAGGATATGCGCCAAGGAAAAATATATATTCAATTTAGGAGGCGATCGGTAGAGCACATATCTCCGTCAGCAGCGTAGATGGCTGACAAAGATATGAACCGACGTTCACGAAATTTGGTGGGCAAATAGGATATTCGCCAAGGTAGAATTTTTATGTTTAGGAGGCGATCGACAGAGCACATACCTCCACCAGGGTAGGCGGAGGTATGTGCTCTCTCCAGTGCCTCTAATTATCTATGCACTTATTTTTATATTTATTTGTATATAAATAAGTTTACTATTTTACATATACCTAGCATTCCTTCATGTTCCCTATAATAATGTCCTCACGTACCACCTCCCCGCTCTAATTGTGTGTTTGCCCCAAATATAAGACAGTAAGTTGTTTACACTCACCTCCTGTGTGTCGGGCCAGTCTCGTAACCAGGCAGACGAGCTAATTTACGACTCTTAACCCTTTCACTATTAGGACGCACTTTTTAACTTTATCCTGGTCAACATTAGACGATTTGGAAAGTCCTTTTTGGAATCAAAGGTGTAAAAATATTTCTCAATTAACTCCTTTTGCTTCCAAAGGACCTTCCTACGCTGGACATAGGCATCTACTGATAGCCAGAATTCAGTCAAGAAAAGCATCTTGGATTACCGACAGGGTCTTCGGAAGCTCATAGGATTATATGGCTCAGGGAAAAGTTACTATTCCCGTTAGTGCTACACTTGAAAAAAAATATATATATATATATATATATACTATTTTTATACCGGTATATGATAAAATAAAATATACCGATAATCCGATATCACGCGAGAGCTTCTATCGTCAACATTCGATGGTCAACAATTTTCTAGTAGCATTTCTGGGAGTTTTTGTTGCACTAGTATGATAAACTAGATTGAGGATAGATTAATCTAAAAGATGGAATTATATTAAAATGTTATCTCATAAGCTGCCAGATCAGTGTTGATGTTAAAATGTTGATGGAAAAAGAGTTGGTATGCTGTTGATCTTTGTAAAATTGTAAAAAATTTCCTACTTAACGAGACAGACAAAGGGGCGATGGAACGCGAAAGTGGTCCCGGACCCTGAGAATAGTAACTTTGAATATTATTTCTGTTCAGGCTCTGTCTTGTCGGCCACTCCCAGCAATGGGGTATGTTCCTGAGTATACTGTATATATATATATTGTTGATCTTTGCTATAGTTTGACGAGTCTAGACATCTCGATCCCCAGCCTCTCATAACTTTTATTTTTATAAGTTTGCTCCCTAGACTTTCATCAAGCTTAAACAATACCCTCAAGACCACCCTTCGAGATAATTTTGGACATTTTTTCGGTAGGCACTTTTATGGGAAGGAATAAAAGAAAATTAACATGAAACTGTATTATTAATAGGTATTTTATCACTTCCAAATACATAGACATAATTGTAAAGCATATTTTAACTTTGCACATTTAATACGAGTGACTAAATAGAAGGTTGTTGTTGTTGTTGTTGTTCCCCAAGCTGCCTGGCCGAACAGCCCCAAGGCCCCGAGCAAGGCCAAGGCCATAACCGAGCACCCCCACAGAACCCTCCCTGCCTACCACAATAAAGCCTGGGTGACCGAAGCCACTCCATGGCGGGGAGCCGAGGAGGGTGCGGAAACGCCCGGGAAACCAAAGCCCCACCCAGGGCCCTGTGCCCCTCAGCAATTATGAAGAGAAAGTTGAGGGGCAAAGGAAAAATGTGACGCTTTGGCTTCCAATCTTGGTAGATTGGGAGGTCAATCCACGGAAAAGACGCCGTCACTTGAGATCTAGGAAATACATAAGTAAAAGGAACAGTCGGAGTAAGCTATGGGTATGGCAGAGATCGCTCAGTTCTCACTCTGATAGACCAGCCCATCACCATATGAAATCACTAAATAGAAGGTACACTCGGATACCATAGTCTTTAGCCCACTCATAAAAGTTCGTGGACCCACTGTTTTTCTTTATGCAAATATAACTTTCTGGATAGATTTTTGGATACCGTATAACTTGCTTTCCAATAAATAGTATACATAGTTTTGTGTTTGATGTATAGAAATGTTTATTCATAATTTATTTTCCAGAGATATACGTCCATAATTAACAATAAGTGAAGTTCACGGATGTTTATCAGTGGGCTAGAGACTATGGCATTCGAGTGTACAGTAGCCTACTCCGATTTAGAACTGGTCTAAAATAGTTTCTCCTTCTACACCCTGCGTCTGGGTAAACACAAATATAAACCAGAAAACACTATAAAAACTTGAGTACTTTTAGTAGAGCCTCGGTAGTACTAAGTGGGTGAGAGGGACACATACGAGCCCCCGCCTGGGATATACGAGAACCCCAAGAGCAGCCGGGCGTATAAGAGCTATTTAGGAGCAGGTAATGAGCGCGGCTGACTGGTTACGACACTGGCCAGACATATGGAGGGGGGGGGGGGAGAAAAGTAAACAACCTGGCTTATATTATTGGGATGTGGTACGCCGTGACGTTATTTTGGGGTTACAAGGAAGATAGGTTCACAGATTAATTCGTAATATCACAAACCCATCAATTAACTTACAAGTAATCTAATCTAATGAAATCAATGAATACATGTGGTACTCCTGGGATTCTAACCTAGGACACTCGCACAGAAATCCATCGCACTAACCATTACGCTACCAAGACAGTTAAAGGTAATCAGAAGCTCACGAAAATATCCATTATAATTATAATAATAAAAATAATCGTCTGGTTACTTATATATAGCGCCCGTATCTCCATCGAGAATTGACAAGCGCTTGACCTCATTAATCAACCAGACACCATTACCCATATCCGTTGCTCAAGGGGAGACGGTAACACCCAGTTATATAAGGTTTTATTTTCGAGATCTATTTCAATCCATTACTTAAGAATCGACTAAAGTTTGCCATCATAGTGTTTTAAAGAACGCCATCCATCGTACAGGAAGTTGTATAAAAATGCATATATTATATTTTCAAGCATCCCCATTAGCAGGGTTACCAAATCTAGTCCTCTAGACAGTAAATATATGCCGAAAATCTCTAGAATAATGCCACAATCTCTATAATCTCGCTCCGAAATGGTTAAAATCTCTAGAATATCGCTAGAATTCATGTCGCTAGATGTACAAATTTGCCTCTAGATCGAAGTAAATACCTGCAGATCTAGCGGAAAAGTAGCTAAATCGGAAACACTATCCATTAGATTATTTTGTCCCAACTATAAATCAATGTTGTTTTTATTATAATTTCAAGAAGCTCCATTAACCTATTTTGTCACAACTATAAATTAAGGGGAGGGTTTTAGTTTGTTCCCTAGACCTTCATCAATCTTAAAATTATACCCCTAGACCCCCTTTCAAGATAAATTTGTACAATTTTCGGTAGAAAAATTTCCCGGCCGAAGGCCTGTTCCTCTAAATTTACAGGCTCGCTTTCGCCCGCCATGAAAAAATCGACACTTAATTGGCACGAAAAGTCTTAAAAATTACAGGAAATGCGGCGAAAGCTCTTAAAATCGCAAAGCTAATGGGGCGAACGTCTTAAAATCTCAAAAGCAACGGGGCTAAAAATGAGGGAGAACGGGGTCCAGAAAAAAATCCCTCAAGTGGAAATCTCCCCTTAACGTTGGGTTTTTCTCTGGTGTCTGGCTTCTCCCCATTAGTTAGTGTCTGGTGTACCCTCATCTATCCTCCTCCTCCTTCTCCTCCTCCTCCTCCCCTCAACACCACGCTCATATTTTAAGGGGAGGCAGACCGTTTTTCTGGACCCCCTCCTCCCTAATGTTTAACCCCACTAGTTTTGAGATTATAAGACGTTCGGCCCATTTGTTTGGCGATTTTAACACCTTTCGCCTCATTTCGTTGTCAATTTTAAGACCTTTAGTGCCATTTAGGTGTCGATTTTTTCCTGGCAAGCGATAGCGAGCCTGTAATGTTTTAAGAGGAACCGGCCTTCGGCCGAGACATTTTTCTACCGAAAAATTTACAAATTTATCTTGAAGGGGGGGTCTAGGGGGTGTTTTTCTAAGCTTGATGGAGGTCTAGGGAGGAAACTACAAATATATATGAATAAATGAATTGATAGACCAAACAAACGGCCAGTCTCCCCTTAACTTTACCACCTCTGTCCAATTATGAGGCGGAGTATTAAGTGATCATCCGTGTCTGTCCCTCTGTCTGGGATCAAGATATCTCACAAATTTACGACAGGATTATGATAAAAATAATAAATACATAAATATATACATATACAGTACAGTATATATATATATATATATATATATATATATATATATATATATATATATATATATATATATATATATATATAATATAATATATAATTATATATATATATATATATATATATTACTATACAACATGCATGTCCTATCTATCTATATATATCTACTTATCTATCTATGTATATATCTACCTACCTGATGTCCTATCTATCTATCTATCTATTTATCTATCTATCTATGTATATATCTACCTACCTGCTGTTCTATCTATCTATCTATCTATCTGTCTGTCTACCTACCTGCCTACCTACATATCTCTATCTACCCACCCACCTACCCACACATCCGCCCAGCTCCTGCCATCGCCCCCATAAATTTAACCTCCCCGTCAGGTTCAACCCCCCCCCCCCCTCCTCTGTTTATTTGGGCTTCCTGAAATACCCCACCCCCTGATGCTAAACGTCGAGTGGTTTTCAAATCTGTCACGTTATTTTTTACCTAAGTCACATGAGAGGTGAGAAGTATATGAGTGTATGTCATAATCTGGATGATGGTGTTGATTTTGGTCTGAATTAAGGGAGGTCACCTGCTTTTGTTCTCTTTCTCTCCTTTTCTCTCTTTCTCTGGCTTGTATCCATTCGGCCCCATTCAGCCAACTGTTTTAGACGTTCATCCCCATCCAGGTGTCGATTTCTTCCTGGCGAGCGATAGCGAGCCAGCATTGTATGGAGAAATCCGGCTTCGCTGGAGACATTTTTCTATCGAAAAATGTAAAAATTTAGCTTGCTGTCAAAACAAAAATATATATATGCTGGCTCGCTTCCGCTCGCCAGGAAAATATTGACACCTGGATGAGGGTAAACGTCTTAAAACAGTAGGCTGAATGTGGCCGAATGGATACAAGCCAAAGAGAAAGGGAGAGAAAGAGAAAAAAAAACGAGGTGGGCCCCCTTAAGGGACCGAAATATCATGTGTGTATGTGTGTAAGGAGGAGGTGAGATAAATGCTGTCACCACCTTGGAATGGGTTAGGCGAGGCGAGGACACCAAAGGGAGCCCAGAGTGGGAATACCAATGGGGTATTGTGTTGGGGAAGGGGGGTGGTCCTGGGCAATGGGGGCCTGGGCTTCTTAGTGACCCGATAGATATACTGTATACAATAGGAGTATACAATCTTTTGGGCTACCCTGTGGGAGGGACTCATGTTAGTTGTGTGTGAACATAGCATTTACACAAGGGCCCTAAAGGAGGGGCACTATGTTGTGATCATTCCTGGGCCCTGGGGTAGCGTCATTATGAGAGCCCCAAGGGTATAACTCATAACAGAGGCATCATTGGGGGAGGTTATCAAGGAGCTATCACAGTATACTCTCAAAAAGTATGAATGTGAAAGGGGTATAATTATATAGTGTCCGTATTAACATACCCTTACTTTTGTCTATGTGTATGAAGGAGACAAAAGGCAAAGCTGCCTGTGACAAGTGTCCTTCCTCCCCCCTCCCACCAAGGTTGAAAGAGTGATAGAGCCAAAGTCAAGGTACGTTAGAAGTAATTTAGTTTAGGGGTGTTGGAAAGATGTGTGGTGTGCTTGTTTAGTGTAGTTAAATGAATAGGAGGAGGAGGTGTTTGTGAGAGTTACCTGGATTACTCTGTGTAGGTGAGGCACAAATAGAAACTGTGGAGGAAGCCTGGCAAATGGATAAGGAGTTCCAGCAACTCCTTATCATATGCCTGTGTGGCCTCTCCTGGGTACTGCCCTGCTCGACTGGTGCCTACAAGCTCCCTACCCAAAAATGGTATATTGGTAGTAAATACGGGCGAAAAGAACGTGAAAGTGGTCCTGGACTCTGGGAATAGGAACCTTAAATGTTGTTTCTGTTAGGGCTTTGTCTCGTGTCAGCAATGGGGTATGTGCCTGAGTATATACATACATACATACATACATAACTACATACGGTACATACATTGGTGATGGGCTGGTCTATCAGAGTGAGAGCTGAGCGATCTCTGCCATACCCATAGCTTACTCTGACTGTTTCTTTTACTTACATATTTTCTAGATCTCAAGTGACGACGTCTCTTCCGTGGATTGACCTCCCGAGGTTGGCAGTTTGGGAGCCAAAGCGTCACATTTTTTCCTTTGCCCCTCAACTTTCCCTTCTTAATTGCTGAGGGGCACAGGGCCTTGGGTGGGGCTTTGGTGTCCCGGGTGTTTCCGCACCCTCCTCAGCTCCCCGCCTTGGAGTGGCTTCGGTCACCTGGGATTTATTAGTGGTAAGCAGGGAGGGTTTTGTGGGGCCGCTCGGTTATGGCCTTGTCCTTGCTCGGGACCTTGGGGCTGTTTGGCCAGACAGCCTGGGGAACAGCAAAAAATAAAATAAAAATAAAATAAAAAACATACATACATACATACAGACAGACATACATGAATGTAAATCACTTATCATTATACCCAATGATCTTAATTACCTTTGTCATAGCCTTGATTTGTTATAGTTTAGATATTGTGAATCATTTCTATTTCTATTTCTATGTGTTTTATAAAGAAGTACAGATACTATATGAACTTTAAGATATATTAACCCTTTTGTGATTTTCAGTTCACACATACACACACACACACACACACACACACACACACACACACACACAAAAACAGTTACAATATGCACCTTTATCCACCAGATTTATACCCACGTTTTCGGCTAATATTAATTCCCTTCTGTTTCAAGTGGCCAAGGAACGGCAAGGACACGACCAAATTAACTAAACACTACATTAGCCACTCGGGACACCGGCCAGATTCCACTATACCCTGTTTATTTTCAACTGACGGTAAATTGCAAAGTTCCCATCAAGACTGCTAAGTTTATTTTGAAGATTTTGTAGTGAAATATGATGTTAATGATATACAGGTACACGTGGTCTTAATATGATGCAGGGACATACTGTAGTGGTTTCATATTATTCAATTAAGTATAGATAAATTAGCTGCTAAGGGATTCAATTTACCGTCAGACGAAAATAAACAAAGTATAGTCTTGGGTATGTTTGGGGGTTGAGCGTTTCTTTCATTAACCCTTTGAGTACCAGCGACGTGAGTTATATTTTATGCTAGCTATCTTTAGACGATAGTGCTCAGCTTATAGGAAGGATCTGTGGCAGTTAAAAGGGTTGGTTCAGATAGTTTGCAGCCTTGTTATTGCTGGAGGTCCTTCCTAAGCTGAATAAAGTCGTCTACTATAGTTGCCAGAATATGATGAAAAGGACGTCCCCGGTACTGAATAGGTTAACCCACTCTGTGCCGGTGACGTCCTTTCCATTATATTCTGGCAACTAGTAGACGATTTTTATTCTGCTTAGGAAGGACCTCTACCAATGAAAAGCCAATAGACCGTCTCAATTCACTCGTCTCCTTCCTACATCTAGACAAATTATAAATGCATTGCACATGGCCCAAGAAATACTTAACTATACATTGATGTGTGTTTTCATGAAGGTGCTTTTAAGGGGGTAGTGCTTGGTTTTTGGTCTATATATTTATTTGTATATTTATGTCTTAGTTTCTTCCCTAGACCTCCATCAAGCTTAGCGAGAAAACACCCCCTAGGCCCCATTTCAAGATAAATGTGTACATTTTTCAGTAGAAAAATTTCCCGGCCTCAGGCCGGTTCCTTCTAAACTTAGAGGCTCGCATTCGCTCGCCAGGAAAAAATCGGAACCTAAAGGGCACGAAAGGACTTAATATTGACAAAATAATGAGGCGAAAGGTCTCAAAATCGCCAAACTAACGGAACGAACGTCTTAAAACCTCAAAACTAATATGCTAAACATGAGGGAGAAGGGGGTCCATAAAAAGCGAGTACTACCCCTTAACAGTGGTGATTCCTAGACCCAAACACTTTCACACCCACCTTATTTACCCCTTCATCGGGTTGTTGTTTGTTTTGGGGCTTGGAGACGTCATGATAGTGTGGTGGAAGAAGAAGACAAGTAAACAAGTATATATATCACATAATATATATATATATATATATATCTCTCTCTCTCTCTCTCTCTCTCTCTCTCTCTCTCTCTCTCTCTCTCTCTCTCTCTCTCTCTCTCTCTCTCACACGAGTTGTTATCTTGGCCACACAGTTGGGTATCACACATGGGAACTTGACAATAAACTTGATCCCTGACCTTTCTGTAACTCAAAAGGGACTAGAGCAAACTGGCTGTAAATATGCACACCTTTTTCCTGGTGGACTCTTCCCATATGATAGAAACGTCAGCCTGATGGCTTTCATTAATTTCGAGTTATAAGAAGTGAAGGGGTCAAGTTCACTGGCGCTACCTATAGTGTGTCTGTGTGTGTGGGGGGGGGGGTTGACATAATTATATTGAATGTGTATTTTAGAAGCTACAAGATCATACAAGATCAGAAATGAAGGAAAAAACACTTAAGAAGGGGGGGGGGGGTACCTGTTTTGTTTTATCTTTCTTGGTTGTATCCATTCGGCCCCATTCAGCCTACTGTTTTAACCCCATCTAGGTGTTGATATTTCCTGGCGAGCGACAGCGAGCCAGCATTTTATAGAGAAATCTGTCTTCGCCATAGACATCTTTCTATCGAAAAATTTAAAAATGTTGCCAGCTGTCTAACTCATCTTCCAAAATATAGTGTCTCGCTGGTGGTCGTTTAGCCAACAAGTCTTTTCACTATCACTTTGAAATTAGTTCAAAATTAGTGGTCATTTCGTTAACTAATCTTTTCTCTATGTGAAAGGATGGATTACTTTGTTACCGATTTTTTTTTTTTTTTTTTTTACAAATTTATCTCGAAAGGGGATCTAGGACATATTTTTGTCAAAGCTTGATGGAGGTCTAGGGAAGAAACTGAAGAATAATAAATAAATAGATAGACCACTCAATACCCCCCCCCCCCCCCAGGTAAATATAAGTATAGATATAGATAAGGAAGTAGATTATAGATTTCATTAAGTGCATGGATAGTGTGGCGCTTGACTTTTGTTTTCTTTTTTCTTTTTTAGGGGACATGGGGTCGTTTTTCTGGGCCCATTTCTCCCTCATGTTAGTTAGCCCCATTAGTTTTCAGATTTTTAAGACGTTTGCCCCATTAGTTTGTCGATTTTAAGACATTTCGCTCCATTTCTTTTTCAATATTAAGACCTTTCGTGCTATATGTGTCGAATTTTTTTCCTGGCGAACGATAGTGAGCCTGTCATTTTTTGGAAGAACCCGGGACATTTTTCTATTGACAAAATTTACAAATTAATCTAGAAGGGGAATTTAATGGATGTTTTTTTTTTTAAAGTTTGATGGAGGTCTAGGGACGAAACTAAAAAATATTAAATATATAAATAAACCAATCAATAAAGTTAAACTCTTCCCTCCTCAAGTAAAGAACAGTATATACATGAACAAGGTAGTATGGATAGTGTGGCTCTTGACCTTTTGTATTTGTTTTGTATTTTTTTTTTTTTTTTGCTCCCTTCGTCTCCCTCAAAGGGTACCATTTCTCAGTACCTCATTACCCCCGCCCTCAGTCCATCTTATCTCTCTCGGTACTCATAAATATTCAGTCGGTCTGTTCTAGGAGTACTCTGGGGTTTTTTGTATCCACCTTTTGTATGTAAATTGTGTTGAGATTCCATTGACGAGCGACCTGTCACTGTGCAGACGTGGTGGTTGTGAAATTATGTCTGTGTGTGTGTGTGTGTGTAGTGTGTGTGTGTGAGAGAGAGAGAGTGTGTATGTGTGTGTGAGAGAGAGAGAGAGGGAAAGTGTGTGTGTGTGTGAGAGAAAGGGGAAGTGTGTGTGTGTGAGTGAGAGAGAGAGAGAGAGAGAGGGAAAGAGTGTGTGTGAGAGAGAGAGAGAGAGGGGAAGTGTGTGTGTGTGTGAGAGAGAGAGAGAGAGGGGGGAAGTGTGTGTGAGAGAGAGAGAGTGTGTGCGTGTGGATTTGTGTGTCAGAGAGAGAGGGAGTGTGTTTCCCCCCAATATTTATTTAACGGTTGAGAATGAAAACAAACATTGAGGACATTTTAAGCTTGGAATCATCCATATAATCATGTCTTGAAGTTGGCTCACCTATTTTGAGAAACCCTGTTTATGGGGGGGGGGGGGGAAATTTCTGGACCCCCTTCTCCCTCATGTTTAGCCCCATTAGTTTGGTGATTGTAAGAGCTTTTGTGCCATATAGGTGTTGATTTTTTTTCCTGGCGAGCAATAGCGAGAGTGCAATTTAATAGGAACCAGTATTTTCTACCAAAAAAATGCACGCACAAATTTATCTCAAAGAAGGGTCTTCAGAGTACTTTTTAATGGGAGATGGATCGTTTTTCTGTTCCCCCTTCTGCCTTATGTTTAGCCCCTTTAATTTTCGGATTTTAAGACATTTGCCCCATTAGTTAGTCGATTTTAAAACCTTTCGTCCCATTTCTATATCAATAGCAAGACCTTTCTTGCCATTCCGGTGTAAATTATTTCCTGGCGAGCGATAGCTAGCCTGTAATTATAAGAGACAAAAAAATCTAACGAAAAATGTGCAAATTTATCTTGAAGGAGGGTTTAGGGAGTGTTTTTTTAAGCTTGAAGGTCTAGCGAAGAAACTAAAGAAAGTAATGGATATATAAATAGACCCCCAAAATAACCACTGTTCCTTTAAGCTTAAGGAAACTAAATAAATATAATAATTAGAAGAACAAAAATCACCACTTAACCCTTTCAAGATCCAATATGCATTTTTTTTCTGTGTTCTGGTTAGTTTTAGATTATTTTATTTATTATTTAGGAAGGGTATAATTATGGAGTGTTAATTGAGATTAATGTTTACCCTTTTGTTTCCTAGATAGTTTTCCTAAGTTGAATGAAATCGCCTAATAATAGCCAGCAGAAAGTGTAAAAATGCATCATAATCCTTAAGGGGTTAACCCCTTTTGTACCGGTGCCTTATTTTTAACCAGTGGCGTAGCTTAAGGGGATGGAGCTATTTGAAAACGCCCCCTGGGCCCCCAACGTAGGGGGGCCCCAAAATGGATCTCAGGATCTGTATTTATCAAGGTAGACCTACATGTTTTGTATGCACTATGCTACTGTAAGTTTCAGTTTCGTAACGCTGTTTCATTTTGCCTGCAGCCTACCCTAGGGCCAGAGGGGCCCCCTGGCATAGCTAAAGGGGAGCACAGGATGGCACGTGCCCCCTATGAGAATCCTGTGCTCCCAAGGGCCCCACTAAGGTACAGTATGCACTCAAATGTATTCCAGGGCAGACTTTGCAGCTTTTATCTTTACATACAGTATCATACCCTATATATTTATCCCTAATTGCCAATACATACAGTACCTTCCATATCTCTGCAGGGTTCGGAAAAAGTGGAGTCGATGCTGCAGAAGGGCCTGATCTACACACCAAAGGGGACCTGCGAGGCAAATCTCCGCAACCGCACCTCCTACGTAATTACTGGCAGTGTGGCCGCTAACAAGCCCTGGGTCAACCTCTGCAACTTCGCTGCCCCTATGAGGAGTCTCACTCCGAAAATGAAGAAGGGGTTTAAGCTTCTGTACAAGAGTGGCTGCGACTGTTCGGTAAGTTCGGGTAAAAGCGGCATTTTTTTTTTTTTTTTTTTTTTTTTTACCAACTACTTATTATCCCATTTCCAAGAGTAGTGGAGTGAATGGACCATCATTTATTTTAACATCCAATGATATACATTATAGATTACAAGAATAACTACATGTCATTGCCTGATGGTTCACCTTATCATGTACTACTCAGACCTACTTTATTAAGTCCGTTTGGGTGTGGTCTGCCTGTGACATGAGATAAGGGTGCAGTTGTCACGTCTAGGGTAAACAGAGAAAAAAAAAAAAAAATCTATAATTATATGCATGAGACACCATCTCGGGTACACTCGTACCCTAGGTCAGGTCAATCCATTTGCCAACGTCGCAAAAACAACGTTGCCGTTTTTGTATACAAATGATTTGCATTTATCTTTTAAAAAGTGTCGCATTCTTAAAACCATACAGCTTTTTTATTTAAATAAATCTATACAGTACAGAGTATTTATAACGAGCCGTGTCATAGTCAGTAGAGCTTCAGCTGCTGATCAAAGGGTCGGCGGATCGAATCCTCTCTGTCAAAATGTTATTGGTAGATGTCAAGCCCGGGCAACTTGACCTAGCAATTCGTGACAAACGCCTAATCTTCATGGCCACCTCTTCTCGGGAATTACGGTGTATGGTTTGGCAAGTCTGCCTTTATCAGATTCCAAACCTGACAACGCCCAAACGGCCTTTATAAAATAGAAGGACTATACCACAATTAGTGGAACTTTCTCCCTCAATCCAACTTTCCCTAATGCTATGAGATAAATTCCTTCAAAAATATTAACCTTCAATTTCAAGGGACACACATTACAGGCAGCTTTGCCTTTTGTCTCCCTTTTACACACAGTATAGAAGAAAATAATAGTAAATATGCCTTAAAACTAATTTTGTACATATTCTTTAATTGACCATTTTGGTATATTATTGTTTTTGTTTTTTATATTTTGTAACATCGTTCTCAACACCACAATATAATCAGGTCAAATTTGAGTGGTCAATCCTACAAGTCCTTCAGTAAACTGGCATGGGTTGTCCTCATAGGGTATGGGTCTGCTTGGGGCAATTTTGTGTATGGCCATCCTCATAAAGGAGAGTAAGGCATCCAAAAATAGATAGATAGATAATAAATATAGTACTTTAATTACATTGCTCCCCCGATATTACGAGGAACATTCACCACCAGAGCTCCACAAACAGTAGTTGGATTTTACCTGGGTGTTGGGACATAAATTATGGAAAATGTAAGGATACTTTTCAGGACCTCTACAGCAGGGTGTCAAGCGAAAATCAAGTCCTTTCTTTTTAGTGTGTTTTTTTATGGTATTTGTTAAGCTAATAATATGGTTTATAGTTCAAATTTTGTCCTTGGAAGTGATATAATGGCCAACGCTATTCTATTTCATGTTATTTTCTTGTATTAATTTTCATTTTCATTCAAGCCTTCAAAAAAAATTGCTCCGGTTTGACACCTTAACTCGTTTTCGTTTGACACTGTTCTACAGACTCACTTTATTTTTTACCCTCATCCATTTTTTGGGATACATGTTAAATACAAAATACATATACATGACATAGGCCTATGCACAAGGTGTTAAAGCAGAGTAATTTTGTTTGATGATTTGATTGAATATGTGAAGGAATACAAGAGAATTATCATAAAATATAATTGTTTTGGCCATTTTATCACTTCCAAAGACATAATTTGAACTATAATCTATTTTATCTTTACATCTACAATAATATAGACTAAAATTAATGGAATCGGCTCTTGTTTGACAACCTGCATATGCATGTTATATAGTTACCAATATGTACGTGCTCACAAATTTGTTCACTAATATGAATTATTTATTTAAAATTAATTAGCTGATTAATATCAATATTAAGGCCAGTTGACAGTGTAGAGCATTCTATGGATGACCAAAGCATTCCCTTTTTTGTTGGTAAAAAACTTTGGGGTTAAGTATAATAGTGTACTATGCAGCTGAGTGGACATTGTACTAAATGATTTGACTGACATTTGTTTACAGATCATGTCGTGCCACCATTGGGAGCAATGTCCTAAGACCAACTTCTACTGTTCCTGGGAGACTGTGAGGGAGGAGGAAGACTGCCAGGGCCGCCAGAGTGTAAGGAACAACCACCAGCATCTTTACTTTAATTAAGGAATATTCAATTTAATTATATATGCCATCAAAATTGCACAGATAATATTTTCTTTGGCACCTGTCAGGCACAAAGACATTTAAAAAAACATGTTCAAATTCAGATAACATTTGGTGACTAAATTCATTTGGTGATTATTATGATGATGTATATACAAATGGTGTTTGCTTTAACATGTTCCTTGTTGTGTTATATAACTTTGTTTTATATAATAATAGTGTGCATCATCAAATGTGCTTTGCAAATACCTGTATCATTATTTGTTTTATTAAACAATGGTGTACATTTTCAGGTGTGCCTTAGAGGACCAGGAGGATCATGCGACTGGCTACGAGGCCGCGTATACACTCGCTGCATGAAGACCCGCCAGCGCACCACAACATCGCGCAACACTACTACTCTCGCCTCACCAGACAACACCCATGGCAGACCACCCAAGCGCATCACATCAATCAACACCAGTCGGAGGCCAGGAACTGGCATCACATCAATCAATGCCAACCGGCGGCCAGGCATTCGCATCACACCAAACTACGCCAACAGGAACCCAGTTCTTCACAACTCTCACAAAAACACCCTGGATGCCAACGAGTCAAATGACAACACACAGGACAACAACATCAGTCGGGGCCCTGGGGGGTACCCCCGGCGCCGCAAGCAGGGCCGGTTTTGGTACAAGCGGAGACTGGGAGGACGCGGAAGATTGAGGAGACCCCTGAGGAATCGTCAACGCCGCCCCTCGCTCGTCTACCAGCCCAAAACTGTCTGAGTTACCAGCTCCTGCTGTTTGCGCGCCAGCCGGTACAAGGAAAAGATTCTTTGAACTGGTTTTATATCTTCTCTCTGCCTATGTAAAAGGAATTTGTGAATCATGGAGTAGGTAGCATTCATCTTTGAGCCTGTTTCATTTCAGCTTTCTGACATTACAGTGGGAAAAGAATTTATGAATTATGCAATTGTTGAGTGGGAGCATTCATCTCTGAGCAGGTTTTATTACTCCTCTCTGCCAATATGAAGGGAATTTATGTTTTTGAGAGATATAATTCTTCTGGTCTGTCAATATGAGAGGAATTTATATGTTTTAGAATGGGTGGCATTTATCTGGTCTGCCAAAAAGGAATTTAGGGATTGATAAGCTGGTGACATTTATTCTGTCTACTTAAGTAAGAGAAAGTTATGGAATAAGTGACTTGCAACTCATTTGCCAGTATGAGAGTCATTCCTTGATAATTGAAATGATGGCATTTACCCTGTTTGCCAATATAAGAGGAAGTTATGTGTGATTTTACTGGTGACCATCTTTTTATTCGGCAGCATTATTACCTGTAAAACCAAATGTATATTGAGAGGAGCTGCCTTAGCCTGCCTATGTATCTTATTTTAATGATACACACTTGCACAACTAGGCCTACAGCATATTTAAGTAGATGTTGTTGAACTTAAGAATTCCGAAAATGCACATACAGTAATGTAAAAGTATTGTATTTTAAGATTATCTGTAATTGTAGATATAAAGTGGATAATGTAAACTGATGACTGCAATTGAAGAACAAAATATTAAATTAAATGTAGCTTATTCGGTGATGGAATAATTACAAATATATAGTAAACAGTAATCTAACTAATAATAATACTGTATTATACTGCCTTAGCTGTTTAAAGGCAAATGAAAGATGTACAACAACAAATAGTTATAGAAAGTATTTGCTAGAGAGCATTGCAACATAATTCAATGTATTTGTGAATAACTAAGACTTAGTATTATACCATTAACTGGTAGATAAACAGCTGATGGGCATAATATATTATGTTTATGCATAATTAGAAAGGCATGTATGTGAATAACGTAAGAATCTGCTTGTATATTTCCTGTGTGAAAGCTGTACCTAGAAAATGCAGCCACATTAATACTATTTATGTTCCAATGAAACAATATTGTGCTTCAAATGAGGGACTTTACATTCATAGATTTGTACCACAGATTTAGAACTTCATTATCCCCTTCAGCACGAGGACATATTTTTCATCTCATTGTGGTTACTATTAGACGACTTTCTTTAACTTATAATTGACCTCTAGGATTCAAAGGGGTACATATAGTCTCAACAAATCCTCTGAATAACATAGGTCCTTCTTGAACTGCATAAAAATGTCTAGTTTTAGCCATACTTAAAGACAAAAAGACGTCATCGTGCTGAAGGGGTTATTATAAGAGTCCATTACTATCATGCAAATTAATCAACTCCTGTACCGGCGATGTCTTTTTCATTTTATTCTAGCTATATTTAGACGATTTTTTGCAGTTTAAAAAGGTTCTGTGATAGTAAAAATGGTTAAGTGAGATAGTTTAAAGCCTGTTGATTGCTGGAGGCCCTATTTAAACTGAATAAAATAGTCTAATAGTAGCCAGAATAAAGTTAAAAGAATGTCACTGGTAAAGAAGGTGTTAACTGTCACCTCAGCTAACAGCATTAATCATGACATCACATGATATGGCACAGAATTGAAAGCCAGTTCTAATGGATACACATGCACACATAAACATTTTTGTTCA
Source organism: Paralithodes platypus (assembly GCA_032716605.1). Lineage (NCBI taxonomy): Eukaryota > Metazoa > Arthropoda > Malacostraca > Decapoda > Lithodidae > Paralithodes > Paralithodes platypus. The sequence goes on along the minus strand of CM064514.1, from coordinate 54,068,278 downwards.
AATATATAATCATCTCTTTGACAATTTAGATACAAACCCAGCCATAATTGTAATCTTAGAATGGTCAATATCCAGGCATGCAGTAGTCTATTGGGGGGATGGTTCACTTTATGGTAAATTTATTCATTTATTTATTATTATTCTAGTTTTCTCCCTATACCTCTATTAACCCGTACAGCCCCAGCGACGCTCCTGACGCGTCGGCGATGTATGTAACGCACAGCCCCAGAGACGCGCCTGGCGCGTCACCCTAATTGCGCCGACCGTAACCTCAGGTGTAGCCACTCAAGAGGGCTCAGATTTGTATGGGAACTGTGTACGTATCCCACGCAACCGTGCCGATGGTTGAAAACTCTCAAAGTCCACGTGCTTGCGCGTGAGCGCGCAATAACCTGTTTTTTGGGGGTAACTGCCTTCAATTTTTTACTCTTGTAAAATACGTTTTCGGGGGCTCTGTAGGACCATTCTTTAAGCTTTTTGAGCGGTTTTTCGTGGTTTTTCCTTCATTCCTAACCCATTCGCTATTGTTTCTGGAATAAAACCATTTTTTGAAAACCGGCCGGGTTCTGGTGAACAAACATTACAAAACTAGCCGGGGCTAGACGGGTTAAATAAAAAAAAAACGAGGATCCCCCTTCAAGATATATTTGTACATTTTTCGGTAGAAAAATGTCCCGGTTGAAGGCTGGTTCCTCCTACAATTACAAGCTCGCTAACGCACTCCAGGAAAAAGTTGACATCTAAATGGCACGAAAGGTCCTAATATTGTCAAAGAAATGGGGTGAAAGGTCTTAAAATCACCAAAGTAATGAGTCAAACTTCTTAAAATCTGAAACTAATGAGACTAAACATGAGGAAGAAGGGGGACCCAAAAAATGACCCATCTCCCCTTAACTTGTTGAGGAACATATGTCAGCTGAGTATCTGCTAAAAATACATATTTAATCATTAACTTATTATGAAAGGATTAAATACATGCATTCATGACAAACATGTATGCAACTGTGAGCTCAGATCACCCAGAGGTGGCACTCCTGATATCAGAATAAGATAAGGGAATCCACAACTACCTATACGACTATCTATCTATCTTTCTATTGCCGGACGCCTTACTCCCCTTAACGAGGGTGGCCATACACAGAAGGCCCCCAAGCGGACTTATTCCCTGTAAGAGGGACAACCCGAGCCAGTTTACTGAAGGACTTACAGGATTGACCACTCAATTTAGGATCCGTCCGACTCCGAGGCCCTCTATGTATCTTGTTAGCACTATTTTTCTACAGTGGTGTTCGGCTAGTCCATCCACTAACCTGCCTAACACTTAGATAAGCAGTACGGATTTGTATCAGGTTTACTCCCCTAGACAGGTTGCCGACCAAAGCTGACGAGTCCCATCCACCCGGATTTTTAGAAGGTTGTCTCCCCTAGATGGGTTGCCAACCAAAGCTAACGAGTCCCATCCACCCGGACTCAAATGGGTAAATACGATCTCAATAAACCCTCTTAGTAACATTCTTAAACTGCATAACCCCTTATTACCATTGATTCTGGCTAAGATTAGATTATTTTATGCAGTCTAAGAATCTATAGAAAGATAGATTCTTAAACTGCATGAATTGGAGCTCAGTGGTCTGGTTAATCTGCTCTACATAACTAACTGCATATCTTAATCTAATCTAAGCCAGAATCAGAGGTAATAAGGGGTCATGGTGCTGAAGGGGTTAAGCAATACAGTCATTATTTGGGGGCCCCCGGCTTCAGCAACGCCTTGACAAATTTGACAAAATCACTATGTTGCAATTATGGAATTACTTTCATAATATTTAATGTTGTGAATATCTGGGCTTAACATAACATAACATAATTACAGATGGCTAAAAGCCATTGGGGCCTATCATGATCATCCAGAATCTTAGTCTATAGTCCTTCTATTATAAAAAGTCCTTTTGGGTGTAGTCCTCCTGGGGTATGAGATAAAGGCAGAGTTGTCACGTTTAAGGTAAACAGACTGTTTATGAATGGGACACTATCTCGGGTACACTCATACCCTAGGTCAGGTCAATCCATTTGGCAATGTCGCGAAAGCAACGTTGCCATTTTTATACAAATTATTGGCATTTATCATTAAAGTATGTGTCGCATTCTTAAAACACGCTGTTTTTTTAGTTAAATTTATACAGAGTATATATAACTCATTCTTAAAGTTGGTTATAGCTTAAAATGTAAGATTTGTTATTAAGAATTTAAGATTTGGCAAGTCTGTCTTTATCAGATTCCTGACCTGACAAGGCCCAAATGGCCTTTACAAAATAGAAAGACTATAGGCTTAGTCTAGGAGAAAATCTTATCCATTAGAATCAAGCTTTAGAATTTCAGTGTAATATATTTGTATTTCAAAGTACTGGATAATCATTTCTATGAACTCTAATGTATATATAAATCTATTTTTTTGGTAATGAGGGGCTTCTATTTTACATTGAAGGACTACGAGTAAACATGGAATGAATCTAGTCTGTACATATAGTGTGAATGTTTGCATGAGCCTAAGGTAATACCATTGTGTTGTATTTTGTATTAGTTGGTGGGGCATTAAGGGGGGATAGGCGTATAAATTTGCCCATTTATGTATTTATTTATTATTTTTTTAGTTTCCTCTCTAGGCCTCCTTCAAGCTTGTAACACCCCCCCCCCCCCCCCCCCCCCCCCCAAGACTCTCCTTCAAGATAAATTTGTACATTTTTCGATAGAAAAATGTCCTGGCCAAAGGCCGGTTTCTCATAAATTACAGGCTTGCTATCGCTCACCAGGAAAAAAATTGACACCTAAATTATACGAAAAGTCTTCATATTGACAAAAAATTGGGCGAAAAGTCTTAAAATCGCCAAACTAATGGTACGAACGTAATATAATCTGAAAACTAAAGGGGCTTAACATGAGGAAAAAGGGGGATCAGAATAGCTACCCATCTCCCCTTAACACTACAGTATCTGGTCCGACGTGTTGGGGGTTATTAGGATATTTTGTTTACCCGGTAATTGTTATTGAGGATTTTGCTTGCTTTTGCCATTTTCGAGCAATCTATTTTAATTTGTCCCCTAGGCTAAATAAATGCCTTCCCAAAATCCTTTCAAACTAAAGAATATCAACCCAGAACCCCTTGAAGATAAATTTGTACATTTTTTGATAAAAGAATGCACTGGTCGAAGGCCAATTTCATCTTAGTTAAAGGCTCTCTATTACTCACCCAGAAAATAATTGACACCTGAATGGGGTGTAGTGTCTTATTATTACCAAACTAATGGGGTGAAATGTCTTAAAATCTCCAAACTAATGTAACGCAACAGAGGAGGCCTAAAAAGACGCCTCTCGGACCAAACAGAGTTGAAGGCGGATTCATATGAACTCATTTTTCTCACACCTTTTAAGACTTTTTTTATGAGTATTGGCAACTAAACTGAAGATAGATTATCATAGATGGCATAAATCAGGCAAAATTTTTAAATTATATAGGGTAGGTCTCTAATTGTACTGTATAGTCTATGAGGCCTTGTGCCTCAAATTACAAGTAGCCTACAGGTACAAATGATATCTGTAACCTTACACCTTGATAACATTATTCTATCATCAACCATGTCAAAGCTTATGTCTGCATCAAAACTCTAACAAAACTACAATTTGGTACTAGGTGACCTGGATACTACTTATAAAAGTTTTAGATATGGTATTCTATTAAATTAATAGTATAACTGTGTTAGAAAATAGAAAATGTATTGCTGTATCGTATCATATTTATAAACATTTCTAAGTGAGGTTTGGCATCCTCTACCCAACCTTAGCTGTTTCTGTCTGTCTCTTTTACTGTTCTACTTTTCCTTCTGGGGCAGGGGGCAAGGAATCTTCCTCCCCTTGTATAATTCTCCTACTTGATGAGACAGAGAAACGGGCGAGAGAACGCGAAAGTGTTCCTGGACCCTGAGAATAAGAACTTAAAATTTTGTTTCTGTTCGGGCTCTGTCTTGTATCGGCCACCCCCAGCAACGGGGTATGTGCCTGAGTATATACATACTGTACATACATACATACATTGAATTGTGTTGTGGAGAAGTATCTGGAGAAGAAACAAAAGGTGTATGTTGCCTTTATGGACTTGGAGAAGGCCTATGACAGAGTGGATAGAGAAGGTTTGTGGAAAGTACTTAGAATATACGGAGTAGAGGGCAAGTTGCTGAAAGCAGTGAAGAGCATGTATGAGGGTGCAAAGGCGGCAGTACGTGTGGAGAGTGAGCAGAGTGAGTTCTTTGACCTGAATGTTGGTTTGAAACAGGGGTGTGTGATGTCCCCGTGGTTGTTTACTGTATATATGGATGGAGTTATGAAAGAAATACTATCAAGAGCAGTGGATGTTGGTGTATCGCTGAAAAGGGAGGGAATTGAGTGGAAGCTACCTATACTGCTGTTTGCGGATGATACAGTTCTGATGAGTGATAATGAATGGGAGTTGCAGGGTCTGGTAAATGAGTTTGGAACAGTGTGCGAAAAACGGAATTTGAAGGTAAATACGGGGAAGAGCAAGGTTATGGTCTTCGAAAGGGGTGAAGTCACAGAGTGTGAGGTGAAGCTGAACGGTCAGGCTATGGAGATCGTCAACTCTTTTAAGTATCTGGGCAATGTGTTGAGTAAAGATGGGACTATGGATGAAGAGGTGCGGGAGAGGGTACAACAGGGGAAGAGGGTTGTAGGAAAGCTAAAAGCAGTAACAAGAAATAGGGTGGTCAGTATGGAAGTGAAGAAGTCCTTGCATGACAGTGTGGTAATCCCGACACTGACTTACGGAAGCGAAGCATGGACGTTGGTTGAGAGACTCAGACCAAGAGTGAGAGCAGTGGAAATGAATTACCTAAGGAGTGCGTGCGGAGTTACATGGAGGGATAGACAGACTAATGAGGAAGTAAGAAGGAGGTGTGGTGTGGAGGTAGATGTGCTGGAAAGTGTGAAAAGGAACAACTTGAGATGGTTCGGCCATATGGAACGTATGGAAAGCGAGAGAATGACTAAGAGGGTGTACGAGAGCGAGGTGGAGGGACAGAGGGGGAGAGGTAGACCGAATATGAGGTGGAAGGATGGAGTGAGGAACTACATGAATGAAGGCGGTGCTGGTTGGGGGGAGGGGCGTCGACTGACTGGGGACAGAGGTGCATGGGGGCGGTTCGTTCGTGGCCACCCCTTCGGGGATCACGGCGTCAGGCAATAGATAGATAGATAGACATACATACATACATACCTGCTTACAATACAGTACCGTACACTATATGATTGGTAAGAGAGAAAGCATTACACAATATTTAATGTATATTGTTGACATCCTGAATTATCGTGAATGATGTCGTTGAGCCACATAATTCAAAACAGGAAATCTATTCACAAATAATCCTAATACTGGTCAAATTTTGCTAACAGGACAAATAAAGTCCTTACTGTAGGAATACTGTACTCTTCATGCTAAAATTTATGCTTTGAGGACTAAATATTCACAAACCCATGAATTTGGGGTCCATAATGAATGTCTTAAGATCTAGCCAATCCTTTCATTATAGTTGAATTTTTTTACTTGATTCTAGGTAACATTAGATCATTATTATAATTAGGAGGGACATTTCATAGTCAAGCAGCTTAAAACTTCCTGAGTACCTTCTTCAGAACAATTATGCTCTAATTTTGGCTATACATACATACATACATACATACATACATACACAAAATTAAAGACCGAGTGCTCCACACGAAGTGTGGTTTTGGTCTCATGTCCTAATGGCGGCGCTCCAGAAAACCTTGTCAAGAGCTGTCTCACTTGTTAGATTCTTTGATTTAAGATCAGACCGCAAGGTCCGATCCCACGTCTTTCTTGGTCCGCCCCTTGGTGCAGCTCCCTCCACATTCAAGGACTTGCATCTTTTCACCCAGCTTAGTTCATTCATCCTCTCTACATGTAAAAACCATCCAAGCCTGCTAGTATGCATCTCATCACTGATACTCTGGATACCTAACCTTATCCTTAGCCCTTCACTTGATATCCTATCTTGCAGTTTGGCACCACACATCCATCTCGTCATCATTAATCTGACGCCCTGCTTAAAGAGGAAGCGCCCCAAAAGGGATGGCTATGGCAGACACTGCCTCCAGGCTCCCAAACATGCCTCCACTGACCCACTCCACAGTGTCATTTCCACATAATGAATTATGACTCTTAGCACTGAAGAAGCAGACCCAGAGCAGTCCCTCACCCAGATGGCAGTTCCACCACTGTTTTGCTATTTGATTTACCCCAGTAAGGCCCTGACTGGAAGCATACCAAGCACAGGAATGTTCTGAAGATATGAACTAGTGGTCCACTGCTACAGAAGCTGATTGCACCACCAAAGTGGCGGGCGGTGTGGTCGCCGCATCCCTATACCAAAATGAGAGATGTCTCTGAGAGGGCAGCAGGGGAAGGGATCATCAGCCCACAGGCTTGCACCCCTGGGCCAATGCCCCCACCGTCCACAACTCCCCTTGCAATGCCACCCAATCGGGTGATCTCGCCAGCTAAGGTTGGATAGAGGATGCCAAACCTCACTCTGAATAGTACCAGCCCTCACCCATTTTGTTCCATTCTGTTGATATCATCCGCTTTGACAGGCCATATTTCTGAGGCATATGTCATTGTGCTTCTAACGCATGAAGCGTACACCCCTCCCTTCAAGGGAAAAAGGAGTCTTCTCATGGTGAGTAGTGGCAACAGTTCTCTAAACTTTCCCCAGCCGCATCTTATTCTGGCGATAGTGGCGGCCTCAGCCCCACCACCGGCAGAGATGGTATCATTCCAAGTAGCAAAACTTGTCCACCATCTCCAGTGCCTCATTGCCAAAGTTAACACCCTCGAGCCAGTCATTGAACACAAGCTCACCTTTGCATACTATGCATACAAATTTCTCAATTTCGGACTTTTTCCTTGGTAGAGGTTCCTTTATTCTAGTGCAGCGCTTCTTCCCTTGATGTACCCAGCAGCGGCAAACACTACACTGTATTGAGTTCGCGCCCACCCCTTTTCTGCATACTGCGCATGGGTATGCCCCACTTTTTTCTACATTTCCTAGCCCTAATCTACCGTGTAAAACAGTCAAATCTAACCCATTTCCGGAAGAGCCTTGCTCTTGCATAGTCAAGGGTTAATGCATGTAACACTTATCAGAAGGCCTTTTGAACTTCCCCTAACAACTGAAATCATAACACATCAACATTATCAATACCGGTAGTTGTTTACTGTAATGCTTTCTCTGCAGCCCACCATACATGTTCAATCCCTAATCTATATACCTCTAGGTATTGTCTTTCCATTTATTCATGTTTGTATATAAGATGCTTTAAGAATTGTACTGATTATCCCAAAAAACAAACAATCCAGCAAGTTATGAAGAGTAATATATAACTGGGAATAAAGATGAAAATTAACAATGCATATATCATCAGTCATTTATTGTCACCTGTTCAATGTGTATAAAACTGGTCCATCAATACAGCCTAAGACAGGTTATATAATATCACAAAAATTAACCTCTTAAGTTATGATGACATTTAACCGTTTCCTCTGGCTATTATTAGACAATTTTATTCAGATTATGAAGGACTAGGGGGGTGAGAGTTAACCGAGATAGTTTTGACCCCTTTCATTCCTAGATATCCTTTCTAAGCTGCATCATATACTCTAACAATATCCAAAATAATGTGTATAAATGCATCCTCACATACCGTACTGAATGGGTTAACTACCAAATGCAGATGTTTCCCAGGCCCTACTATAGTTGGTACAGGTCTCCCTCGATATACGATTGTGTTACGTTCCTGAAAACCCGATCTTACATAGAAAAATTGTATAGCAAACCCTACAATTAGTAGGGTAAATGGGGATGCATTTTTGGACCAGGCAAAACCCAAATACAAACACCTAAAAACCTATACAGTAATACTGTAATTAAAATGTAAAACTTGCAAACTAAACAAACCAAAACTTGGACAAAGACAACACATATCGTAAATCGGGGCATTGGATAGTGAGGGAGACCTGTATTAATTCAGTCAACGGTAAACCCTTACAGAGCGACTCCTAATTGAATATGTAATGGAATAATGTGAACATTTTTTATATTGTTAAATATGAAAACTTGGCATTGATATGATGCAGAGATATTATGTATACATGTATGAGAGAGGTGTGGTGTGGATGTAGATGTGCTGGAAAGTGTGAAAAGGAACACCTTGAGATGGTTCGGCCATGTGGAACGTATGGGAAGCGAGAGAATGACTAAGAGAGTGTACGAGAGTGAGGTGGAAGGATAGAGAGGGACAGGTAGACCAAGTGAGAGGTGGAAGGATGGAGTTAAGAAGTACAGTATATGAGCGAAGGCGGTGCTGGATGGGAGGGGCGTCGACTGACTGGGGACAGAGGTGCATGCTTTTCGTTCGTGGCCACCCCTTCGGGGATAACGGCGTCAGGAAATAGATGTACTGTATATACTCGTGTATACATACATATACAGTACTGTACATAATATCTCTGCATCACATCAATTATAATGTAAAACTTGCAAAATAAACAAACCAAAACTGAGACGACACAAGATAAACGCAAAGGAACTAATCAAAATCGCTATGTGGAAATAATGCTTAATAAAATAAAATTTGAAATAAAAAGAACACAATCCACCACATAGGGTGTACTTACATGCGCAAGTTAATCTGGTTCCCAAGCAAACTAATCACACATATAACAATGCACTATCGTCATGTTCAATGAATTAGTCAGTTTGGGAAGTACGAGACGTTCTGGTAAATTTGACTAAATTCTGTGTGAATAAAGACACTACAATTTATCTCAAATTTTATAATAAGGTAATTTGTAATTTGACAAGATATCTATAATAGTACAAAAATAAAAAATAAAAAATACAGCACTCACTAACGATAGTGCTATAGGGTAGGTACCTGTAAGCATAGCATGCCTCAAGTGACCCCTACCAATTACTACCCTACAAATAACCTACATTTATCGTACAAATAAACTAAGGATATCGCAAAAGCAAGTAATTGATACTATCGACAATGAATAGATACAATATAATAAAGAAAAATAATAAAATAATTGCATATGAAGGAGTAACAACAGATTTAAACAAAGAGTACTCTTTTGCCAAGTTTCCATTTTTTAAATATATTTTCTTACAAAATCAAAAGAGGAACATGACAATTTACTGTCAGCTGGTAATAAACAGACTATAGCTCTTGATGCAACACCAAGGTACAGTACGGTATGCCTTTTGTCAGTCTGAAATTACGTTTTCACAAAGAATATTGACAATCCAGAATTAATTGATGATTCTCATTGATTCTTATGATTCTGCTCATTTGAACATGGTATTTAAAAATATAAAATGTGTATTCATAAATGCCATGTCGAAATGAGAATCCCATGAAAAAGTCTATAACCTCTCTGTACAGTACAGTATTGTCAAAATTGGTTGCCAAATGCCATTTCGTACTGACAAAGAGTATAAGATTATAAAAAAAGAGGGTAATACAACACTTATAATATTCAACTTTTGTTATTTAGTGGTTTGGTGCTAATAGAGCTGCTTCCATTATATAAAAATCTAAAATTTACTTACGGTACATAATATAGAATAGGGGCACTCGCACAAGTTATGCTGTCCAATGACTTTATCAGAATCATGAGACTAATAGCTCGATTCGGGGATTTGTGATCGTCCAAAGGTCTTGCCAGGGCCTATCAGGTAAGGTTCGGAGGCTTATACTCGGCTAAATTTTTCTGCAGCGTTCATTCATCTCTGCCTAAGTGTCAAGCCAGGGCAATGTTGTTTTGGGTTTTATTTCCACATAGCGATTTTGATAAGTTCATTTGCCTTTATATTGTGTCGTCCCCGTTTTGGTTTGTTTATTTTGCAAGTTTTACATTTTAATTTGACTGTGAGAGGAAATACAGGAAAAATTGAATAAAGTTTCATTGCTTTGGCTATTTGCCCACTTCCAGGGGCATAAAGGCAACTGTAGAGTATAAATTGAATTTTCAAATCTAATAATAATGGCTAAAATGAAGGGACTTTGTTCTTGGCCTGGGGATGAAGACTGTCTTTCGTTTCACACCCTGATCTCTGCATCTTTACCCTTTGGTGCCTGTGGTGGGTAAGTTACAAAGCTTCGGACACAGGCTGTAGCATTTGCTTTTTTCGACCATGCCCTTAACCCGTAAACGGCTGCAAAGCTCTTAAGAGGTTTTACTGGGCGACGGCGGCAAAGCTCTTAACCCTTAAAGAGCGGTGCTCGACTTAAGTCGTGCACCAATTTGCAGCAAGTTAGGAGCATTATTAAGGCTTTTAAAGGGTTAAAATTAAGTGCAAATGGCCGGGAGAGCAGCGGGCCAGACAGCCGACTCCCAGGGCTTACCGCCGCCCATTAACTCATGTTCCCTGTGTTCTCGAGAGGCCGGCAGTGTAGCCAGTAGTGAGCATAGCTGGGAAAAATATACCGATATATGCTAAACTTCTATGTTCGTGGCACCACTGCAAGAGAACCATGAGTGCTACGTAGCTCGTTCTGGTCTCATTTTGATGCTTTTAGTACCTAGTTTTTTGCTAAATAATTTGTTTTCATGCAGATGCTTGATTTATCATGCAGGAGGGCCTGAATATGCCCAAATGAGCCCAAAACACCCCGCTAGACAAGGGTTAAGAGGGAGGTCTAAAAAAAACATTTAAACAGCCCCAGTAGCACTAAACAATTTTTTTTTTTTTTTCCCTATACCTCACGTCACTACTCCACATCTCCTCCTTCCTCCCTTTCCCCTCCCCCTTCAATTATCACCTATTTTCCCTGTTATTCCCTAATTCGTTGGTATATTTTTGTGCTAACATTAGCAAACTGAGTGGAGGATGTGCTTACGTGCCGTGCCTAGCGGGTGTTACATGACCGAGTGTGTGTATGAGTAGGCTCAGTGTGGCTTGAGGCCTTGTGGAGGGAGGGGTTGCCTCAATATTCTCCATAATTCATGAATGGGCTGGTCCATCTATATTCGCAATTTTGACCAGAAAAATTATATTTTCATTTGCTTTATTGTTGTTACAGGTTACTATCTTCATAGTGAAGGTAAAATAGGCTCATATGAATAAGTAATAACGATATTTATCGTAAAATGACGATTATAGGCCTGGAGCCAATATGCTCGCCCATGGGGAGCTAGTTCAATACCCCCCCCTCGCCGTTTTTGGGTTAAGGAGGGCATTGGAGCCCCAATCTTTACTTTCAACCATCTTGACAATTTTACCAACACACCTAAATTTCATTAGATGGTGAAATAGCCTCCCAAAAATCTGCACCCAGGGTGGGAATCGAACATGGGACCCTTGGGTTACGAGGCAGACACGTTACCACGAGACTAATAAAGGCACTTCACTTAGCCTGGTAGTCTAAGTGTATTTCCGCATCTTATGAAGTTTTAGGCTGACCTATTTTCACTGACTTTACAAGGCCACAGGGGCTACTGCATATTACCCAGGTTACCACAGGTTACCTCACCAGATGGGATATCACAAATGTCCACAAACTGTAGGGTCATTTTTACTGCTAAGTGAACAGAGGCATTGGTGTTGTTATTGTTGTCGTTCCCTAAGCTGCCTGGCCGAACAGCCCCGAGTCCCTAAGGAAGGCCATGGCCACGACCGAGCTTTCCCACAGGGCTCTCAAGGAGTGTAGATTACTGTACTGTATGTTGTTGGCGTAAGTGATTGTGTAGTAAGCGTTGTTTCCACATAGCGATTTTGATAATTTAATTTGACTTTATATTGTCCTTGTCCCAATTTTGGTTTGTTTAGTTTGCAAGTTTTACATTTTAATAGTATGGGGTGTATTAATAGTATTGGGTGTTTGGAGACTTGCCCATCCATCTTGTCCTGACCAAGAATTGAACCTGGCTCCTCCCGTTAGTGAATCAAATGCGTTAGTGAATCAAATGCGTTAAGGAGAGATGGGCTGGGTTCTTTTGGCCCCCCCTTCTCCCTCGTGTTTAGCCCCATTGGTTTTGAGATTATAAGAAGTTCGGCCCATTAGTTTGACAATTTTAACACCTTTCACCCCATTTCGTTGTAAATTGTAAGACCTTTCGTGCCATTTAGGTGTCCATTATATCCTGGCAAGTGATAGCGAGCCTGTGATTTTAAGAGGAATCCGCCTTCGGCCGGGAAATTTTTCTACCAAAAAATTTACAAATTTGTCTAGGGGGTGTTTTTTTAAGCTTGATAAAGGTCTAGCGAGGAAACTAAAAAAATATGAATAAATAAATTAATAGACTAAAAAAAATAGCGACTATCCCCTTAACCAATATGTCACAGGATCCATCAGGGCCATCCAAAACCCTTGTCATTTCTACCTGTTGATCATGGATAACCTCAATAGGCACATTTATGCTTTTGATTATCTTCAATGATTATGCACCTGTGCCATATTTCAAGCCATTAATCACTAATTCGGACAAAATATCTGCAACTAGGAGGCATGCCTATTTCTACAGACTGGATAACTCCATTAACGACATTTGCTCGGGATGTAACACAGCAACCCATACCATTAAACACATCATAGAAGACTGCATTTCACACAATATACTGCGTGAGGCCCCGGCAGGAGTGGTGTATCCGTAGTCTTTCCACAGTAGGGTAAAACAAAACATAAACTTTATTTGTATGTAACATGTGTGATGCACATTAATAAAAGGGGATGTGTCGGATGGTTGAAAGCCACAGTTGCTCGCGCGTTTGGGGCTAGCAACACGTATTATGAAAAACATGCATCCTCCTTCATTCACTGTCCCCCCCTTCACTCACTCAACCCCACAATTTGCCGGAGGATAACAGGTTTTTCACAATACGTAGACGGAGGTCTTTTAAAAAAAAAAAAATCACTTATGCCAACAACATAATCTACACTCCTTGAGAGCCCTGTGGGAAAGCCCGACTGTAGCCATAGCCTTCCTAAGGGACTCGGGGCTTTTCGGCCAGGCAGCTTAGGGAACGAAAACAACAACAACCACAACAACATATGAAAAGATGTACCGTACAGTTAACAACATCTATTTGTGTTAAGTATTTCATAAACTTTAACTAAATGGACCACAAATGGAAGTTCTGAGCACAGTTAGAGATTAACTGGTGAGTTCTGTGTTGGGTTATACACAATCATTATCATTACTATATCAATGCAGTGGTACAGGGATCATATAAACAGTGCTCCCCCCTAATATGCCAAACCACTACAATGTGAGGTCCATCTTTATGTTAGTTCTTTATTTGCCTCCCAATGTAGGAATAGGTTTTTACACCATATCCGAAAGAGGATTTATGGAGCTCCGATCTTACTCTCAACCATCTTAACTATTTTATCAACACACCTAAACTTCGTTAGATGTTGAAATAGCCTCCCGAAAATATGCCATGGGCTGGGATTGAACCCGGGACCCTTAGGCCATGAGGCAGACACTCTACCAGTTAGACCAAGAGAGATATTTCTATTGGTCTAACTGGTAGAGTGGCTGCCTCATAACCCAAGGGTCCCAAGTTCAATTCCCGGCCAGGGCATATTTTCGGGGAGGCTATTTCAGCATCTAACGAAGTTTAGGTGTGTTGGTAAAATTGTCAAGATGGTTGAGAGTAAGATCGCAGCTCCATAAATCCTCTTTCGGGTATGGAGTAAAAACCTATTCCTACACCAATACAGCATTTTTGGTGCATCCGCTTGGCCAAGAACTGGTTTTCAATGTTAAATATTATTACTACACCAGCATCTACAACGATCTAGCAGGCCTCTAACTAAAGTAAATGGCTTTCATTTTGCTGTTTTATTTAATAGTGTAATGTATCTTTCTTTCAGTAAAGGTTATTCTTAAAATGGGGTGTGAATGGTAGGCAATAATGGGGTTCTGAGGACCAAGCCCAGGAATAGTGTCTGACCATATAGGCTACCTTTCTTTCCATTGATTTTTAACTTCACAATATGCGACACATTTTGCAGCCCATAAATTCGCATATTAGGGGGGAGCACTGTAAATCTATTTTGTTATGTGGAAAATATATATACCAGTACGGTACCTTAAATACATGCATTCTGTTCACACCAGTAGGCACTCTTCATCGATGACATCACTATGTACAGTATATTGTGAGTTATATGCTCATACATACATACATTCATAAAATTTTAAGACTGAGTGTTCCACACATAAGTGCAGTTTCAGTCTCTTTTAAGGGCTGCTTCACTTGTCAAGTTCTTGGATTTGAGATCGGCACGTATAGTCCGATCCCAGGTCTTCCTCGGTCCACCCCTTGGTGCAGCTCCCTCCACAATCACAGACCTGCATTTTTTCATCCAATTTTGTTCATCCATTCTCTCCACATGTCCATACCATCCCAGAAGTCAATCCTCATCACTATCGTCACTACTTGAATTTTGAGTTAATTTAGAGATCCGAATTTTGGAGGGAACAATGCACTCTATCCTCAAAATGTACTCCGCAAAATGCAGCACACAGTCGAGAACTTTGAAGAGCAGAAAAGGGCTCTGGTATCCCGAAAAATGGCTGTTCTCCATCACTTGCGGCTGAATGAGCTTCTGTCCCGCCTTCCTCAGTTCCCCAAAGTGGTTGAAGAGGTTGGTCTGGAACTCGAGGTAGCTCTTGCGCGAGTATTGGACTTTTCGGTGTAGCTGCCAGGGGATTTCGTTCAACAGTCCCAAGAGAATTTGCTTTGTTTTCTCATCTATTATACCCACGGATATATTCTCTGAGACCAGATATTTTGCTAGCAACTCTGTGAAGCCCCCATGAGGAATTGTGTACAAAACAGCTCCTACTCGAGGATCGGTAGGTGACTGAGAATACGTCATCTTGCTTGCATCTCTCGAACCATCAATAAACTTGGAATTATCAGGAAATGGAGTATACAAGCACCTGTTGAGCAAAGAGTTAATGTGCCAATTATTTATGCACCTTGTATTTTCTTGGCTATTTCTGAGTTTATGGTCACCTAAGTTCTGATAGCTATTGAGCATTTCACCACTAGTTAAAGCACCATCGTAAGACACCACAACCTCAGCACCTATGTCTGTTTCATGATCACAGTTAATTGCCGGTCTAGCTGATGAGTCCGTATTATGAGAATATGGACCCTCTACCCCTTTCTTCAGACTGATATTAGCACCGGAAGAATGTGTCTGTTCAGAATCATCACAAGAGTCGAGATCCCCAGCATAATGAGATTTCAAAGCACGATGTCTCCTCAGATCACCGCAAAATTGGTCTGCTGGTTCACCAGAATGATCATGTGTATTTAAGTCACTATTATCTATTGAAGTACTACATGTAATATACTCTGACACTTCACTGGCATTACATTCTTGATCAGCACTTCTATAAGGCTTATTTTGGTGGTCATTCTCCGGTTCTATTCCAGTATTGTTGTGATAGAAATCCAGTGAATCTGCCACCCATGAACTGAGGTACTTGAACAGCTTGACGTAAGCACCAGAAAACTGTCGGCACTGAGTCTGAGTCGAGCCGCAGAGCACCATCTGATGACCGCTTTTTCCACCCTGTCCTCTCAGCCTGATGTAGTTGGATGTTCCAATGCGAATAGGCTCCATTCTCTCCAAGATTCCGATCGACTTGGAGCCCACGTCGTCCTCAGAAGTGATAATTGGAAGTTTCATCTTCTCCATCAAAAGGTTCCATTCCTCTTCATCTATGCCATCCACAAGAGAGATTCCATACTTGACGCACATAGATATACCCCAGTCAGGAAAGCAGGGGACAGAAAGGATGACCTTAGTTCCCAAGGTCGCTAACTGTAACAGACATCGTTCCAAGAGGTTACTTTTACTTGCTAAACTCTCTAGTAGGGTTACACCACACTGGGTATACACAGTATCTTTAGACTCTCCATCTTCTCTCTTTTCATCCAGCTTAATTGACCATAAACTTAAAGGAACATTATCAAAATCCATATTCTTGTGCAAGTACCTAAACCTCCTTGTGATGACAAATCCAGATATAATATGTGATCTGATTAAGGGCATGTGGAACACTTCAATGATAGTGGAGTGAGGGTGGACTGCTAGATGATCCAGGAGCCGGAGAAGTTCCCCACCGCTGCTACACTCTGACGCCAAGTAACTGGAGAACAACTTGGCGAGATTCTTGGCAATGAACTTGGAAAACTTTGTGTGGAAGAAGTCCTCTGCAGCACTGTAGAGTATGTGTGTGATGGCTTCAAAGCTGCGCAGAGGATATAGCTGTGCACCATTATTGATAACATCCCTCTGAAGCCTCCACAGAATATTCCTTCTAAGTCGCTGTGTGATCTGTATGAGCTTCTGTCTCCTAGTGACCTGCGTGACACTTGAGGCCGAGGGTATCGAGGCATCTAGGGAGCCAAGGAGCTGCCGTAACAAGAGTACAGTAATCTTGCAGCCATCACCGATCACCCTCGTCTGCTCCACGGCTGCTCGGACCACCATATTTGCCAAGGGGTCACAGATTTCTAGGGTAGACAGGAGCTCCGTACCATCCTGAGAAATGATGACACAGCCGGCCTTCTCCATTAGGACCGCTCGACCATGGGGGCCCAGGCAGCCCTCTAGCACTCCGGCCAGGCCCCCACATTGTGCTGCCACCCGGGACACACTCACCTCCGTTCTGCGGCATGCCATCACCTGCTGACAACATTAGTTTATTAACAATCTAAATACTGTTTGGGCCTTCAGAAGGTATATAACACTGCCTAGTAACAGAAAGAATATACAGGTACCCGGTACATATAGAATCATCCACAGATACAAAATGGGTAATTGCCACTAAACTATTACTGTAACATAATTCTACATGATTTATATATAAACATTTAGAATTCATATCTCGCACAGCTGCCTTTTTTTTTTCTTTTTTTTTTCTATGTGATTGAGGGAGGAAAAAGGCATAACTGCCTATAGCGAGTGTCTCCCCCCATAGTTGAAAGAGTGACAGGGCCAAAATCAAGGGACGTTCGAGCCAAAATGCCTGGACACACAGAGTTTGAAGCAATTTAAGTCATAGGAAGAGGGAAAGACTGATTCTGGGAGAGAGTTCCAGAGCTCAGATGTTGAGTATAAGAAAGTTTGAGAGTAACGTTTCACTCTTGGGTTGGAGAGTTGCACAGAGTAGGGGTGGGATTGAGTTGCAAGACGGGTACCACGTGCCCTACGTAAAGGAGGTGGTATGCACTGGGATAGCTCTGAGGAACACTGATTATTATAGTAGCGATAGAATAGCGAGAGAGATGCAACATTGCGGCGGAGAGAGAGAGATTGCAGAGAGTTGGTGAGTGGACGGGAGTTAATGATACGAAAGGCCTTCCTTTCAACTTTGTCTAGGAGAGCGGTGTGAGAGGAACCTCCCCACACATGTGAACAATACTCAATACAAGGGCGCACTATGCCCCTGTACAGAGCAAGAAGCTGTGCAATTAAGCCTCATAATAATACAACAAATATATAATTAGGTGATCTGGCCGCTCCAATTACTGTTACGGGTATAATAACATCCGTTGTTTCCTATTCAATATATAAACTTAATATGAATGCCAGTGACACAATAATGAATACAGTAGTTTGAAAATTAAGTACGGTATTCCAAAGTCATTCATAAGTTCAAGATACAGATTATGCCATATTTTAAGGATTTAAATCTGCCAGTCTCCATTCCCCTTGTACAACGGCACAATATATGCACTCCTCCAGTCTAGTGGTACCATTGACACAACAAAGCACACATTGAATAGTCTCACCAGCCAATCTATATCACATCTCCACCCTTCTTAATACACTCCACAGCAATACCATCCATACCTTCTGCTTTTCCCACTCTCATTTGTCTCACTGCTTCTTTCACCTCATTTTTACCAATCCTTTCATTCATTCCCTGCCACTTGGGTGGCCTGGGATCTCCATCAACCACTGCTTCAATCACTGCCTCCCTACCATCTCTTACATTTAGCAAAGATTCAAAATACTTAGCATATATTTTCCTCACTTGTACTCCTTTCAGTAATAACTCTCCATTTGCATCTTTCACCGACTCTTCCCTCTTTTGTCCTCCTTTCCTTACTTCCAGGACATCTTTCGTTCCTCAAAATTCCCACTCAACTTTCTTTACCGTACTTTACTCTCGCTACTTCCAGGTGATTATACTTAACTTAAGATTTTTTTCTCAATCAAATGCATAACTGAGATAGATTTTAAGCCATTATACTCCAGAGGTTCTTCTTAGGCTGATGAAATTTACCTGTAGATAGCTAGAATAAAACCAAATTGTCATCAGCTGATTGAAAAGATTAAATGGGCAAAAGGGTATAAGAACATAAGAAAAATGGAAATCTGCAAAAGGCTATTGGCCCATACGAGGCAGATCCCTTCTTCCCTACATCCCAATTTGTTCTTTTACACCTTTATGCCCTACACTACATATCTCACTATAACCTATACTCCCTGCACTATGTATACCCCATACACTATATCTATCTTATAGCTACCCACCATTATAGTACCGTACCGGTACCATACACTTAGTGACACTGAAGTTTAACTGTGTTATGGTATGGTGATGTAAGGGTGATGTAACCTGGATACCACCATCATCACCAACAACACCACACAAGCACCATTCACCACCCTTTGACCCGTACTTCACCACACACCAAGCTGTTAAATCGAGTGAAGTAGAGTCATCTTCCACCACAAGAGACGAGCCTATATGTGTGGGAGAGTATTTTTGTTTTCATGTGACAATAGGCCTCCAGTAAAGGATGAGTGTTGCAGAAATGCCTTCAGGTTACTGTATCCAGACATCCTCCCTTTGCCTTGTGGCACAATGCTCCTTCTATCATGTGGAAATTTTGGTAAGGTGTGATAAATTAACTGTAACTCATGATCCTATACAATACGGTAATAATAATATAATAATAATAAGCATGTTACTTATTTCTCATAAGCGCCAATTTTTCCGAAGAATTCACTAGCGCTCGAAAAGAGAAAGAAAAAAGAACAAAAATCAATGCATCAAAAGAAGGCTCATATACAACACACATTTAACAATCACTAGCAGTGGCAAAATAGCCTAAACTCTATAGCCATCTGTCATGACACCTCTCTCAAGATCATAGCTTCTCTCAAAGAGAAAAGTCTTAAGTTGTCTCTTGAAGCATTCAACAGAACTCAGTTGTCTCATGGACAGCGGCAACCTGTTATACAACCTCGGAGCCATGTAGGAGAATGACCTCTCAAAGAAAGAAGACTGCTGGAAAGCCCTTGGTTCATCAAGACGAAAAGGGTCATTGTCATGACGCACAACTACACCATGGTGTGCCGGTGGGCGCCTGAGCAGCTCCGCAAGGTACCTAGGCTCACCAAATTTGAGAACCTTAAAAGTCACCAAACACAACTTAAATTCTATTCTTGCTCTTACTGGCAGCCAGTGCAGTTCTATGTGAAGAGATGTAGTAGGAGTTCTAGGTGGAACACCAAAAATGAGTCTTGCGGCCCTGTTAAGAACAGACTGAACTTTCTTCAAAATATAATTTGGAAGACCCACCAACAGGGCATTGCAATAATCAACACGAGAGAAGACCAATGAGTGAACCAACGTCTGGTTATAAACGGCTTCACCAAATAGAGATTTCTGATGTGCAAGTAACAACTTTTAACTATCTGGTTTACATGCTCTTTGAAATCTAATCGGGAGTTCACATATACACCCAGATTTCGAACAGAGTTGGCCGGTCGCAGCTGAGATCCACCCACATTGATGGAGAGGGCACCTACCATATCATCAGCTCTTCTATTTCCTCGGATGATGAGAATATCAGTTTTACCATCATTTAGTTTAAGTTTTCTCGCTCTCATCCACTTCTTGATATCAGACATCAACAATTCCATCTTACTCCGTATATCAACTATATTTGTGCTATCTTCATAGTCAGGCAGATACAGGAAAGATACCTACTAAAAGGCAGGGATCTTTACTTTGTGTTTGTGGACCTGGAGAAGGCCTTTGATAGGGTACCTAGAGATGTTGTACAGTGGGCTATGAGGAAACTTGGTGTGGAAGAGTGGCTGGTGCGTGTGATAATGAAGATGTATGAGGATTCGCGAAGTTCGGTGAGGGTGAAAGGTGTACTGAGTGATGAATTCGCAGTCCGTGTTGGAGTCCATCAGGGTTCAGTGTTAAGCCCCCTCCTCTTTATTATGGTCTTGGAGGCGCTGTCTAGAGTTTTTAGAGGCGGACTCCCGTTGGAACTGTTTTATGCAGACGATTTAGTCCTAATAGCTGACAGTATGCAGGCTGCTGAGGCCAAATTCAGAAAGTGGAGAGAGGGCATGGCGAGCAAGGGTTTAAGAGTCAATATTAACAAAACCAAGGTTATGCATTGTAGTTTGAGACGAGGCAATGTGGAAAAGAGCGGTGCATACCCATGTGCAGTGTGTGGAAAGGGAGTGGGCGTTAACTCAATTCAATGTAGCATCTGTCGATGTTGGGTACACCATGGGAGTAAGCGCTGTAGTAGAATAAAGGGGCCCCTGCCGAAGGATAAGTCAGAAATAGAGAAATTTGAGTGCGTAGTGTGCAAAGGCGAGCTTGTGTTAAGTGATGATCCTGTGGCTGTGAATTTTGGAAATGAGTCTTTGGAGCTGGTGAACAAGTTTTGTTACCTAGGAGATACCATCTCTGCCGGTGGTGGGGCCGAGGCTGCCACTGTTGCTAGAATTAGGTGTGGCTGGGGGAAGTTCAGAGAATTGATGCCAATCCTGACCATGAAAAGAATGCCTCTCCCCCTGAAGGGAAAGGTGTATGCCTCATGTGTTAGAAGTGCAATGACGTATGCCTCAGAAACATGGGCCGTTAAAGTAGAGGATGTCAACAGAATGGAGCGTAATGAGATGAGAATGGTGAGATGGATGTGTGGGGCCAGGCTACAGGATAGAATAACAAATGTTGAGCTGAGGAGACGTTTAGGTATAAAGAGTATTAGCGAGGTGATACGTACAAGTAGACTGGGATGGTATGGACATGTGGAGAGAATGGATGAACAAAATTGGGTGACAAAATGCAGGTCTGTGATTGTGGAGGGAGCTGCACCAAGGGGTGGACCGAGGAAGACCTGGGATCGGACTATACGCGCCGATCTCAAATCCAAGAACTTGACAAGTGAAGCAGCCCTTAACAGGGTTGCCTGGAACGCCGCCATTAGGACAAGAGACTGAAACTGCACTTATGTGTGGAACACTCAGTCTTAAAATGTTATGTATGTATTTATGTTATGTATGTATGTGATTCTCACATAAATCTGGGTGTCATCTGCATAAAAGTGAAAGGTGATATTATGTGCACGAAGCAGAAGAGACAAACTGCTAATATAAATTATAAATAGGATAGGACCTAAAACTGATCCCTGCGGAACACCATACTGCAGGGGTGTCGAGTCCGAGACCACTTGATTTACCATCACACTCTGGGATCTACCTGACAAGTACGACCCAAGAAGCAAGAGAGCGGAGTCACGCACACCACAATCATAAAGATCACTCAATAACAACTCGTGATCCACTGTGTCAAAGGCCGCAGAGAGATCAAGCAAGACCAATAGTGAGGCCACACCATTGCAAATGTTCTCAACTAGATCATTATGTACTCTAATCAATGCTGTTTCAGTTGAATGATGCTGTCGGTAAGCAGACTGAAAAATTGGGATAGTTTCATTCTGCTGAAGTAGTGGTTGTAATTGGTCAAGTATTGCACGCTCTAATATCTTTGATATGAAGGACAGGTTGGAGACAGGACGATAGTTCAACATGTTCTCAACATCAAGTCCAGGTTTCTTTAGAGTAGGTCGGAGTAGTGCATGCTTTTCAGAATGTGGGAAGCTACCTTCAGAGAAGCACTTATTAATTATTTTGGAAATAAACTCAACTGTGTGATCATAGACTCTTGGTAGCTTGGAAACATTTATGGGATCCAACGGGCAAAATGTTTTATTGAGGTTTCTTATGTAGGACGAGATCATGTCCACCTCTACTGAGTGAAAGGATGAGAGGACATTGTTAGGAATGTGTCGGGGTTGGAGTACAACTGAAAGTTCTTCACCAACAGAAGCATCATCCAATTCCTGTCTTATGCGAGTTATCTTGCCAGCAAAAAATGCCACAAAGTTGGCAGCCAACTCGGCATCAGGTACAGAAGGTCTTAAGCTGACTCTTGTTTTTCCAAGTAAACTGTTTACAATTGAAGCCAACCTCCTCTGGTCGTTACCACACGAGTCAACTTTTCCCTGATAATACACTTTCTTTTCATCTTTGATTTTGTAGACCACAGCTCTTCTGGCTGACAGGTATTGCAACCATGTAGAGTCTGTTTTATTTTTCCGCCATTCACGTTCAGCTCTTCTACGCGCTCTTCTAAGAAATTTAACTCGAGTGCTATACCAGGGCGAATCATCTCGTACTATGATTTTCTTCTCTACTTCTGGACAGTGATGATCGAACACTAATTTAAGTGCATTTCCATGTACCTCCACCAGCTCATCTGAAGTAAGGTTGGAAGTATCAATACTTCCCAAGTACTGTTTTACTTCACTGCTAGCCAAATTTAGGTCTGCATTTTTATAATTTCTAAATCTGATTACTTTTTCATGTGTGAGTGGCTTAGGGAAATCAAAGCTGAAAGTAATCAAAGCATGATCAGAGGTATTAGGGTCAGCATTCTCAACATCAACATCCAGAACACCACCACAACCCACAGGAGAGAAAACCAAGTCAAGGGTGTGTCCTAAGATATGAGTTGGGTGGGACACATGGTTTACAAAATTGTTCTGATCAGTCAACTCAAGGAACTCAGGAGAGAATGGTTTCAGATGAGGGCTGTCAACCCAGTAATTAAAATCTCCACACATCAAAAGTCTTCCAGTTTTAGCAGAAAATTCCTCGAGAAACTGCCCAAACTCTTCCATAAAACCCCTATCTGTGCCACGATGGCCAGGCCTATAGACAACTGCCATTCTTAGAATTAGTTGATGGAGTTTTATTTCCACTTCCAACAGTTCATAATAAAGAGGGGCTGGGTTATGGCTTATTTGCAAGATATTCACCAGAGATGTGGAGTAGACAACTGCCACTCCACCACCCGGATGATCTCCCCTAGGCCTAGGAACATTTATTATGGAATGGGTTTTAGGCAATGCCGCCTGGATAATATTCAGATCTGACTCGAACAACCAGGTCTCAGTGAGACATAATACATCAAGGTTACGTTCATCCAAGATCTCGCAAATATGATCCATTTTGTTACGCAAGGAACGAACATTCAACAGACCCAGTTTCAACCGGCTCCCATGTGCATTTTTCAGTTTTTTGAACCTACAAAATCGGTGTTCTCAATAACTTTATTTCTCTGAGCTGTCATTAACCTCTGAAGTGCGCATGGGGGTAATTGGAAACGTCCCCCTGTGCTGACGTATTTGAGGTGTTTCCGTCACTAAAATATTCATTGTGCCATTAATAGCATTAATACTTATCCATATGCGCCTATTATGGGTTGATTATAAAGGTATTAACCTGAAACAACAATAAAACGAGTGAAAACAGCGTTTGGATGGTCAAAATCGGAGATATAGCCCGCGAGTTGTATAATGTATGGGTGAGGCAATCTGCTTTCCCGCCAATTTCCCCCAAGGCCACTGAGACACAGTCGATCGATACTCTCTCTCTCTCTCTTGCACTCGCTTGCTATCAGTGATGACCACACCCTCCAATCGGATTTCTAATGTTAGCACGAAAATATACCTCAGAATAAGGGAATAACAGGGAAAATAGGTGATAACTGAAGGAGAGGAGGAAAGTGGGGAAGGAGGGGAGGTAGAGGACTGAGATTTTGCATGGCCCAGGGGCCAAAAAAAAAAAAAAAAAAAAAAAAAAAAAAAAAAAAAAAAAATTCGATGTCAAAAGTTGATTTTTTTTTTCTCTGACTCTTAAGAGTCTCCCCGCAGTGCGCCGGGGGAACTCTTAAGAGTCTCCCCGCAGCTCCCGGGTTAAAGGACAATTTCTACTTGAGGCGAAATGATTTGGCGGCTCCGTAACTGATGTGGAGCTCATACAATTTATACATTTGGGGGAAGTCTTGTTGGTGCAGTCTTTTGAGTTATGAGTACCAGCACAGAAGTTGCATTTTGGATCCTCATTTTTCCGATAACACCTGTCACTGGTATGACCAAAGCCCTGGCAATGGTAACATTGTGTTACCCAGAAGCGATCGTATGCACGACATCTCACAAGTCCAACATACACAGAATTGCCATCATCCACAATGGAAGAGCGTATTTCAGGTGACATTTTTACTACCGCAATCTTAGTGTGTGCATCACTCTTTTGCTTAGTGAATAGCAAATTCATAGCTAAGCCATCGTCGACCAGGGACTTTATTCTTGGGTTCTTGTTGAGGATGCTGGGAATGATCTCATTATCCTCAGCGTCATTAGCAATGCCTACCAGAGTAATTTTTGGCATCATCTTCTTTGGTTCGGAGACACTGAAGGCACTGTCCACCCCCAAATACTGATTGATGGCCCTTCCTGCATCTTCTTTGGCTTTCTTGGATGGAAGTCGTACCACCAGTACACCTGACTCAGTTCTAGTTAACTTGTTAACCGGAACCGAAGCCAAAGCAGTCTCGATTGCCTTTGTATCTGGTGGGCTTACTGGCTCGGAGGATCGGTCTTTTGGCTTCACTACCAGGACCTGATGGTCCCAGACAGTTTTTTTCTTTCCACCATCTACCACCTCAGTGGTGCGTTTGGTCGGCTCCTTTTTGGTCTCCGCTGTTTCCCTCACTACCTTTTCCTTGCTCTTCAAAACCTGCACTACATTCTTCTCAAACTCTCTTTTCTCTTTTTCTCTCTCTTCCACCTGCTCCTTCATGATTTCTTCCAATGCATCCACCTTAGCATTCCCCACCCTTGTCCACTCATCTTTCTCCTCACTTATTACTCCCTTTACTTTCTCATTTAAATGGCCCTCATACTCCTTTAGCTGCTCCTTGAGTGCCATGTTCTCTGCCTCCAGCTCATCTACTTTCCTTATCACTGCATCTAGGTTAGCAATTAATGGCCCATCTGCAGTTGCTACTGAACTGGCTCCACATATTTCTGTCAGTGACTCCACCTTCACACCTACATCTCTCCTCCAATTCTCCATAACTCCCTTCCATCTTAACAGACCCATCATCTGTCTCTTCACTACAGTCAATTGATCCTCCACTTCACCACCCTCTGCCAGAAATCCCTCAAACTCATAGCTCTCTTCATCTCCCAATAAACTCTGCCTCCGTTTGCCTTGGCCGGCCATTGTTTATATTTATGTAGCCTACAATTAAAAATATACAAAACACTTAATAAAATTTAGAGTAAAATTAAACTACTACCTGGGATAAACCCAGGTAGCGCCGCCCCCGTTTGTGTCACCCTATCTTGAAAAAAGAATAAATGGAAAAAATAAATAGAAATAGGTGTTTGCGAGGTCACCACGAGCAGGTGGGGTACGACTTGATTACCTTCCAAAGAAGGTAACCCAACCGAGGTGTCGCAAGTACTAGGCAAAGATGAAATGTGAAAACTTTAACCGTGTTTTGGGCCTTCAGCAGTAGCAGATACGTCACTCGGAAAACTAAACCTCATTGGTTACGATACTGCCACTGCGCAAAGCTAAATACTACCGGTAATGTATATCACTGTACAGTACTAAGCTAGAAGAAATGGGTGTATAGATTCCTGGTTTGAAGCAGTGCTGCAGTACCGGTAGTAATTCTGAAAATTATAACCCCTGAAATTATTTTGTTATAGAACTAAGTTAACCAAAAATCTTAAGGGCATATTCCTAAAGATAATTATAATCTTCCAGTTTACTTAGGAAAGGCTAAGTTACCGTACATTTAAAGTTAGCCTAGTCTATACAATACAGCTTTGCCTAGGTTAGGCCCGTTATAGGCTAGAGTGAACAAACATAAAATAAATATCCTAGGCCTATAAAAAATACTTTTAATATCTACTGTAACATTTTAGGATTATTCTGTTGGACACAAAATTATGACTATATTAGGTAATACCACCGCACAAACATTTCCGAGTACAGTACAGTGTATTACCAAATCTTAAATAAGCTAGGCTTACCGGTAGGCCTTCATTTTCTTTAGAACTACTGTATACTCTATTCATATACATACCGGTACATCAATTTATAGACTGAGTGCTCCACACAAAGTGCGGTTCTGGTCTCACGTCCTAATTTTGGCACTCCAGGCAGATGTATTCAGAGCTGCCTCACTTGTCAGGTTTTTCAATTCAAGATCAGATTGTAAGGTCTGATCCCACATCTTTCTTGGTCTACCCCTTGGTGCAGCTTCCTCCACGTTCACGGACTTGCATCTTTCACCCAACTTAGTTCATCCATCCTCTCAACATGTCCAAACCATCCCAAGCCTACTAGTACGCATCTCATCACTGATATTCTTCATACCTGTCTCCTAAGCTCTTCACTACATCAACTTAACAAGGTGTCAAACAGGAGCAATTGTGTTTGAAGATTTGAGTGTACTGTACAGTATATGAGAAGGAATAGGCCTAGAAGAAAATTAACATGAAATGGCCATGTTTTGGTTGTTATCACTTCCAAACACATAATAACAAATGTGAAGCATAATTTTAACTGTGTATATTTAACAATGATGCCTAAAAAGAAAGGAATAATAGGTCTATTATTTGACACCTTGCTTCACTAGGTATCCTATCTTGCAGTTTGGCACCACACATCCATCTCGGTTCTCACCATTCTGATCTCTTTATGCCTACGTTCTATTCTGTTGATATCATACATAATTAGACCAAACTCTTGACTCAATAAAACTAAAAAAGGACTAGAGCAAATGGAGTGCACATTTCCACACCTACCATAGCCTATATACAGTTTCAATCCTCCCAAATAGTAAAAGTAAGATCTTGATTACTCAAGTCCTTTGTGAGTCATAAGAGGTTAGGGGTCAAATTGTCTAGCCTAAGCCTATTCATAATGAAAAGACTAGCCTAAGTTTAGATGAATGATGACCAACAGGCTAACTAGCGACAGAATATTTTCACACAGTCGCACCCACGGAGGGCTCGCTTGGTGTAGTGACTAGCGTCTTGGACTTCCACCCAGAAGGCCCGGGATAATGCCCACGCTCGGCGCATTAAAGATTTTTCACAAGCACTGAGTCGTTACCATCCCTCATGAGCAAGGGGATGGGTAGTAGTATAGGACCCCAATGGAAATATTCCTAATCGGCCTTATTGGGCTATCCTTAGCTGGTTTAGCATGCGCTAGCTTTAAGAACTATTATTATTATTATTATTACCATTGGATTTAGCCTACACAAAGTCCAAAGTATGGCCAAATAACATAGCCTAAACTCATAAAATTATAAAAAATTGTGGAAGCTTGACAATCAGAAACCACATTTAGAAGGCTCAACTGTTCAACATCATATCTACAAGACACACAGATTAATAATAAACAGTACCGTGATTCCGTGAAATGACCTAGCTTCGGATAAAAGTATGTAAGCTACAGTTATGGAAAAATTATTCTGCATTATGGAAGAACACCGCAGACATACTTGTTTTTCCATAACATCCTGTATTTATCCCATAACTGTGGTTCATTGTATATTTTTCTAGTGTCCGAAGTTATCTCCCCGTCCGAAGTTACGTCATGTTAACGGTACAGTACCTTACATTAGGCCTAATTAAGTAATTCTGCAGAACAACTTCTGTTAGGCTATTGTATTTTTTTATTTTTTATTTTTATATTGTACCGTAATGGTTTGTAAGTGTGTATTTTATTGTTAGAAAGTGCGGAAAGCACTTTTTATTAGCATTTGCATTGTTAATTGTAATTCCGATACCCCAACAATCTAGGGGAGAGTTTGGGAATGCGGGGTTTACCACTCGATTTAGTCAACTTTGAAAAAACATTAGTCTAACCTAACAACCTTACCTAACCTAGCCTATCTTAGTATTATGGGTGGGGGCTGCCGCCCCTACACCCCCGCTGATTGGGTATTAAAACAATAAAAGATTGACCGGCGCAGAAAGAAAAGTCGATGAAGTCTACGGTGTTTACTCCGCAATCTTCAGCTTTGGCTGTGGATAACAGGAAAGTACCAATAAAAATGTACGGTTATACTGATGTTTTGGACCGACAGTTAGCCCATCGATCTGTTTAGGCCTAATAGGTCCGGTAGAGCATATACATCATTGCTATATATGGCATTAAGAGCTGAAATGTATTATAAGGGAGAAAAAAACAAAAACGCTAAAATACATGTATAGGCCTAGGCTACTGTAAAACAATAAGTTTTTCAGCCAGTACCCAACCAGCGGGGGTGTGGGGGCGGCAGCCCCCACCCATATACTAGGCTAGGTTAGGTTAAGTTAGACTAGGCCTAATAGCCTAGCACATAAAAAAAAAAAAAAAAAGTAACCTAACCAGCGGGGGTGTGGGGGCAGCAGCCCCCACCCATATACTAGGTTAGGTTAGGTAAGGTTGTTAGGTTAGGCTAATAGCCTAGAATATTAAAAAAAAAAAAAAAAAAAAAATCTAACCCAACCAGCGGGGGTGTGGGGGCGGCAGCCCCCACCCATAATACTAGGATAGGTTAGGTAAGGTTGTTAGGTTAGGCTAATGTTCTTCCCAAAGTTGACTATTTTTATAACATGAGATATTAGGCTACCCACTCCACCCCGTGAAATCCGAGCCAGCTTTCGTCAAAAGTTGGCTCGGGTCTTCACAAAATTGGGTTGTATGGGTTTGCAATTTGGGAAAACCCGAGCCAAGTTTTAATACAAAACGCTATATTATTGTATTTTTACGCTTTTAACCCCTCATTTTCCCTGAACTTCATAGCCCTCCCCACTTGTGGGGGGCGTGTTCCAAGTTGATTGTTGGATAATGGGTAAATACTCATTTCCGCTCCTCTTCAGTATAAAACAACACTATATCTGAAGGAAAAATTACAAAAAACAAAATAAAACTTACTGAAATCGCTGTCGGTCCAAAAAGTCAGGTTTACCAAATGTACTGATGTCTTGTAGGTGAAGCTCCACTCTGACTGGCTACTGAACATCTGGGACGACCCGGAGCCCGGAGGAGCCTCCAAGGAGGCTAGAATGTAAACAAAGTGTCCTGGACTGGCTGTACAAAAATAGGCTAACTCTGAAAATGTTATAGGCTAGGGGAGTGAAAATCAAATTGACAAAATAAGAAAAGTAGCACTTATCCGCGCATCAGTAAGGTTCCCCCGAGTAAGACAAGAGCGAAAACAAATAATTCCACAAGACAGGAATCCCGTAATCTAGGAGTGTTTGTTCTGCAGAATACTCTTACATTCTCCCTATATAATACAGAACATAGGCCTATAGCATAATAGCCGGAATGAGTTGTGTTACCGGGTGTACGTCGTGTAAATACGTGAGTTTATGTCAAACAGCGGGGGTGTGGGGGCGGAAGCCCCCACTCATAATACTAGGATAGGTTAGCCTAGTTAAGGTTGTTAGGTTAGGCTAATGTCATTTCAAAGGGGTAGGCTATAGTAAACACTAGGAGGTTTATAGGTGATACGCCCGATAATACAACTCTTGCCTAATAGCCTTGTTGAATGTTACTGAAGACAAGGCTTTAGGCTAGTACCTTTTAAAGAAGACAAGGCCTTAGTAAGTTAGTACTGCTTAACCCTTCCAGCCCGGCTGTCCTGTTATAAGGACACCGCGGCAGAAGACAAAAGGAGACAAAAGACATAAGGACACCGCGGCAAAGACATTTTTTTGTTTTCTGTGACTCACTACCAGCCTAGACTTGTAAACAAAGTGATCTTGCCATTTTTCATATCATATCATTTTTCTTTTGCTGTTTACAATAAAAGTGTATTATAGGTGAACTTCGTGGACTATGCACACCCAAAAGATGTAATAATAACCTCACTTCCTCGAGAATGGGTTGAGAAAACTGCAATTAAATTATAATCATTAGCACTAAAGTGGCAGTATGTTGCCATGGCAACATAGAAAGCATAATAAACAGAAGTTATTATCGGCATTAGGTCGATATCGTGAGATTCTAGAAGCCTATGAAAACCTGTCATTTCATTATTCAGTCTATTCAATATATAGGCTACATTATTAAATAAGTGAAAAGTATGCAAAACATTATCAGTTATAAGAAATATGCTATTTACCCGAACAATGGTATGTCGAATTCGCCAATCTACTGTCAGAAATCAGCTGGGTTCGGGTGGTAATATAATTATAAGTAATTTATTTACTTTATAAATGTGTGTGTACTATTCAGAACATAATGATTTATACTATAGTTAATAACTATGGACGATTATTGTTGCTTAGACTAAATAAATTATGAACACAGTGAAATAAAACCAATATCAAATACAATTTGTAACGTAAATAATTAAGAAAAGATATAAGCCTTGATTATAGATAGCAATACTTATATAAGATAGCCACTGAATAGAAACACGATGTTGACAGTTTGTAGCAGAAGACACCGCCCAAATAATATGACCCTGCAATAAATAGACACTGGACAACCCACATCACGTTGTTTATGTCGCCTTATGTAGGCCTATAATAAATAAAGTATGTTATTTGTGTAGTATTGTATCCAGTTAAATTACAATAATAGTTATACCTGCTAATATAACGTATTTTTCAGCTTAAACGTGATGCTATTTTGTATATTTTAGTGAGGTATTTGTATCCAAAATGGCGTTCTGACAGAAAGCTGTCCACTCTCTGTGCTCTAAAGGCTCTCTCCCCAGGAATTCTTCGCGGGAAAAAGATTAGCTGGGACCAAAAAACCAAGGAAGGCAAAAATCTCTCAGATCTTTAAAATTCCTTGATAACAGAGGCACAAATTACCTCGGGAGGACAAACGTAAATGAGTAACTAAAGGGAAAGGTGAAGTTACAGACATTTTAGCAAGATATTGGAGAGACAGGAGAAGGAAGAGGGGCTGGAGGACCATGGGGTGTGTCTACAGTCGCAGCAAGAGAAAGGAAGAAACTGATGATGTCAAGGAGGAGGAGGCTCCTAAATCATATTCTTGGTGGGTAGGCCATATGTGTAAGTTATGGCAACATTATGACATAACATAAACTTCTTGTAGCCTAATGGCTGTTGCTAAAGGTAGGCTAGTGCTGATCTAGGCTTAGGCTAACTAAGGCTATTGCTGTCTTGCCTAGCCTAAATCATGAACAATTATTGATATGATTGAAGGAGCCTACCGCTGCAGTTTGCATTGCTTCATATTTGATTGTTTTGGAATTTGGGTATTTAGGCCTAGGCCTATCAAGGAAACCGGCCACAAATTTTCCTGGAAATTTGGAAGTCACCCATCGATTCCATCGAATGAACATAACCTAGGCTATACTTCATATTAAGGTTCAATGTTATTTTAATACTACAAATTTTGTTGATATAGGCCCCTATTTGAAGATAAATATTGAATCTAGGCTAGCCTATAGCCCTATGCTCTAAAGATCATAAGAAAATGTGTTTTAACCCTTGGCAAAACCTAATAAAAAAGTACAGGTATGGTACTAGCCTAAAATGTCTTTTTCGTAACAAGGTTGTCAATACGGTACTTCCAGTTATCGACAGCTCTAAAGATCATATGAAAATGTGTTAAACCCTCGGAAAAACCTAATATAAAAGTATGGTACTAAAATTTAATTTTCGTAACAAGGTTGTCGATACGGTATTTTCCCGTTATCAATGTACAATCAAAGCTGAAGATTGCAGAGTAAACACCGTAGACTTCATCGACTTTTCTTTCACCTTCGTGTAATCGACAGCCAGTTTTTTGTTTTTATTTAATAAGGGATTAGTAGCCTACTCAACCAGCGGGGGTGTGGGGGCGGCAGGCCCCACCCATAATACTAGGTTAGGTTAGGTAAGGTTGGTAAGTTAGGCTAATGTCTTTTCAAATCACTATGGGGGGGGGGGGGGGGGCTCAACATTGATCGATAGGCCTAATGGGGAAAATAGGTTTTCCTGAGATTTCTAATTCTTACAGTTTCTTACAGTAGATCCTCTGGAAAAAGGCAAACTAGGCCTGTGTATCCAGCTCAGTGCCAGTAGTTGCACTACTGCGGTCGTTCACTGTGTTGGCGGCGGCGGCAGCAGATGCAACATTTTTACTATTCTGTATTTTTGCTTTATAATCAAACTTCAAAATCTTGTCTTCCCCATACTTTATCAAGATTACTTTCAAACTTCCTTATTGATTCGGAATCGACTACATACTGGGGCAGTGCGTTCCACTCATTTACCACGCTATCACAAAATGAGTTCTTTCAGCCTTTTCAAGCCTATTTCTTTCTTTGTACATTTTCTTAGTGTCCTCTCGTTCTTGTTCCCTCCCGAGTCCCGCATCAAGAAGATTATGAAGATACCTTCACACACATCCTCATGATACTTTCCTGACACTATCTTAAAAGTCTCTATCATATCCCCTCTCTTTCTCCTATATGCCAGTGTCGGAAGTCCCAGTGTCTTCAACCTCTGCTCATAGCCCGCGTTCTTCAACGTTGGTACTAGCTTGCTAGCTCTCCTCTGCACTTTCTCTACTGCTTCTATATCCTTTACCATATATGGAGCCCACACCTGGTTCGCATATTCCAGGTGCGGCCCGGGCCTAACCAGCGCTGTATAGAGATTCCTGAATATTTCTTCGTCAAGTGACACAAATGTCCTTATCAGCCCTACAATTCTATTGGCTTTGTTTATCTTTTCTGCTAAATGTTCTGAGAAATTTAACTTATTGTCTATCACTACTCCTATATCCTTTTCTGCATTCACTTCCTCCATCGCTTCATACATACTGTATCCTACCTTGTCTATCTTGCTTGTCCCAATCCGCATGTACTTGCATTTTTTTGGATGAAAAGGCATTAACCAATGTTCAGACCATCCCTTCATGCCCTCCACATCTCCTTGAAGAAAACCTACATCTTCCTTACTCCTCACTCTTCTATACAGCTTAGTGTCATCCGCATACAGGTATATCTCACTTCCATTGGTTATAACTTCAGGTAAGTCGTTGATAAATATAACGAACAGTAGTGGTCCCAACACAGATCCCTGAGGTACCCCACTTGTAATTTCCCTCCACCCCGAGCCTATTCCATTCACCAGTACCCTCTGTCTCCGATCTTTCAGGAAGGCTTCTATCCATTTCACACATTTCTCCCCTATACTATAGGCTAGCTTCTAACTTTCTCTATTAACCTTTTATGTGGGACCTTATCGAAGGCCTTCATAAAATCGCAATATACCATGTCTATAACATGACCATCCTCCAGAATTTGCATCCAATCATCTACCACCTTAATTAGCTGTAGTACCGTCGACCTCCCCGGCAAGAATCCGAACTGTCTCCCACTGAAAAGTTGGTTTGATTTCATATGCTCCATTATTCCTTCTCTAATTACCGTTTCCATTAGTTTACACACTATCTATCTATCTATCTATCTATCTATTGCCGGACGCCTTACTCCCCTTACGAGGGTGGCCATACACAGAATGCCCCCAAGCGGACCTATTCCCTGTGAGAGGGACAACCCGAGCCAGTTTAGTTTTAGTGAAGGACTTACAGGATTGACCACTCAATTTACACACAACACTTGTCAAACTGACTGGTCTATAATTTCCTGGGTCATTTCTCTTTCCCTTCTTAAATATAGCTGTTATGTTCGCCTCTCTCCAGTCCATCGGGATTTGTCCTGTATTAAAAGATACCTCAAATAAAAAAATTAATGGCTCTACTAACATCTCACCTCCTTCCTTTATGATTCTTGGATGTATTTCATCCGGTCCCGGGGACTTACTTCTGTTCATTTTTTCTATAGCCCTCCTTATTCTAGCATGGGAAAACTATTAGTTCTAGTGCTGGTGCCTATATATTGATGCAAATGAAAAAACAAAATTATAAAAAACACTCGGAAAATTTGTGGTATTAAAATAAAAAAATTCCCATATTAATATACAGTATGTTTCAACCTACGGTAAAACCTACTTAAAAAGCGGGGCAAGAATGTTAAGTGCGGGCGTACCGCCAGCCTTGTTTACACTACGCGTAGTGGCGTCGGACCTTTCCCACCATGTTCCCGTCTATTTTGACTGCCTTTGGATAGAAAAATACATTAGCCTAACCAAACAACCTAACCTAACCTAACCTAGTATTCATGTAGTAATGACAGGGGGCAAATAGCAGAAAATATAGCGTCGAAATAGACGGGAACGTAACTGCGAGCGCACAACATGACGACCGTACGCCCGAAAACTACATCCATCCCAAAAGCGGTAACAACATGTCTTCCTACCTTTAAAATGTTGTCAAGACTCCTATAGACGGCGCAGGGTTTTTTTTCAGCCATTTTTATGTGGCCTCGGGAGCTTAATTAGGTTATGTTTTTGATAATCTTCAAGGACACTACATCCGCCTTAGAAGCAATTTATTAGGGAAAATAGGGACCAATAGACTCTCCATATTTTTCTCATTACAGTCCGCATGGAGGAATTTCGTTATCGATACTTGAAAAAACCCGATTTCACAGAAAAATACACCAAAAATCTGTCAAAGATGTCAAATAGTGGGGGTGTGGGGGCGGCAGCCCCCACCCATAATACTAGGATAGGTTAGGTGAGGCTAATGTCCTTTCAAAGGGTATAGGCTAGTAAACACTAGGATAGTCTATACCTGGTCAGAGGTAAGAAGAAGAAGAGTCCTGCTGTAGTCTCCTTGAATGCTACCACGTTTTTTTTTTGTTAGTTTGTTGTTTAGTTAGGTTAGGTTAGGTTTCGCCAAATATTGGCTCGGGTTTTGCACATTTCGGGTTTTATGGGTTTAAAAAACATGAAACCCCGAGCCAACTTTCGAAATTCAATTACTGTACTGACTTTTTTTCTTTTGCAAAATGCAAAAACCCGAGCCAACTTTCGCCAAAACTTTGCTCGGGTTTTTCCATTTTAAGTTTTTTTAAATTTTCAATATTTTAAATTCAGAGTTCTTCCAATATTACCCCTTATTTTCGCCTTTTACCTCTCAATTTCCCTGTACTTCATAGCCCTCCCCAGGCTCCCCACTATCGGGGGCCGTATCTTAAAATTGTTGGATAATGGGGAAAACTTTTTTTCCGGAGATTCTAATTAATGACAACCACTGTATAATGATGAAAACTAGCTAAAACAAAAACAAAAATCACTAAATAAAAGTTGGCCAGTTTCCTTGATATTTTCCGGAATTTGGAGTTTGAGGGGGGTTTTGCCCCCCTCACCCTCCCCAGGAGTTGTCATCATCATAGGCTATATAATGCCAGCAGGGGACAAATAACTGCTGGCCGTGGGATAATTTCAGAAAAAATAAAACGGTCACATCTGATGCGTAGGCTAGAGCGTAGCCTATGAATATTGCCCCAGTATGCATTGCTGGTAGTCTCCTTTAGTAGCCTAGGCCAATCATCAAATTATTAGGCTAGGCGGTTTAATTCTAACGTGTGAAGGCTCCCTGGAGTCTCTGCCGAGTCTGCCCTATCAATTTATCATTTGTTTATAAGGCTTAGCGTATCTATTACCGGTACCATTCTTCATTGCTAGGCTATATATATCATTATACACTATGCCTATATTGTATGTCATTAGCCACTGTCGCCACTTAGCCCTAGGTCCTAGGATATTAGGTTAGTTGGTCATAGAGTTTAGCACCATTTGAGTGAGTTTGTCAATTATTATTTTGTCTGATTAGCCTATATAGCTTAGGCTAGCCCACTAATATATAGGCCTATGGTCCTTTGACTTATTGGTATGATTTCAGGAAACAGGCCCAACATTTTGAGAATTGTTCTTAACCCCTTATTGGCGGCGCTCGACTTAAGTCGTGCACCAATTTGCAGCAAGTTAGGAGCATTATTAAGGCTTTTAAAGGGTTAAAATCGAGTGCAAATGGCCGGGAGCACAGCGGGCCAGACAGCCGACTCCCAGGGCTTACCGCCGCCCATTAACTCATGTTCCCTGTGTTCTCGAGAGGCCGGCAGTGTAGCCAGTAGTGAGCATAGCTGGGAAAAATATACCGATATATGCTAAACTCCCATGTTCGTGGCATCACTGCAAGAGAACCACGAGTGCTACGTAGCTCGTTCTGGTCTCATTTTGAAGCTTTTAGTGCCTAGTTTTTTGCTAAATATTTTGTTTGTTTCATGCAGATGCTTGATTTATCATGCAGGAGGGCCTGAATATGCCCAAATGAGCCCAAAACACCCCGCTAGACAAGGGTTAAAGGAAACCATATGGTAGGCTATAGCTTAGCTTTGCCTAGGCCTAAAATTTGGCTAGAAACAATTTTACAACACTTGACAACTAACGTGCCCCACACCAGTGACCAGGCTACCTAGGCCCAGCTCC
Organism: Paralithodes platypus; assembly: GCA_032716605.1. NCBI lineage: Eukaryota > Metazoa > Arthropoda > Malacostraca > Decapoda > Lithodidae > Paralithodes > Paralithodes platypus. The sequence goes on along the minus strand of CM064514.1, from coordinate 54,031,604 downwards.
CGGCCACCGGGCGCCAATAACTGTATTCCATGAAGAAGCCAATTCCTAGTGATAAGAACTTTAAGAAGTAAGGATATTCGTGGAGCAAGTGGAGAACCATCTTAGCTGCATCAATTCTGAGTGTAATTTGGTTATCTAAGGGCCAAGATAAGATAACATAGGCTATATCCAAGCCTCTGAGGTCTCTTTTCAATATGCCTATTTATGATAATGAGAGCCAGAGGACATACAAAAGTACAGTACAGTACTGTAAGTATTTCCACCACCTGCTAATTTCATCTATGATGAAAGTGAGCAAAAATATACCGGTACTAAGACGTTAGCCGAGCATCAACAGAAAACGAGCAGACATAAGAGAAGCATACGAGAGAGGAGCGTCGCTGGACGTGACTGTAGACGAAGGAAAAGAGCGGAGATGTACTGTATATACACACGTCCTAACTCCATCATCAGTAAATTGAGATTCAAACTCGGATATATATTCTTCAGTGTTGTAGAATTGTTTCTGTTAAGGGTTTCTGGAAAATTTCTCATGTTCATTCCTGTTCCATGAAATGTCATTCCGTACTGTACTGTGTTATTCCGGTCCTTCCCGTACCGGGTACTGATTTAGATTAGCTACGGTAGCGGAATGCGGATTATAATACTCTTCCTTCAGTCACTTCAGTGTTCAGTCTAGTCATTGATAAAGAATGCATAAACAGATTAAGCTAATACTATCATCGCTTAATTGAAGAAATTATCCCACTTTTACGAGTTTGACCATTGCTGTTGCTCAACAGGGATAAGAAAGACCGCGTGAATCCAGCGGATTACACCATAGAGAACCTGAACGGGGGAGAGGCGGGGCGCGCTCCCGGCACTATCGCGGGGCAGCAGTTTATCATTCAGAACTGTTGTGAGGCCAATATCTACCTTCTGGACCACATTAACACCATCACCATTGACGACTGCGAGAATTGTAACATCTTTATTGGCCCTACTACTGGAAGGTTCGTTGGTTATAAGTTTCCTTGTGAGGACTATATATATCGGTACTTCTTCAATTTATCATATGGTTTGATTTACTGTTATATATTTACTTCTCTGTGTAGCGATGATTAAAGTTCATATGTATCAAATTCTAATCTCTGTACAGTAGTATGATTTTCTGTATGTGCCATCTCTGTAGATTTACTATAGTACTGTATATATTTATCTTGATAAACTATATTCTAATCCTAACTTATGTCTTGACAGTGTGTTCATACGTGACTGCCGTGGTTGTATAATTGCGGTGGCTTGTGGTCAGCTGCGTACACGTGACTGTCACAAGATAGACCTGTTGCTATTGTGTCAAACTCAACCTGTTATTGAGGCTTCTGCAAAGATGAGGTTCGGCTGTCTGCAAGCGTCTTATCCACAGTTACTAGGTGAGGCATAGTGTAGTGTTATAAGTAGCGCCAGCGAACTTGACAATAATCTCGATCCCTTAACTTCTTATAACTCAAAATGAATGAAAGCAATCGGGCTGACGTTTCTATCATTTGGGAAGAGTCCACCAGGAAATAGGTGTGGATATTTACAGCCAGTTTGCTCTAGGCCCTTTTGAGCTACAGAGAGGTAAGGGATCAAGATTATTGTCAAGTTCGTTGGTGCCTATATATATTAATTAATATAGTTTTTAACACCCATGATTGGAGATATTGTAGACACCAATTAAGCTGGTCAATACCCAGGGGAGGCCTCATAGGCATGTGATAAGGAGTTGCTAGAACTACTGTTTCATTTGTCTGGCTTCCCTTACTGTTTCTGTTTGTATCTCACATACACAGAGAGTTATCTAGCTAGCTCTGACAGACCCCTCCTCCTATCCATTTCACTACACCAATGAAGCACACCACTCTTCTTTTCAATATTGTATTAAAAAAAAAAAAAATTGGTTCTCTCACTCTCAACTTTGGGGGAGACATTTGTTGCAGGCAGCTTTGCCTTTTCTCTCGTTCATACACATAGATAAAAACAAAACAAAGCGGATGAAATTAACCCATTCAGTATAAGGGTCGTCCTTTTCATCATATTCTGGCAACTATTTAGAACATTTTATTCAGCTTGGGAAGGACCTCTAGCAATAATTAGGCTTCAATCTATCTCAACCAACCCTTTTAACTACCACAGATCCTTCCTAAGCTGCATAATATTGTCTAAATATAGCTAGAATGATGTACAGTATAACACGTCGCTGGTACTCAAAGGGTTAAGGAAAGCATATAAAATATGGATTTTTTTGTTCTTACCTTTTTGTTAATCTTTATAATTGTGTCATTGGATAGAGAGAGATAGTATGCAAGAGAGAATGAGAGACATAGTAAATTGTAATTTTTAGCTACCACATTTATTGTTTCAGAGTGAGGGAGACAATAGAGAAAAAATAAGGGGCAATATTTACGAGCCGCACCACAGCTGGGATCTCATTTCTAATGGTAGTTTTGGATTCTTATCATTTTATGCTTCATTGCTATATATTTTTTATCCACCAGATTTTTTTTCTTTTTTTCTTGGCTTTATTTTTTTTTTTAGCATTAACCTAACCAAAAAACCTAACTTAACCTAACCTAATAGCCCCTAAATACATTTAGGTTAGGTTAGGTTAGGTTTTTTGGTTAGGTTAATGCAAAAAAAAAAAAAAAATAAATAAATAAAGCCAAGATTTTTTGTTTTCCCCCGGTGGATAAAAATTATATAGCAATGAAGCATAAAGTGATAGGAACCCAAAACTACCATTATAAATGAGATCTCAGCTGTGGTGCGGCTCGTAAATATTGACCAAAATAAGATACTCAGTAACTTAATAAATTATACCGTAACTTAGCGTAACACCATGTATACCATGCATTCCAGATCAATTCAGCAGTGCTGGTGTAAGCGTGTTCAACAATAACTGGTCAGATGTGTACGATTTCACCCCAGTGGAAGGAGAGACCAACTGGAGCACCCTCACCTCACACCTCACCCACGCCTTCACTCTGCCGCAGGGAGAGGACCTCGCTGGGTGGGTCAACCTTATTGTTGTTGTGGCAAAACTCTGTAAAGGTAACAGAATGGATGAAAACACCATTTGAGGAGGAGCACTTTATTGTCATTTCTTTTTATACAGTAGATTTTTCAAGTGACCTGAAGAAGCTATACGGTAAGTGAGACATCAATAAAGTGCCCCTCTTGAAATGATGCTTTTATCCTTAATTTTGATATTTGTTTGCCCTCTCGCTCCTATGCCAACAACCTACTTCTGCTGGCCTCATTGTGGTCGCGTCACCTTCCATCAGGGGAGCCAAACGTCCCATCTCAACTTTTCCTGGTGGAGTCATCGTCGTGGCGGTATCAACTCTTGTCAGGTATGCTCCAGCCTGGGTGTCAACGCTTCAATGATTACTGGCAATTGTGTGGCTCTGGTGCCCTGTCTCAGTAGCATCAGGGGCTACTAAACAACAATAATAACCTACCATACATTTCTGTTATTTACTTCTAATGCAATTTATATCACCACCGACAGGTGAGTGGAAAAGAAAATGTTTTCATTATCAAACACGATCAAACTATAAGCAAGCAGCCCTTTCAGACTATGTGGTTGGAGGGAACAAATCTGGACAGAAAATTAGTGGAAAATTAACAGTGCCATTAAGTAAAGGGTAACAAACTTAAATCCACTTATTGGATTATTAATTTATTTATTTTATTTTTTATTTTGTTGTCAAAACAGTTTTATCTTTTCTCGAGCCCTCTGCAGGGGACTCAAGATGCCAACAACATATTACTGCCTCATCATGGTTGCAGCACAACTCCCGGCCAGACCATCTTAACATGACCTGTCCTGCCGGATTGGTCGTTGTTGTTGTCGTCTCCGTCTCCGTCCTGGTGGCATCAACTCGACTAGGGGAGCTACAGCCTGGGTGCCCATACTTCACTGGGCTTTCGGGCTCAAGATGAGCCGAAGCTGTTTTATCTTTATATTGTGATTTTTTCTTATACTGTACATGGGTTTGTTCTCTAGCCATGTAGTCCTGCCTTTGTGAATATTCCACTTGTTATCTGTTCACTTATGTTCACTACTACTACAGTACACAAAATTTGCTATTAGGTTAGTATGAGTAGCCACATGCAGCCTAGGAAGGATTTGGCCCATTGGGAGGCAAAATGATGTTTGTGCTTGCTTTCTTTTGTATTTCTTTGTACTTTCTATACTATTTTTCTTCCATATATCTTTTTTGTTTTCTCATCCCTACTCTCCATAACTAAATTTTCTTGTACAGTGTGGGTTTGAGTGTAGGACCGGAGAAGAGCGTAGTGCCGTACACCCTAGGTCGTCCTTCGCTGATACCCGGGAAGGACTCTAGTCTCGTGCTGGTCCTGCCTCGTCCTGCGCAGTACCAGACGGCCCTGCAGTTCATCGCCGACTTTACCTCGCGGCTGGTGAGTAATGATGGATTCTGTTGCAGGAGTCAGAAGTGAGTGGAAAAAGTTTAGAGAGCTGCTACTACTATTGACAATGAGGGGACTCTCCCTCCGTATTAAGGGAAGCTATATGCTGTATGTGTGATAAGTGAGAGGATGACACCCGAATACTTTGATTATACTGTACAGATATAATCAAGGTAATAAGGATATGTAAAGCCATAGTGGTAGGATGGGACTCGTTAGCCTTGGTCGGCAACTCATCAAGGGGAGACAACCTTATGAAAATCCGGATGGATGGGAATCATCAGCCTTGGTCGGCAACCTGTCTAGGGGAGTATACTTGATACAACAATGTACTGCTTACCTAAGGGGGAAGCAGGTTAGTGGATGGACTAGCCGTGCTCCACTGTAGAAAAATAGTGCTAATAAGATACATAGAAGGCCTAAGAGCTGGATGGACCCTAAATTGAGTAGTCAATCCTGTAAATCCTTCAGTAAACTGGCATGGTTTGTCCCTCTTACAGGGGATAGGTCCACTTGGGGGCATTTTGTATGGCCACCCTCATTAAGGGGAGTAAGGCGTCTGGCAATAGATAGATAGAATACCATAGTTAGAGAGGGACGAACAAGAGCAGAATAGAGAGAGTGACAAAGTATAGGCTGTATAATGATGACCTCCAATTAAGCTAACAATTCTACTTTCTTGTTGCAGCCCGAGGGAGAGATCCAGTGGAGTCGTGAGGTCCGGCTGGATGAGTGTGACAGCAAACGGGTCCTGGCTGGTGTTTCTGGTGTGGGGTCCGGGCCTCTGGTGGCGCTGCTGTGTGGCGGGTCCGGGGCACCTAAATTATGTGCTCAGGTATATTGACTTGATTATCAAATGGTTTAAATTTTCAATCTTTCGGTGTTTTACTGGGGTTTGTACATTCATGTCATGCTTAGCCTACAGTTTATGCCGGTGTCCACAATGTTACTATATTTATTTGTTTTTACATTGTGCTATGTATTTGTTCGTTGTACATTTTGTATTTTTCTTGTATTTTACATGATTTTGTCTGCTATTGTACACCTGCAGTGAATTGAGTTCCTTGTTAGTTTTAATAAATCATTGCTTCTTAGTACAGGGTGCCTCTATCTGATCCACATGTTTGACCTTCTCTTGTAGTGTAAACGAGAGTGCCCTGGTCAGTGGAGACCATTGCTATAATTGGGATAGTAGAGGTGCCCTCCATGGATCTTTGCGCTGTCCATGCGCAGCTTATATTCTCATTAATTTTGTGTTATATGTAGTGTAGGCTACTTTTTAAGGCATGTTGATTCTATTTAGTTATCTCCATTTGGTTAATATTTGTGTTGCAATTATTGTTATTGATTTGTTTGCTGTGTTAGATATGCTTTTCAGTTATGTCAAGTTTCTATTAAACTTGACAACATACAGTAATTGAAATTTAATTATGAATCTTTTACTGTATTTGCATAATGGAAAGCACAGGTTGATTGTTTGATGGATAATTTCTATGTGATTTTAAGTAAACCGGTGTAGTCCAGGTGAGAGACAGAGAAAGCATTTTAGTGACCCACAGTTGTCTAGAGGCAGTGTTAAAACTTTTTGTTTTTGTTTTTACCAACCAGATGGCTTTTCTGTCAGAATAAGATTAGCTTGCTCATGTAGTGATGTACACCCTATGTGGTGGTTTTGTGTTCTTTTATTTCAACAAATTTGTTTGCTAAAGCATTATTTCCACATAGGGATTTGATAAGTTCTTTTGCCTATATATTGTCCCTGTTTTGGTTTGTTTATTTTGCAAGTTTTACATTATAATCAACCCAATTATTATGTTTTGAGGAAATATTTATTTTGCACTTTGTCCAAGAGCAGTGCAGAGGCCCTCTATCCTCCACCTGGTATTGGCGATTTAAAGACTATACGTGTAACTGTACAGTGCCCAATAATAGATTTTTGACCTGGTTGCGATTTAAGGGAAGATAGGTCACTTTTCTGGTCCCTCTTCTCCCTCATGTATAGCCCCATTAATTTTCAGATTTTAAGATGTTTGCCCCATTGGTTTTCAGATTTTAATATCTTTCACCCCATTTCTTTGTCAATATTAAGACCTTTCATGCACATACTGTACATACACATTATTCTTACCAATTTTACTCACTAATTGGGCCACCGTGTACCAATTTAGTAGTCAATGCTAATCCTTTCAAGTCTTCTTCAACAGGTGTGCCAGGAACGCAACTCTGGTCAGCCGGATCCGGTACTGTATGTGACCCCCGACACTGCCACAGGTCACAGTCAGGTTACAGCCTTCCTCGCCACACCCACCATCACCACGACCACTCTCTGAGCCACATACTGGGGTTAGGTGACTTAACAGGGACGTTGCAGGGGACCTTCAGTGTGGAGAGAGGCATTAGGTGTTCAAGGCACACCCGTGCAGAATGTGGGAAGGGCTTCAACCAATGCTAAATAAAAAGGGGGAAATAAAAAGTTGCACATCACAATATTATAGTATAGTAGAGATCAACCCATCAATCAAGACACCGGAACTCATTCAGCCAACTCTGCTGAAGTACCGTACCACAAATTCCATCCCGTGTTAGCTGCTCATCCAACCCGAAGAAGAAGAAGGAGGAGGAGGGAATTTGCTACAGGCCTCTCAATACTATAATATAGTGGTGTGTAACTTTTTGTTTTTACTTGTTTAATTCTCCAGAGTGACAGCCTGGTGGATCACGGCTTATAGTGGTGGAGTGGTCTCAATATAATGTATGGCCTTGTTGTGCAGATTGTTTTTGGCCTCGCTGTCTCTGCATCCCTTTAATGTTTTGATCTGTGACGATCAACGGATACATTTGATTGCTACCAAAAGAATGTGTATGCTGCAATGCTCTGACTTCTGTGCTGCCCTGGTCGTCCTCGTCTACTACCGACCTGTGGGGTTGTAGTGTCCTGCAAGGGGTGTCCCGAACAGAGCCTAACGCATACTGGGTGAAAACTGGACTGGGTCACTGAGTACGCCACAAATGTATCCTGCAACCAATATAGACCAACACATTAAAGGGATGCAGAGACAACGAGACCAAAAACTATACTCCAAGGTAACCAGGCCATAAACAACAGAGATGATCCCACCATTCTAAGCTGATGTGACCCACCAGAAGTTCTCTCCAGGTTTAAATATACCCCTTATATTAGGCTATTCGTAGTGCAGTTGGGTGCAGTACTTGATTAGATTAAAATCCAGTATTCAATAAATGGATATTATTCGTAGGCATGTGCTGTATTTATAACTGACTTGATGGTGTAATGGTTAAAGCGTATAAGTTCTGTATGAGATATCCTAGGTTTCAGTTTGAATCCTGGGAGAATCACATGCTTTCACTAATTTCATTTGGGGGTTATTGGTGTTGAGAACGATGTTAAAAATAATTTATTACAGGTATTGTATTTGTGTCCCAGCTCTTCAATCTGGGCTATGTTTTTTTTTTTTTTTTACAGGCTCATATGACCTGGATTTAATTTATTTGTTTGTCATTTGTTTTTCCTATGTTCTGGTCTAATTTTTACTCATTCTGCAGGGTCAATTTTTATTGTGCCATGTTTCTATATGATCTACTGTATTTTGTGTTTGTAGCTAGGTTCTATAGCCTGTTCTCATTTTATTTCAATCAGTTTATAAAAAAGGGTTTACTCCACAATGGCGCATAGCTGCACACGGCCTCCGACTTAACTCCCGAGGTAACTTCCGGCCGAGGCTCCAGTGTGTGACACTTCCCATTTCAAGAAGCTCTCTAGATGATTGATCGCTTACCTCAGCCATGAGAAACACATGGTCTTCCCAGGGGTTTCCTCCACTTAGGGTTGTTACCCAACAAAACCAGTGAACAGGGTCAACTTTCATAATCTGGTCTAATTATTTAGTCTATATTTTGTGTCTCATTACAATCTTTAATAATTTTTTTTACTACTGTGTCTGGTTTTCTATATATTGTTGCCTATATAGAAACAACTTAGATTATTTTATGATGCCTTAAACTGCTTTTCAATAACTTTATTTATGTATCTCATATTTATTTATCTTATTTGTGTTTAATTTTTCTGGTTCTTTGTTTTTAGGGTCTTCTATATATATATTTTATGACTTCCTCTTTGCTTCATTTTTCTTAGGATATCTATTTCTAGCTTTGTAATCAAAGCTAAGCATGTTTTAGGTGTTCTGCAGTGAGAGTGGTTACTTGTATCAGTGGCCATTCTCAGTCGTACACTGGAATTTATTGTATCTGAAGGTTAGTAACTTTAGGATCTTTGAAGAGTTACGTAATGTGAGCACTATTAATTATTGATCTTTAGCACTGGCGCTTATATCATTAGTAAACACCAGCTTTTATTATTATTACTATACAAAATTTTCGAGACGAGACAGCCCTAGCAGCTCGCAGACGGCAACACCGCAATAAGGTGGGACGGTGATCTGTGATTGGCTCCGGTGATGGCAGTCGGCTTCCTGTAGTCTTCTAATACCTGGACAACACTAACAGGATAATAATAAAACACATATTTTCTATTGTCATATGCACCAGTTCTCCACATCATCGAATTTAGTGGTGCTCACATTATGTAATTATTCAAAGGTCATACATTTTTTCAACCATCACTAATCCCTTTAGTACCGGTGACTAATTTTGTTTATTAGATTCCAGCTACTGTACATTTAGACGATTTTATAAAGCTTAGGAAAGATATTTGGTAGCTAAAAGGATAGTTGAGATAGTCTGTATCCTTTTAATGGGTAGGTATCCTTCCTAACCTGAACAAAATTGTCTAATACAGTAGTTAATTAAATTGTAAAACTTGCAAAATAAACAAACCAAAACTGGGATGACACAAGATAAATGCAAAAGAACTAATCAAAATCACTATGTGGTAATAATGCTTAATGAAATAGAATTTTGAAATAAAAGAACACAATCCACCACATAGGGTGTACTGTGTACATGAGCAAGTTAATCTGGTTCCCAAGCAAACTAATCGCACATACAACTACGCACTATCGTCACATTTAAGGAATTGGTCAATAAAATTAAAAGGATGTCACCGTTACAGAATGGAGTACAGTAACAGTTAATCCGCAGCATCACAATCGCAAGCTGAGTGTGCCAGTGTTGGAGGGGATTACTTAACCTTACTATAACACTGGTGAGGTGGAGGTACAGGTCTCCCTCACTCGCTAGCCGATGCCCAGATTTATGATATTATTATAAGTTTATAGGTGTTTGGGTTTGGGTTTTGGCTGGTCCGAGAATGCATCCTCATTTACCCCATTAATCATAGGGTTTGCTCTACGATTTTTCTATTTGAGATTGGGTTTGCAGGAACTTAACCCAATCGTAAATCGAGGGAGACCTGTAGTTCTGTATGTGACCTCTGACATCACATGGGTCACTGTCAGGTCACCAATGCTTTCCTCATCACACCTACCTGAGCTATTAGTTTTACTGTTTTTAAGATTAAACTTTATGTAAAGTATGTGTGAAGGAAGGGAACAAAAGGTAGAAATACCTGTAGAGAGTGTCCTCTTCAAATTAGGAGCGTAAGAAATTTGTAATAAGTTATGTTTAACCCTCCAGCCCCGGCTATGTATTATATATATATTCCTCGAAACCCGGGTGTTTTGGCCGAAAAACGTCTAGGCTAGGCTACCGTATATTCGTTAATCAGACTGCTTCCCGCATCCCCAAGCGTAGCTGTGTTATTTACCTGTAGAATGGCATTAAGTAGAGCTCTCTAAGTCAACTGGTTGAGCTGTGATGATGATTTCATTGGAGATAACTTTATGGCCAAAACAGCCACTTTACACCACTTTTCGATACTTAACAACAACATACAGGCACACACGAACAAGCGACGCTCTCCTTCTTGTGGCCGGAGATGCGGGGCGTCGGTCCAGCCGGCTGTTGTTTACATGCGTCGGACCGACGCCTCGCACACGAAGCTCACAGGCTTTCAACCACTGGGCGTTCAAGAGGCCTTCCGGGCAGCTGTTATATGCTTTTTTATGGGCGTTCAAGAGGCCTTCCGTGGTGAGAGGGTTAAATTGAAGTACCTGGAAACACAGATATTGAAGGAATGTTAACTTGTATTAATGTGGAAACATGGCCATATTATGAATGTTCCAGAGATTATTGGTTGTGGTATCTGTAGACATATTTTGTACGATGTATGTAATTTCGTTGTTGGTGATATAAGGATCAGATGTAGTGCTACATGACGGTGCTGAAGTTGTTTTGGCTGTGGATTTATTATTTATTTATTATATGCTTAACGTGAGAATGAGTTTTTTTAAAGTGGTTCTTAGGTCTGTTTTTATACTCTAGAATTTCTGGTGCTTTGTATATTTCTAGTCAGATTTTTATTTTTATTTACTGTTTTAATGCCTTCAATCACACCATGATTTATTTGCATTATAGTTGCTACTGCCACATGATTTTAGTCAGATTAAGGAGGGCTTGAGGAATTAAGCATTGAAGGCTTTGTCATTTAACTTTCTAACTCATCAGGTCCTTCCTAAGTTGACTAAAATTGTCTGGCATTATGTTATTAAAGTCGTTAATTGGTTCCAGGTTATGTTTTGGTGGTCCAGTGAGTTTGGTGTTGGACTGCTACGCTAATGGCCTGGGTTCGAAGCCCGGCCTGGTCATGCGTAACAAATTTTGATTACATACTTGGGTGCTTGGTATATTTTTAGTCCCGTTTTTGTTTGTTTACTGTTTTAACTCCTTTAATCAGACAATGATTTCTTTACAGGTACTTTATATACTCTGGAAGTTCTAGTGCTTGGTATACTTCTAGTCCTATATATTTTTTCATTTGTTGTTTTTTGGAAGCTTGACAACATAGCGAATATGATTAGTCGAGCAGAAAACTAATATATACTAGAGTAATCATCATTACAGTATATAGGTCCGGGTAACCCTGGATATGTATAACCAATGTTACTATTAAATAATTTTGGTGCATTTTGAATAACCCCATGCGAATACGGATCAGCTGTTACACATTATTCACAATTATTTTTTATTTTTTTATTAATTTTGCATGATTTTACCTGGCCTATTTAACTTGCTAGCCAAGGTACAGTAGGGTAGGTCAAATTAGGTGCAACATTAATGTAAACAAGCTGGCGAACAAAGTACAATATTCCCGATCTGCAGGGTATGTATGTATTTACTCATACTGGGACTTTAAATAATTTATTGCAGCAGTTTATTAATTTTCTAATAGGAGTGTCAGAATTTTTTTACTCGTTTAATATAATATTAAGTATGGGTTTTCCGTCCGTAATATTATGGGAAAAATTTATTGTGATATATATGGCGGAGCGCCGCCGCAAGGTGAACAAAAAGACTGACCTACACACATATAGATTATAGTCTTTAATGTAAGTATATTTGTTGATACCGTGGTGTATGATGTGGTTTTGGTTAAACCTTTTGGTCCGAGGGGGGTCTTTTTAGACCTACTCTGTTTCATTTTTTGTTATCAAAAAATGTACAAAACAGGTTTGGGTAGTAGTTTGAAGGAAGTTTGGGAAGGCATTTTTGAATGCCTTGGGAACAAGCTGGAATACATTAATCGAAAATGGAAAAGACAAGCAAAATCCTCATTACTAATTAGTCAAAATATCATTATAATAACCCACAAGATGTTGGACCAAATAGTGTTAAGAAGATTATAGGTATATTTACTACATGGTAGGTATTCAGTTATTTAGAAATTTATATTAGATACACTGGATTTAATACTAAATATTTCCAATACAGGTACTGTAACATGGAACACAGATATGACTCAAATGATGTAATTGCACAAATTCTCAAATATTTTGAATGGTCCTGTCACTCATACAAATTTATGGACATCAAGTTTTTCTTAATAGAAATATAGCCATTGAGACTGAATTTTATACTTACTTTGTATGGAGGAAAGTTCAAAGAACTACTACCAATTCTGACAACGAAAAGAATGCCTCTCCCCCTGAAGGGAAATGTGTATGCCTCATGTGTTAGAAGTGCAATGACGTATGCCTCAGAAACATGGGCCTTTAAAGTAGAGGATGTCAGCAGAATGGAACATAATGAGATTAGAATGGTGAGATGGATGTGTGGGGCCAAACTGCAGGATAGAATTACTAATGATGAGCTGAGGAGACGCTTAGCTATAAAGAGTATTAGCGAGGAGATGCGTACAAGTAGATTGGGATGGTATGGGCATGTGGAGAGAATGAATACAAAAAAATGGGTGAAAAGATGCAGGTCTGTGATTGTGGAGGGAGCTGCACCAAGGGGTGGACCGAGGAAGACCTGGGATTGGACTATACGTGCTGATCTCGAATCCAAAAACTTGACAAGTGAAGCAGCCCTTAACAGGGTTGCCTGGAACGCTGCCATTAGGACAAGAGACTGAAACTGCACGTATGTGTGGAGCCCTTAGTCTTAAAATGTTATGTATGTATGTATGTATGTATTCATTAGATACAAAAATAACAATTTGTTTATTTCAAATTGATGCGCATTTTTTACCGCCATGCACTCCCTGCTCAAAAGCGGAGATAGGGTGGGTGCCCTGATATTTCAGGAACTTCAATAGACAGCACAGATTGCTAGACTGTCGTTCACCACAGCACTCGTCTGCCATTAACGCATCTTGGCTTGCCCTAGCCTCGAACCGTTGACCTTTCGGTTTGCAGGCGAGTCCTCTACTACCCACGCTACGGCCTGTATTTATACGGCCATATATACAGTACAGTATAGGTATCAGTCTTTGCAGCTATATTTGTATAGCCAATAAAGTAATATGTCTACAATTTTATATGAGTGACTGTACAAGTTTAGTATTTACATATAAAGATAAATTTGTAGCCACTCGATGTTTTTATATGGGGAAGGAAAAATTGTATGATTCAATTAAGAGTGTTTGTCATGCAATTATAATTTAAAACTTGCAAAAAAAAAAAAAAAAAAAAATGGGACACAATATACCTGTATAGGCAAAAGAACTTATCAAAATCGCTATGTGGAAATAACGCTTGAATAAAAAAAAATTGAAATAAAAGAACTCAAAACCACCATATAAGGTGTACATCACTACATGAGCAAGTTGATCTGTTTCCCAAGCAATTTTATCGCACATACAGTATAACAACGCACATAATTCATGTGATCAATTATCGGTTCTATAACAAATTATTCTTGTAGGTTAATCATACTATTTCCATACATAAAATCAAAGAGTGGATACAAATTCATATGGACAACTGTACAGATTAAGAGTAAGTTTAGTGTTACGTAAACCGTCCAAGTTTTAAATATATACATTTAAGGATATTATGAGGTCGCAGTCATTGATTCGGATACATTTTGAAGCCTCGAACTGAATAAACTAACCTTGGAAATGCAAATATCAGGTAAAACATTAATCTATTCATTTATCTATTGCCAGATGCCATACTGTCGTAGAACTAATCATAATTTAAAACTTGCAAAAATACACACACCAAAACAGGGACGACACACTATAAAGACAAGAACTTTTTAAAATCACTATGTGGAAATAACACTTTAGCAAAATGAAAATGAAACTGGTGTCAGATACTGAATGTAAAACTCACTTGACAAAAATAAGTCAGGCAAGTCTATCTATAACTCACTTGACAAAAATAAGTCAGGCAAGTCTATCTATATAACTCACTTGACAAAAATAAGTCAGGCAAGTCTATCTATAACTCACTTGACAAAAATAAGTCAGGCAAGTCTATCTATCTATTTGCTCAAGCCCATTCCCCCTCTTTTTTTTTTTTTTTTTTTTTTTTTTAACTGGGGGTGACCGACTCGAGAGGGACAACACAACACATCAGGCAAGTGGGATACCTCTATTGTCTCAATGGGTAGAGTGGCTGTCTTGTAACTGGTTAGTCTCGAGTTCAATCCCAGCAGTGGGGGCTTGGGACTATTGTTAGAAGGCCAGTTCAGTGTGTTGTTGTTGTTGTTGTTCCCCAAGCTGCCTGGCCGAACAGCCTCAAGGCCAAGGCCATAACCGAGCGCCCCTACAGAACCCACCCTGCCGACCACAATAAAGCCTGGGTGACCGAAGCCACTCCATGGTGGGGAGCTGAGGAGGGTGCAGAAACGCCTGGGAAACCAAAGCCCCACCCAGGGCTCTGTGCCCCTCAGCAATTATTTAGAGAAAATCGAGGGGCAAAGGAAAAATGTGACGCTTTGGCTTCCAATCTTGGTAGATTGGGAGGTCAATCCACGGAAGAGATCTAGAAAATATATAAGTAAAAGGAACAGTCAGAGTAAGCTATGGGTATGGCAGAGATCGCTCAGTTCTCACTCTGATAGACCAGCCCATCACCAGAGTTCAGTGTGTAGCCCAGTTTAGCTACTAAAAGTTAAAGTAAGATATTAGAGTCCTAAAATAACCCCCCTTAAGCCAGTATCACACAAGAACTTTCGTAGTCAACATTTGATGATCAACATTTTCTGGTCTACTTTGCACTGGTATCTGAAACTAAAGTCTTGCTAGATGAATTTAGGTGACCGAAATATTTTAAATGTTGACCTGATAAGCTACCAGACCAGTGTTGAGTATAAATGTTGAGTTAAAAAGTGCTTGTGTGATACCATCTTTACAATACTCCCCTTTATGATGGTGGCCATACACAAAATGCCCCCAAGTGGACCTATCCCCAGAGAAAAGCATTAATGAGGAGATTTAATTCGGCCCAAGACAACTTTTACTATGTATGTCACAGAATTAATGACTGCGACTGTACAACAATGTGTGTGTGTATGTATGTTTCTAGTCATTTAGAGATTCTTTAGATATTTTAGTAGCAGGAATTTTAGTAATGCAAGCTATGTAAACCTCCATCACAATTTCTATGCATATCTTTGTGTACATAGCAGAGAGTGGAACAATATATATATATAAGAGCAACTTAACCCGTACAGCCCCAGCGACGCGTCTGACGCGTCGGCGATGTATGTAACGCACAGCCCCAGAGACGCGCCTGGCGCGTCACCCTAATTGCGACGACCGTAACCTCAGGTGTAGCCACTCAAGAGGGCTCAGATTTGTATGGGAACTGTGTACGTATCCCACGCAACCGTGTCGATGGTTGAAAACTCTCAAAGTCCACGTGCGTGCGCGTGAGCGCGCAATAACCTGTTTTTTGGGGGTAATTGCCTTCAATTTTTTACTCTTGTAAAATACATTTTCGGGGGCTCTGTAGGACCATTTTTTAAGCTTTTTGAGCGGTTTTTCGTGGTTTTTCCTTCATTCCTAACCCATTCGCTATTGTTTCTGGAATAAAACCATTTTTTGAAAACCGGCCGGGTTCTGGTGAACAAACATTACAAAACTAGCCGGGGCTGGACGGGTTAAGGAAGAATATAATTAAAATAAGTATACAGTATACTGTAAGTGCAATAATATATAGAAGAGGAACTTACTTATAGGGAAAAAATGTAATGAACCAATAATATAAGAGAGTGGGACAATATGTAAAAAAGGGACTTGCTTATAGGAAGAATATAATGAAACTAGTATATATGAATGGATATATTGTAGTAAAAATAGAAGGGTTCCCGCCATAGCCGTCCTTTAGCAGGGGTTATCAAGGGAGTAGCATGATGTTGGAGACCATAGTGAGGAGGCGGAGGAGGAAAATGAAGGAAGGAAGAGATAAGATAAAGAAAGGGGGAGGAGGAGGAGGGTTGTGATTTTAATGATGTATCATGCACATATAACATTGACGATAAAGTCACTATAGGTAGCGCCAGCGAACTTGACAATAATCTTGACACTAACTTCTTATAACTCTAAATTAAGGAAAGCAATCGGGCTGACGTTTCTATCATTTGGGAAGAGTCCACCGGGAAATAGGTGCGGATATTTACAGCCAATTTGCTCTAGGCCCTTTTGAGTTACAGAGAGGTCAGGAATCAAGATTATTGTCAAGTTTATTGGCGCTACCTACACCTGTCCTATCATTTAGTAAATTTGAACTACAAGAAGGGTGTTTAAACCTAGTAACACTACGCACATTATCTACATTAGGTGTCAACTGTGTCATGTCTCTTGTAATATTTGGATGGTACTGTTGGTTAAGGCACTAACATGTACCTTCCAAAGCATTGTGTTGTCATGTTAATACTGTAGTACTACTCTGTTAGATTTGTACTGTTAGTCATAAATAATTATTTTATATATCGTTTGATAGTTTAAGCCTCTGCCGTATGATGACGTGGGTCTGTTGTATCCTGATCATTATTATTGATAATATATCCAAAATTCCACCTTCAAAATGGTATAACGAATCTATATATAATGTTTAACCCCTTATTGGCGGTGCTCGACTTAAGTCGTGCACCAATTTGCAGCAAGTTAGGAGCATTATTAAGGCTTTTAAAGGGTTAAAATCGAGTGCAAATGGCCGGGAGCACAGCGGGCCAGACAGCCGACTCCCAGGGCTTACCGCCGCCCATTAACTCATGTTCCCTGTGTTCTCGAGAGGCCGGCAGTGTAGCCAGTAGTGAGCATAGCTGGGAAAAATATACCGATATATGCTAAACTCCCATGTTCGTGGCATCACTGCAAGAGAACCACGAGTGCTACGTAGCTCGTTCTGGTCTCATTTTGAAGCTTTTAGTGCCTAGTTTTTTGCTAAATAATGTTTTGTTTCATGCAGATGCTTGATTTATCATGCAGGAGGGCCTGAATATGCCCAAATGAGCCCAAAACACCCCGCTAGACAAGGGTTAAAACCCCTTGAAGCAATGAATCTAAACCCCTTTGATCTAGGATGCGTGACCAGCGCTCACTAACCAATCAGAGCTGCTGCTATTTTGTTCTCATAAACTTTCGCCCGCCACTCACACTGAATGTGTACTCATGTGATTACTGTTGGCTTGATTCAGAACTTTGTTTATTTGCCTTCTTTTGAGCCCCCCCTTCCCCTGTTTACTTGCTAACCCTCCACTCCCATATAGTTAACTGGTCACTCATTGGACCTACTCCACCCAAAAATGTCCCCCCTAGTACTACGCTCTTTGACGCGTTAGGGGGGCTTCGGGGCCAGCGACTTGGGCTTCAAAGGGCAGGATTATTTCCCTCTCCCCTCGAGCTTTCGTTGTTGGCTTGACTAATTTTGCGTAGTATTAATTTCCTCTTTCTTTGTATTAACCCCTTCTGTTCATATTCTGTCTCATCCGGTTGTCCTCTGAGTGATCTGCATCATATACCACCCTGTCGGGCCCTCTTAAGTTGGCCTGGCTTGGTTGTTGTCTCCTGACCTGATTTATCTCTTCGGTCGCTGGTGCGGCCGAGCTGACTCGATTCCCCTCAGTAGTGCATTTATTTAGCATCTCGCTGTTATTTTTTTCTTCCTTAGTCCTGATCTCATGACATGGCGAGAAATGTCTGCGTGTCTTCACCTTCCTAGATTTGTTACCTCCTGCCCTTCTCTATCTATCTCGTTTTGATTAGTTGTCCATCTTGTTCTAGTCTTTCGGGCCAGCCCCTTTGAGAGTTCTTTTGGAGAACTTAGTGGTCTGGTTAAATTAATTTATTGAAAAAGCAAACAAAAGAATAACAGAATAATTTGAGGGATTGACCGAGTCGATCATGTTCCACGTTGTTCCTCTGTGTTTCCTCTTCAGTTAGTGTACAGAAATCATGGGATTAACAATGGAGTTAGTGTGTTCCGGGAACTGGAGTGATGCGGTGCTAGCCCTGGTGATTCGATTGGAAAATCTTGACTGGTGGTGTGGCTTGGTGCACTGGTGTTAGTCTTGGTGCACTAGTGATTGGCGGTGTTCACGAGGATTGTCTGACTTCCTAGGCCTTGCGTGTCGGGTACTATGTGTTGTGTGGTCTGAGTTACTGCCTTTCAGGCACTGGTGAGGCCAGTGGAAAATGTGATCACACACAATGGTGGAAGACAGGGAGGTGCTGGTGGATGATGATCGTAATGCGGCTGTGTCAGCTGGACCAGCGACAATTGGCATAGGCAAGAATGATTTCATCAAGACTGTTGCTATTCAGGGTTTGTTGGTTTATAGTGAGTTTGTTCAAACTATTTATACTCGTGCTATTCACCATGTGTATGTGGAACCGATGCCTCGTGTGATAATGGATGACGTGTTTCTGGGTGCGGGTCAGCCGCGCGAGGCGGCTCGCCACCCCACTTCCGGTGACGAAGGGGGTGTAACTGGTTGAGGGGTTTCAGCCCCTTTGACATGTAAATTAGATAGGTCTCGCAAGGTGGATGGTATTGGCGAGGCAGCTAGGCTAGTATTGTACGATAGTTATGTAGTACAGTGAGCTGGTGTTAGCGATGTAGGTGGTGAACATCTGGCATCTAGCCAAAAACCTCCAACAATTTCTCTTTCTCGTCTTTCCCTCCCCTTTCCCACTCTGATGGCACAACCATCACTTCTTCCTCTGACAAAGCTAAACTCTTCGCTCAAACTTTTGCTAGAAACTCCACCTTGGATGATTCCGGTGCTATTCCTCCCTCTCCACCCTCCTCTCTCTTACTTATACCTAATATCCTAATCTCTTCTAAAGATGTACTTTCTACCCTCTGGGCTTAATACTAAGAAGGCATACAGTCCGGACGGTGTTCCTCCTGTTGTACTAAAAAACTGTGCTTCCGTGCTAACTCCCTGCCTAGGCAAACTCTTTCGTCTCTGTCTATCCTCTAACGTCTTCCCTTCATGCTGGAA
Organism: Paralithodes platypus; assembly: GCA_032716605.1. Lineage (NCBI taxonomy): Eukaryota > Metazoa > Arthropoda > Malacostraca > Decapoda > Lithodidae > Paralithodes > Paralithodes platypus. The sequence continues at coordinate 54,012,371 of CM064514.1, read as the reverse complement.
GTTTTCTCTCATTCAACTTGTCCCAAAGAAGGGTGACCGCTCTCAACCCTCCAACTATCGTCCAATTGCTCTCATTTCTTGTATTTCTAAAGTTTTTGAAATATTGCTTCCAAATTTCTTAAGCATTTTTCTTCTCATAATCTGTTCTCAGATTGCCAGTATGGCCTCTTTAACCCGGGAACTGTGGGAAGACTCCTAAGAGTCAGAGAAAAAAAAAATCAACTTTAAACATCGGGGAAAAAAAAAAAAAAAAAAAAAAAATTGTTTTGCCCCTGGGCCATGCAAAATATCACTCCTCTACCTCCCCTCCTTCCCAACTTCCTCCCCTCCTTCAGTTATCACCTATTTTCCCTGTTATTCCCTTATTCTGAGGTATATTTTCGTGCTAACATTAGCGAGTTGCAAGCAGGGCCTTGTCATCACTGTTAGCAAGCGAGTGCAAGAGAGAGAGAGAGAGTATCGATCGACTGTGTCTCAGTGGCCTTGGGGGAAATTGGCGGGAAAGCAGGTTGCCTCACCCTACATTATATAACTCGCGGCCTGTATCTCCGATTTTGACCATCCAAACGCTGTTTTCACTCGTTTTATTGTTGTTTCAGGTTAATACCTTTATAATCAACCCATAATAGGCGCGTATGGATAAGTATTAATGCTATATATGGTAAAATGAATATTTTAGTGATGGAAACAGCTCAAATACGTCAGCACAGGCAGACGTTTCTAATTACCCCCATGCGCACTTCTTAGGTTAAGGGTCGCTCTACTGGTGATCTTCTTTCATATCTTACTAACTCTTGGTCATCCTCCTTTCGGGACTTCGGTGAGACTTTTTCTATTGCACTAGACATATCGAAAGCCTTCGATAGAGTCTGGCACAAATATTTAATTTCTAAACTGCCCTCCTTCGGTTTCTATCCCTCCATTTGTGCCTTTGTCTCTAATTTCCTCTCCGGCCGTTCCATAGCTGCGGTTGTGGACGGCCATCGCTCACTTGCTCACCCTATAAACTCCGATGTTCCTCAGGGCTCTATCCTATCTCCTATTCTCTTTCTAATTTTATAAACGATCTTCTCAACTGTACCTCAATTCCCATTCATTCATACGCAGATGACTCAACCTTACACTACTCCATTAGTTTTTCAGAACGCCCCAGCCAGCAATTCCTCAACGACAAACGGAATGAAACCATAGAACACTTAAATTCTGATCTAACTACTATCTCCAATTGGGGCAGAGAAAACCTTGTTACCTTTAATGCTTCCAAAACCCAATTTCTCCATCTATCTACCCGTCAGGAGCTCCCTGCGGACTATCCCTTATTCTTCAACAATACAAAAATCAATCCTTCATCTTCTCTCAATATTCTTGGTGTCTCTTTTTCTTCTGCTCTCAGTTGGAAGGAGCATATTACCAGTCTTGCTAAGGCAGCCTCCCAGAAGCTGGGTGTGCTCAACCGACTTAGGGGGTTCTTTACCCCTGCACAGCTTCTTGCTCTGTACAGGGGCATAGTGCGTCCTTGTATTGAGTATTATTCACATGTGTGGGGAGGTTCCTCTCACACCGCTCTCCTAGACAAAATTGAAAGGAAGGCCTTTCACTCACCAACTCTGCAATCTCTCTCTCTTCGCCGCAATGTTGCATCTCTCTCGCTATTCTATCGCTACTATAATAATCAGTTCCTCAGAGCTTTCCCAGAGTATACCTCCTTCTTTACGTAGGGCACGTGGTACCCGTCTTGCAACACAATCCCACCCCTACTCTGTGCAACTCTCCAACCCAAGAGTGAAACGTTACTCTCAGACTTTCTTCTATTCAACAGCTGAGCTCTGGAACTCTCTCCCAGAATCAGTCTTTCCCTCTTCCTATGACTTAAATTGCTTCAAACTCTGTGTGTCCAGGCATTTTGGCTCGAACGTCCCTTGATTTTGGCCCTGTCACTCTTTCAACTATGGGGGAGGCACTCGCTATAGGCAGTTCTGCCTTTTGCCTCCCTCACTCACATAGAAAAAAAAAAAATTTGGGATTGGCACTCTACGGATAGGAGAAATTATTAGGAGGCGTTGGAGTTGTTGTTGTTGTTGTTGTTGTTGTTGTTGTTCCTAACGAGCCCTGGCCGAAGCCCCGACCCCTGATCGGCATGATTCCGGGCTTTCCCACAGAGCTACCTTGAGTGTAGATTGTGTTGTTGGCGTAAGTGGTTGTGTGAAATGCAGTCTTCTATGATGTGTTTAATGGTATGGGGTTGGAGTATAGGGGATGAGCTGGTAATAAGGAAGATTTTGTGTTGAGTGCGCAGTTGTTGACTGATGATGATTATTCAGTTTGCTGTGCCTATATGGCTTAAGTTGTCCTTCAACGAGTGCTCAGATGGTGGCGTTGGATGATGGATGTCACGCTACCGGTATACAGTACTAAGAGTATTGATTTAACTTATCCAGTGACTGGGATGGTTTTAGGAAGCGACACTGTCGGGCTGGCAGTTAATACATTCGGGCGGATTTACCTGTGTATTCCAGAACATTGGAGGGCCATGAAGGAGGGTAGTGAGTAGCGCTTACATCTGGAAGGTGTAGACGTGTGGTTGAATGCCATAGCTGCGAGGTCACTGTCTATTGTGGATGTGTACTATTGCCGGCTCCCTGGTGGGGGACAAGAAGTTGTCAGTTGAGGAGAGGATGGAATCTATTGAAGCTTTGTGATATGCAGACTACTCCAAGGGGAAGCAAGTAAATGTTAAGTTCTGAATTTATCTTTATTTAGTGGACGGTCCAGTAGGTGATCATTGAATCTGACAGTATTTGGGCCTCATGTTATCGCAACACCAACATTGCACTAGTTTGGGGCCCTTTCGGCACCAGGGTTGTCTGCAGCCTTTACCTCACGAATTAAGTCAATGATCTTGCTGAAGACCATTTCCTTCTGTGGTGATGTTAATCTTCTCATAGTGATCTTCATGAATTTGAAATGGGCATCCTCTTCTTCGTCGTCCTGCTTTCACTATGGACGTGCTTTCCTCTATAAAGCGCGTCTGGAGGAACTATCATTACCACCACCAGCCGATCCCCTCCATCTCCATCTTGGTTGAAGTGGTGAGATATACATACAGCCAGTCTTGATATACACGGTTAATTCGTACCGTGTACATTCATACATACAAGTTTAAAGACTGTTTGTCCACAGAGACTGGTTACAGTCTCACGTCCTAAATGGCAGCTCTCCAGGCGGCCCTGTCAAGGGCTGCCTCTGTTGTCAAGTTCTTTATTTTGAGATCGGACCGGAGTACCCGAGCCCACGTCATTCTAGGTCCACCCCTACGCGCAGCTCCCCCCAAGTTCACAGTCCGGCATTTCTTCACCCAGTTCTGATCATCCATTCTCTCCACATGCCCAAACCAACCAAGTCGGCTCGTGCGCATCACTTCACTGATACTCCTAATGCCCAGACGCCTTCTCAATTCCTCGCTCGATACCCTGTCCCTAAGATTAACCCCACACATTCATCTCACCATTCTCTTCTCATTCCGTTCCATTCTATTGACATCCTCCGCTTTAACCGGCCACGTCTCAGAGGCATAGGTCATCGCGCTCCTAACACACGCGGTATACACCTTCCCCTTAAGATGGGGTGGGAGCCCTCTCATGGTCAGGAGTGGCAACAGCTCTCTAAACTTTCCCCAGCCACTTCTGAATAGCAATGGAGCTAGCTTCAGCGCCACCCCAGCGGAAACTGTATCGCCCAGGTAGCAGAACTTATTCACACACTCCAGCGTTATACTGTCGAAATCAACACTGACAGGCGGGTCATTTAATACAAGATTTCCCTTGCACACTGCACATTCAAAGTCTATGATTCTTATCAAAGGTCCTCTAGCTCCACTACATATCTTGTGTACCCAGTCACTACAGACACAACATTGAATTGAATTACTTCCCACGCCCTTCCCACATACTGCGCATGGATAGTCGCCGCTTCTTTCCATAGCTCCACGCCCTACTCCACTAATCATGACCTTTGTTTTATCTATGTTAACTCTTAGACCCTTATTTGCCATACCATCCCTTCATCTTTTGAACTTCGCCTCTGCTTCCTGCGCACTATCTGCGATAAGAACTAAATCATCTGCATATAACATCTCCCATGGGAGTCCTGTCCTAAATTCCCTTGACAGAGCCTCCAGGACTGAAACGAACAGTAATGGGCTCAGAACTGAACCTTGGTGAACTCCAACTTTCACTGGGAACTCTTCACACTGTAAAGTCAGTGAAAATAGGTTAGCCTAAACAGACCTCGGATGCGGAAATACCCTGAGCCGAACAGGCCAAGTGGGATATCTCTATTGGTCTAACTGGTAAGGTGTCTGCCTCACACCCAAGGGTCGAGAGTTCGTGCCCCCACCAGGGCATGATATTTTCGTGAGGCTATTTCCGCATTTAACGAAGTTTAGGTGTGTTGGTAAAATTGTTCAGATGGTTGAGAGTAAGATCGGAGCTCCATAAATCCTCTTTCGGGTATGGTGTAAAAACCGATCCCCACAACACAGGCCCCCGTTTACTCTAACTGCTGCCCGTGACCCCTCCTACATTCTCATTATCACACGCACCAACCACTCTTCTACTCCAAGTTTTCTCACATCCCACTGCACTACCTCCCTGGGCACCCGGTCGAAGGTCTTCTCCAGATCTACAAAAACTAGGTATAACTCCCCGTTTTTCTCTAAGTACCTCTCTTGCATTTGCCTAAGAGTGAAGATAGCATCAGTTGTGCCACGTCCCGGCATAAATCCAAACTACATGTCGCTGATAGTAACACTTTCCCTGATCATGCATTCAAAGACCCTTTCGCTGACTTTCATGACTTGATCGAGCATTTTCAAACCCCGATAATTTCCCATCTAAGGAGTCACCCTTGCCTTTATATATATTTACTATAACACTTTCCTGCCAAGCATCGGGAATTGTTTCCTCCTTTATGATAGCATTAATCAGCTCTGTCACCAATTTTACCCCAATATCTCCAGCTGCTTTTAGCATCTCAGCGACAATGCCGGAGCTCCCAGTGGCTTTTCCGGACTTCATTTTATCTATAGCACTTTTAACAGCGTCGTACCCTATCAAAGGCGGAGGGCCTTGTACTGGGACTACAGTGCTGAGCTGTTCCCTGTTCCATTCAAACTCCACATTAAGCAGTCTTTCATAATGTTCCTTCCACGCCTCTCTGATTTCTTTTTCTGTGTAAACAGTCATGCCACTCATTATTTATGCATCTTACACCCACAACGTCCTGGCTACTGTCCATTACATTCTTAGCTAATTTATAAACTCCATTGGTATTATTAGTGCTGCAAACTTGTTCTATTATGCTATCCTGTATGGTTTTCTTTGCCCTGTAGACCTCTCTTCTAGCATTACGTTTGGCGGACAGGTATTCTTCCTTGCTGCCACCTTCCTTCCATACTTTGAAACATCTCTTCTTCTCTCTGACTGCCTCTTCGACATCGTTGTTCCACCACCAGGAGAACTTATGTCTAGGTGGCCCCTTTGTTTTGCCACAGACTTTGTCTTTGGTATCGAGGAGGCTGCGCTCTATAAAGGTCCATTTGCTATCAACATCTGGCCTAACACCCATTCTCCTTTCGATTTCCATCATTTCGTTGTGGAATCTGTCTCTGTACTCCTCTTTTTCCAACAACCATACTTTCCTTTTTGGCAAATGAACTTTCTTTCTAACAGGAACTCTACCTAGGCACATATCACATACTAGGAGCTTGTGTTGGGGGATGCATTCTTCACCTGGTATGATCTTAATGTATCTAACCCATTTCCTGTCAGATTTGCTGATAAGGAAGTAGTCTATCTGGCTACTGGAGCCACCTGATTCATATGTTATCGGATGGCTCATCCTCTTCCTAAACATAGTATTACACACCACCATCCCTGTGGCAGTACAGTGCTCCAGTATGTATTCGCCTCCCAGGTTCCTACGGCCATAACCCTGTCCTCCGTGCACGCCCTCATATCCGTCGGCACCTGCCCCGACATGTCCATTCAATTCTCCTCCCACAATTACTACCTCCCCTTCCTTGCATCCGACAACCACCCCTAGTAATTAATTCCAGAACCGTTCTTTGACATCTCTAGCTAAGCCTGCTTGGTGGGCATATGCTGATATAACATCTATGACTCTCGCCCCGACTTTCATTCTTAGTAAAATCAGTCTTTCATAAAACTTTTTAACTTCTATAACACAATCTGCCCACCTCTCTGCCACCAGGAAACCCACCCCTCCCGTACCATGTTCATTTCCCTTCCATATAAACTTAAAGCGTTAATTTTTACCCGTAATCCACCTCGCACTCCCCCCTTTCCACCGGGTTTCCTGGGCACAACATACATCAACTCGTCGTCTCTCTAGCATCTCCGCAATCTCACCTGTCCTTCCTTTCATAGTACCCACATTCACACTTCCGAACCTAAACTTGGGGGAAGAATCTGCGGTACTGTCCTTTTGCGATTTTATATCAACAGACTTACGTTTTCTTTGATAGTTGTTTTTAGTCATGATTGGTATTTTTTTGCCAACGTTGGAGGTCACTATCCCCAGGTATCCAGCTCCAGGCAACCCCGGGCAGTTGTCACCCAAAGGCCATCCCAAGATCTTAATAGGGCTGGAACCTAGTGGCCTCGGGGAACCCCACCAGAACCAACCGCAGAGGACACAATCCGTGCGCGCACACGGTAATATGGCTGGCCCGGTATTATGCGCCTAGTGATAGGGCAGCCTCCCGGTGCGCTACCTCCGGGTTCGGGCCCCTGTACTTCTAGGTGGAAAGTGCCAGTCTGTGGATGGTGAAAAACACTATGCCCTGTACCCTCTAGGTCCTCCTGACCAGGATGCACTCCCAGGGGGCCAGAGCTGGACCTGAGGTAGATCCCTCCGCGTCAGCGAGCATGTTTGAAGCATGTTTTACATGGGGTGCCTGCTCTGACTAGCCCCCAACCACAGTTGTTGGCTGTGGGCCTAGCCTTTGCCAAGATGGGCTTAACCTGCAAGGCAGCAGGTGGTTTAAGTGGGGGGGGGGGTGTTCGTACCGTTTATATAAAAACCGAGTTTTAGAAATAACAGGCCTTTTGGGAATTAATTAATTCGTTCCAGCCACTTTCCCAAAGTCACCCTTTTGTCCATTTTTGCCTACCTTCAGCCGACTTATATTACATTATACCACCAACACCATGTATGACATAACATAGAATACATTAAGCATCAATAAGAACTGTTTTGGACCTGTTACTGACATATTTGTTGGATAGATGTGTTGACGTTCGGTAGATATCCCCGCCGCTGTACTCCCTCGGACCCTCCCCCCGCCCTGTCCCGGCTCCAACCTCGACCCCGACCCCGACCCCGAACTATTGAACACACTTAAAAGTGTATGTTATTTGGTCTCTATATAATCTGTGAATTATTTCCGATATGATGGAATTAAAGAAAACATTTTTCCACCAACTCATAATTAGCAAAAATGACACAAATGTCAATTAAAAACATGTTACAATATTTCCCCATCATTTTGTGTAGACACTTTCAAGGCGAAAATATACCGTGGGAGAAAACAATAAATTAAAATGTTAATGCGCAGTGGCAGTATCGTAACCAATAGGGTCTTGCTGAGTACCGTGGAAATTATGTTATCACTGCTATAAGCTCAAAACAGTGTACAAAATTGGTTAAAGTTTTTGCACCACACACATCTGCCATCCTGTGCGTGGTCTCTCCACGCATCTCGGTTGGGCTACCCCCAAAGGGTAGCCAAGTCGATCCCCACCTACCCGCGGTGACCTTGCAGTCACCACTTTCCCTTTTTTTCTTTTCCATTTTAATTTTTTTTCCATTGTGGTGGCACTGACGGGGACGGCGCTACCTGGGGTCTGACCCAGGTAGTTATTTTCACGTTTTTTTTAAACTAGGGTTTTCTCTTATTTTTAATCGGATACGAAAAATGGGTGTTTTTGTTTTTAATTGTTGGTTACTTCCACTGAAATGGCAGCAAGCAAGCAGAGTTGCAGTTGCGGGAAGGTTGTGGGCAAGGCCAAATCGCTGGGCTGCTACTTGTGTGGTACATATTTTCACGTCAACTGTATAAATGTTGATGATGAGGACCTCAGAGTACTTGCAAAGAAGAAACCTGGATTTAAATGGCATTGCACTGTTTGTGATACCACCCCCCTGGCTGCTAAGGACGCAGAAATTAGTCAGCAGACCTTGGATGACCTGAAGGCTGCCCTAGTTGGTGAAGTGAAGACTGCCATTGTAAACAAAGTGAAGGGTGCCCTTGCTGCGGTGGCCGTGGAGATAGAGTATTGGTGACAGAATGGATATCCTTGAGACCAAAGTTGCTGCCCATTCCCTTGTTTGCCAAGATAGTTCAGCAAACATTTGAAGAGACCAAAAAGGAGCCGACCAAAAGCACCACTGAGGTGGTAGATGGTGGAAAGAAATAAACTGTCTGGGACCATCAGGTCCTGGTAGTGAAGCCAAAAGACCAATCCTCCGAGCCAGTAAGCCCACCAGATACAAAGGCAATCGAGACTGCTTTGGCTTCGGTTCCGGTTAACAAGTTAACTAGAACTGATTCAGGTGTACTGGTGGTACGACTTCCATCCAAGAAAGCCAAAGAAGACGCAGGAAGGGCCATCAATCAGTGTTTGGGGGTGGACAGTGCCTTCAGTGTCTCCGAACCAAAGAAGATGCTGCCAAAAATGACTGGTAGGCATTGCTAATGACACTGAGGATAATGAGATCATTCCCAGCATCCTCAACAAGAACCCAAGAATAAAGTCCCTGGTCGACGATGGCTTAGCTATGAATTTTCTATTCGCCGAGCAAAGGAGTGATGCACACACAAAGACTGCGGTAGTAAAAATGTCACCTGAAATACGCTCTTCCATTGTGGATGATGGCAATTCTGTGTATGTTGGACTTGTGAGATGTCGTGCATACGATCGCTTCTGGGTAACACAATGTTACCATTGCCAGGGCTTTGGCCATACCAGTGACAGGTGTTATCGGAAAAATTATGATCCAAAATGCCACTTCTGTGCCGGTACTCATAACTCGAAAGACTGCACCAACAAGACTTCCCCCAAATGTATAAATTGTATAAGCTCCACATCAGTTACGGAGCCGCCAAATAATTTCGCCTCAAGTAGAAATTGTCCTCTAATGACAGCTCAGAGAAATAAAGTTATTGAAAACAACAATTTTGTAGGTTAAAAAAACTGAAAAATGCACAAGGGAGCCGGTTGAAACCGGGTCTGTTGAATGTTCGTTCCTTGCGTAACAAAATGGATCATATTTGCGAGATCTTGGATGAACGTAACCTTGATGTATTATGTTTCACTGAGACCTGGTTGTTCGAGTCAGATCTGAATATTATCCAGGCGGCATTGCCTAAAACCCATTCCATAATAAATGTTCCTAGGCCTAGGGGAGATCATCCGGGTGGTGGAGTTGTCTACTCCACATCTCTGGTGAATATCTTGCAAATAAGCCATAACCCAGCCCCTCTATTATGAACTGTTGGAAGTGGAAATAAAACTCCAACAAATTCTAAGAATGGCAGTTGTCTATAGGCCTGACCATCGTGGCACAGATAGGGGTTTTATGGAAGAGTTTGGGCAGTTTCTCGAGGAATTTTCTGCTAAAACCGGAAGACTTGATATGTGGAGATTTTAGTTACTGGGTTGACAGCCCTCATCTGAAGCCGTTCTCTCCTGAGTTCCTTGAGTTGACTGATCAGAACAATTTTGTAAACCATGTGTCCCACCCAACTCATATCTTGGGACACACCCTTGACTTGGTTCTCTCTCCTGTGGGTTGTGGTGGTGTTCTGGATGTTGATGTTGAGAATGCTGACCCTAATACCTCTGATCATGCTTTGATTACTTTCAGCTTTGATTTCCCTAAGCCACTCACACATGAAAAAGTAATCAGATTTAGAAATTATAAAAATACAGACCAAAATTTGGCTAGCAGTGAAGTAAAACAGTACTTGGGAAGTATTGATACTTCCAACCTTACTTCAGATGAGCTGGTGGAGGTACATAGAAATGCACTTAAATTAGTGTTCGATCATCACTGTCCAGAAGTAGAGAAGAAAATCATAGTACGAGATGATTCACCCTGGTATAGCACTCGAGTTAAATTTCTTAGAAGAGCGCGTAGAAGAGCTGAACGTGAATGGCGGAAAAATAAAACGGACTCTACATGGTTGCAATATCTGTCAGCCAGAAGAGCCGTGGTCCACTCAATCAAAGATGAAAAGAAAGTGTATTATCAGGGAAAAGTTGACTCATGTGGTAACGACCAGAGGAGGTTGGCTTCAATTATAAACAGTTTACTTGGAAAAACAAGAGTCAGCTTAAGACCTGTACCCGATGCCGAGTTGGCTGCCAACTTTGTGTCATTTTTTGCTGGCAAGATAACTCGCATAAGACAGGAACTGGATGATGCTTCTGTTGGTGAAGAACTTTCAGTTGTACTCCAACCCCGACACATTCCTAATAATGTCCTCTCATCCTTTCACTCAGTAGAGGTGGACATGATCTCGTCCTACATAAGAAACCTCAATAAAACATTTTGCCCGTTGGATCCCATAAATGTTTCCAAGCTACCAAGAGTCTATGATCACACAGTTGAGTTTATTTCCAAAATACTGTACTGTAATTAATAAGTGCTTCTCTGAAGGTAACTTCCCACATTCTGAAAAGCATGCACTACTCCGACAAAGTCGAAACCTGGACTTGATGTTGAGAACATGTTGAACTATTGTGTCTCCAACCTGTCCTTCATATCAAAGATATTAGAGCGTGCAATACTTGACCAATTACAACCACTACTTCAGCAGAATGAAACTATCCCAATTTTTCAGTCTGCTTACCGACAGCATCATTCAACTGAAACAGCATTGATTAGAGTACATAATGATCTAGTTGAGAACATTTGCAATGGTGTGGCCTCACTATTGGTCTTGCTTGATCTCTCTGCGGCCTTTGACACAGTGGATCACGAGTTGTTATTGAGTGATCTTTACGATTGTGGTGTGCGTGACTCCGCTCTCTTGTTTCTTGGGTCGTACTTGTCTGGTAGATCCCAGAGTGTGATGGTAAATCAAAATGGTCTCGGACTCGACACCCCTGCAGTATAATCAGTTTTAGGTCCTATCCTATTCATAATTTATATCAGCAATTTGTCTCTTCTGCTTCATGCACATAATGTCTCCTTTCACTTTTATGCAGATGACACCCAGATTTACGTGAGAATCACAAATATAGTTGATATACGGAGTAAGATGGAATTGTTGATGTCTGATATCAAGAAGTGGATGAGAGCGAGAAAACTTAAACTAAATGATGGTAAAACTGATATTCTCATCATCCGAGGAAATAGAAGAGCTGATGATATAGTAGGTGCCCTCTTCATCAATGTGGGTGGATCTCAGCTGCGACCGGCCAACTCTGTTCGAAATCTGGGTGTATATGTGAACTCCCGATTAGATTTCAAAGAGCATGTAAACCAGATACAGTAGTTAAAAGTTGTTACTTGCACATCAGAAATCTCTATTTGGTGAAGCCGTTTATAACCAGACGTTGCCTCCTGACGTTGGTTCACTCATTGGTCTTCTCTCGTGTTGATTATTGCAATGCCCTGTTGGTGGGCCTTGCAAATTATATTTTAAAGAAAGTTTAGTCTGTTCTTAACAGGGCCGCAAGACTCATTTTTGGTGTTCCACCTAGAACTCCTACTACATCTCTTCACATAGAACTGCACTGGCTGCCAGTAAGAGCAAGAATAGAATTTAAGTTGTGTTTAGTGACTTTTAACCCTCCAGCCCCGGCTATCTATTATATATATATTCCCCGAAACCCGGGTGTTTTGGCCGAAAAACGTCTAGGCTAGGCTACCGTATATTTGTTAATCTGACTGCTTCCCGCATTCCCGCGCATCCCCAAGCGTAGCTGTGTTATTTACCTGTAGAATGGCATTAAGTAGAGCTCTCTAAGTCAACTGGTTGAGCTGTGATGATGATTTCATTGGAGATAACTTTATGGCCAAAACAGCCACTTTACACTACTTTTGGATACTTAACAACAACATACAGGCACACACAAACAAGCGACGCTCTCCTTCTTGTGGCCGGAGATGCGGGGCGACGGTCCAGCTGGCTGTTGTTTACATGCGTCGGACCGACGCCTCGCACACGAAGCTCACAGGCTTTGACCTCATGGGTGTTTAAGAGCCCTTCCGGGCAGCTCGTGTATGCTTTTTTATGGGCGTTCAAGAGCCCTTCCGGGAACAGAGGGTTAAGGTTCTCAAATTTGGTGAGCCTAGGTACCTTGCGGAGCTGCTCAGACACCCACCGGCACACCATGGTGTAGTTGTGCGTCATGACAATGACCCTTTTCGTCTTGATGAACCAAGGGCTTTCCAGCAGTCTTCTTTCTTTGAGAGGTCATTCTCCTACATGGCTCCGAGGTTGTATAACAGGTTGCCGCTGTCCATGAGACAACCGAGTTCTGTTGAATGCTTCAAGAGACAACTTAAGACTTTTCTCTTTGAGAGAAGCTATGATCTTGAGAGAGGTGTCATGACAGATGGCTATAGAGTTTAGGCTATTTTGCCACTGCTAGTGATTGTTAAATGTGTGTTGTATATATAAGCTTTCTTTTGATGCATTGATTTTTTTCTTTTTTCTTTCTCTTTCCGAGCGCTAGTGAATTCTTCGGAAAAATTGGCGCCTATGAGAAATAAGTAACATGCTTATTATTAAACTTGCAAACCAAAACTGGGACAAAGACAATATAAAGTCAAAACAACTTATCAAAATCGCTATGTGGAAACAACGCTTACTGAAATAAAATTTATGAAATGAAAGAACACATCCACCACATAGGACAGTGTTATTCACTATTTTTTCAAGAGAGCCAAACAGTTCAGGACATATATATTCAGAGTGAGAGCCGCATAAGCCATAAGGCAAATAAGCCACAAGGATAAGCAGAAACAAAAATATATATAGGAATTAAATTACATATATGTGGGCTTCCATAGCCACAAATTTATAGAACAAGACTAGTAGCAATTGTTACATTGAAATTCTTTTGTAAAAATAAATTATATTAAAATTGTTCTATCTATCTATCTATATGCTCAGGCCCAATCCCCATTTTGGGGGTAGCCGACTCAAGACAGAGCAAGAACAGGGAAAACACAAAAACAACATAAAACAAAAAATAAACACAGATAAAAAACACAAACTCACACACATCCAGGTCACCCAGGAGAAGACCCAGAGACCAGGGTTACCAAGGTCGCTCCAGCACTCCCCCGGCCCCTGACCACCCGGAGAGGTTCCGATCTCGGCAGGCAGACATGCAGCGGAGCCAAAGCCACAAGCCCTCCCACCACACTTCCAGGCACACCCTTCATATTAATCGTCCCCCCGGGCCAGGCGCCTGATGGACTATTATCTAGTCGAACTTGCGCCCGACCCCTTACTCCAAATGACCACGTGTTCACTCAACTATTCACAAGCATTCTCCATTCACTCCTGTCCACCACCACTTCCCCTGCCTGATCTATAGTCTTTAAAAATTAAAAGACTTTGTTGACTTTACTAATAATTTGAACAAATATATACTTTCTTTTTAATGTTGTGATGACCGGAAATGAGCCAGCTATTCTTTTACTTTCTCCATGCTGTACTTGTAATTTGTCACTGCTATTCTTGTTAGGATATCCAGATATGCATTAGTGACTATTTCTCTGTTTCCTCCACAATATTCATAGTTGAAAATTTTGATTCACAAGTGTATGTGCTCACAAAATAGGTGCATCATAAGGCATAAGGCAAATAAACCACAAGGATAAGCAGAAACAAATATATATAGGAACTAAATTACATATTTTGTGGGTTTCCATAGCCACAGATTTATAGAACTAGACTAGTTGTTGTTGTTGTTGTTGTTGTTCCCCAAGCTGCCTGGCCGAACAGCCCCAAGGCCACAACCGAGGGCCCCCCCCCCCCCCCCCCCCTAGACTAGTAACATATATTATATTGAAATTCTTTAGTAGAAACAAATTATATTGAAATTATCTCTCTCTCCTCTCTTGCGAGCCGTTAATCAGGTCATTGCGAGCCGCGCAATGAAGACCACTGACATAGGGTGTACACTACTACATGAGCAAGTTATTAAAACGCAAATCTTCAGGCGTGGGAAGATTGGCGCCGGCCTGTCTGGTGAAAGACGGGGGATATTTGTTTTTGAATTTCTTATTTCTTGTTTATCTATGTGCTGGAAGGATATTTTATTTTTCAATTCCATCAGATTAGAAATGATTCATAGATTACAAAAAGTACAAATAAGACAATTATGTTAATGTATAAGGGAGATAGGTAGATGCATTAGAGAGATAGGTAGATAGAGAGAGAGTTGCTAGGGGCAAGCGATTGATAAAATACCAACATATACGAGACGGACTTAAGTTTCTGAAAAGACAAAGGAGAAATTTTAATTGACTCGTCTTTTTCATTTTATTATTTGTGTGTTGGAAGGATAATATTGTTTTCAATTCCATCATATTAGAAATTATTAATAGATTAAAAAAAGACCAAATAAGACATACAGTATATACTGTAATTATATTTATGTTTAACCCAGCAAGTGCGGCAAGACTTATATAAGGCCTACCGGTGGGCTGCGGGAAGCCTTATATAATCCAAGGCCTAAAAAAAACCATTTAAATCAGCCCAGTATCAATTTTTTTTTTTTTTTTTTTATTTTTTTTTATTGCCCCTTGGCCATGCCAAATATCACTCCTCCACATCCCCTCCTTCCACCCCTTTCCCCCCCCCCCCCCCCTTCAATTATCACCTATTCTCCCTGTTATTCCCTTATTCTTAGGTATATATTCGTGCTAACATTAGCGAGTTGCTAGCAGGGCGTGGTCATCTGTGTTACCAAGCGTGGGAAAGAGCGAGAGAGAGACTACCACGCAACAGTGTCTCTCCAGCCGTCATCACGGCTGGCTGGCTGGCAGGCTGCCTCAGCCATAATTATGTAACTCCCGGCCTCTATCTCCGATTTTGACCATCCAAACGCTGTTTCCACTTGTTTTATTGCTGTAACAGGTTAATACCTTTATAATCAACGTAAAATAGGCGCATATGGATAAGTATTAATGATATTTATGGTACGATGACAATTTGAGTTTAGGAAACAGTCTAAATACCTCCGCACAGGGAGGGGTGGCCAATACCCCACCTACACAGCGTAGAGGTTAAGGGAGATAGATGCATTAAATAGATAGACAGACAGACATTTGATGCATAAATAACATTCTTAATAATTTATATATACAGTACCTGGCTTGGGCCGCCACCCGTGTATGATCCCGACTTTTCCGTGTTCTGGCCGACCTTGGAACTTTTGAGGTTACCGTGTCTAAATGAAACCGTGTATAAAAAACGTGTGTATATTGAGACCTGACTGTACATACATACACAAATTTAAAGACCGTGTGCTCCACACGAAGCCCAGTTCCGGTCTCACGTCCTAATGGTGGCGTTCCAGGCAACCCTGTTAACCTCTAAGCCGCGCAGGTATGGTATTTGAAAGTGCCCACGGTGCGAAGGTATTCTGATTCATTCCTCACTAAAATCGTTAATTTACCATACATATAATTAATACTTATCCATATGCGCCTATTTTACATAGCGATTTTTGATATGTTGTTTTGACTTTATATTGTCTTTGTCCCAGTTTTGGTTTGACTTTGTTTGCAAGTTTACATTTTAATATGAACATATGAACATGGGAAAGCAATAAAACAAGTGGTAACAGCAATTGGCTGGTGAAAATTGTATATTTTAGCCCCGCGGTCGTAATCTGACCTTGAGCGGTGAGACAAACTCCCTCCCTCTCTCTTGTCTCGGACGGTACTGAGAGACCAGGGCAGCTTTCAGACTGGCTTGGAGGGTCGGAGTTACACTCCTCCCTTTCTCCCACCCGTTCTCGCATGAAAATACTCGATAAATATCGGGAATAGAGAAAATACCTGATAATTTAGGGGGGGGGGGGGACATATGTGTAGGAGTGGTAGCAAGTAATGGAGGGAAATTATCTCAACTAAGCACAATTTTTTTTAGGCCTAGGATCTTAACCCTCAAAGAGCGGGGGGTCTGTGGCCATTTTGGACCTTTTCAGGCCATTCTGACTGCTATATCAACCATCAGCATGAAAGGAACTGTATTGTGCCGAAAACTAGGCGGAAATCGCTACACAATGACACCACATACAGCTACGTAGCACTCGTGGAGCCCTGACAGTGTTACCTCAAAGATGGAAGTTTAGCTGATTTTGCTACATTGTTCACTTTTCGCTAACTATTGGTCACACTGTCATCCACCCGTGCGGTGGGGGAACTGGAGTTAGTGTGGGCCGGGAGGCCACAGATGTCGGACGTATGGTTCATTACTGTTCCACCCATTTTCACTTGATCTTCACCCATTTTTCACCCGTTTTCTCCCAGTTTCTTTCACTCGACTTAAGTCGAGCGCCGCTAGTTAAGGGTTAAGAGTCTTCCCGCAGCCGCCCAGTAGAACCTCTTAAGAGTCTTCCCGCAGCTCCCTGGGTAAGAGCTGCCTCACTTGTCAGGTTCTTTGATTTAAGATCAGACCGCAAAGTCCGAACCCACGTCTATCTTGGTCCGCCCCTTGGTGCAGTTCCGTCCACATTCATGGACTTTTATCTTTTCACCCAGCTTTGTTCATCCATCCTCTCCACATGTCCAAACCATCCAAGCCTGCTAGCACTGGCATGGTAGGTGTGATTGGGATAACGGCTGACAGCAATCTCTGGCCAGCTTGCTGAATGGCTCATACCACTGGCCTGGACGATTATTGATGAAGTTGTGGCCAGAGCTGGTTGAGGCATCATAAACAGCTCCTGGTTAGGTATCACATACATTTGGTTAGTCATCAGATTGGTGAGGACTCGCACAGTTCTTTGCAGCATGCTACAACATGACAATACGGTCAAATATTTGTCCCAACTCCGATCGGTTAGTGAGCAATGATCATGTATTCTAGATCAAAGAGGTTCGGATGGATTTGTTCAAGTGGTTTAAAATGTTATACTTATATATAGATATGTTATACCATGTTGATGGTGGAATTTTGGATATAGTTATATTTATGATGATCAGGATACAATAGACCATAGACGGCCCCCTCGGCTTAATTCAATACAATTTATTTATTATTTTTCTACTTTTTGTATTGAGTGTAGGATGGTCAGTACCTTAGTAGCCATGTCTTCTAATATTTTCTAATTATTTATATCATACCATAATTTAGCTGGTTGTGACAATCTCATTTATCTTGAGTTAATACAGGTTACTAATGTTTAGCATTCATATATATATCCGTTACTGTAAATTGAAGTTTGTTTCTCATACTATTTTTGTTTGTTACAGCACAGGGCCCGGGGACTTTAAATATTTATGACATTTCTCTTTATAACCGGCCTATCTTTACATTCCACATTGTAATCCTTGTGCAAGTAATACTCAAAACTCGTTATAACTGGGTATACAGTTCTAGCTTATTGACCTCTTATACACTATTCATCACTAAGTGAGGTGCCTGTACTGTACCCGCACCCTGTGGGCATGTGCGAGTTAAAGTGGAAAAAGTAGTCCTGACAAGGCTGCACTATGATATTAAACTGTATGGGATTCACACATGTTCCATAGCAGTCAATTTACTTATATACAGTACTGTATATCTATCTATTGCCTGACGCCGTGATCCCCAAAGGGGTGGCCACGAACGAACCGCCCCATGCACCTCTGTCCCCAGTCAGTCGACGCCCCTCCTCCCAACCAGCACCGCCTTCATCCATATACTTCCTCACTCCATCCTTCCACCTCTCTTTCGGTTTACCTCTCCCTCTCTGTCCTTCCACCTCACTCTCGTACACCCTCCTAGTCATTGTCTCGCTTCCCATACGTTCCATATGGCCGAACCATCTCAAGGTGTTCCTTTTTACACTTTCCAGCACATCTACCTCCACACCACATCTCCTTCTTACTTCCTCATTCGTCTGTCTATCCCTCCATGTAACTCCGCACGCACTTCTTAAGTAACTCATTTCCACCCCTCTCACTCTTGGTCTGAGTCTCTCCTCCAACGTCCATGCTTCGCTTCCGTAAGTTAGTGTTGGGATTACCACACTGTCATGCAAGGACTTCTTCACTTCCATACTGACCACCCTATTTTTTGTTACTGCTTTCAGCGTTCCTACAACCCTCTTCCCCTGTTGCACCCTCTCCTGCACTTCTTCATCCATAGTCCCATCTTTACTCAAAACACTGCCCAGATACTTAAATGAGCTGACAATCTCCATAGCCTGACCTTCAACTTCACCTCACACTCTGTGTCTTCACCCCTTTCGAAGACCATAACCTTGCTCTTCCCCGCATTTACCTTCAGATTCCGTTTTTCGCACACTGTTTCAAACATATTTACCAGACCCTGCAACTCCCATTCATTATCGCTCATCATAACTGTATCATCAGCAAACAGCAGTACAGGTAGCTTACACTCCCTTCCCTCCCTTATCAGCGATACACCAACATCCACTGCTCTTCCTTGTATTTCTTTCATGACTCCATCCATATACTGTATACTGTACAGTAAGCAACCACGGGGACATCACACACCCCTCTTTCAACCCAACATTCAGATCAAAGAACTCGCTCTGCTCATTCTCCACACGTACTGCCGCCTTTGCACCCTCATACATGCTCTTCACTGCTTTCAGCAACTTGCCATCTACTCCGTATATTCTAAGTACTTTCCACATACCTTCTCTATATACTGTATAATATTATATTCCCCTGAGTACTGCAACCAAATCTCATCACCATAAACCCATGGGTTTTGGGGCTAGGTGGTCTCAAATGGACACAAATAAAACATACTTTACAGCTTCATATACAGTAGTATACCCCTTATAGATAACGAGTCTACATATTATGACCCTCAACCCCTTCAGCACGATGACACCTTTTTACCTTGTATTCTGGCTAAAGTTAGACAAATTTTTGCAGTTTAAGAAGGATCGATGTTATTCAGAGAGTTTATTGAGATCGTATTTGCCATTAAAGTCCTAGAGGTATATTATGAAATAAAGAAAATTTTCTAATGGTAACCAGAATAATTAGACGAAAAGTACGTCATCGTACTGAAGGGGTTAACCCTTTGAATATACTATTGGAAACTAGGACTGTCTATCTATCTATCTATTGCCTGACGCCGTGATCCCCGAAGAGGTGGCCACGAACGAACCGCCCCCAATCAATTGCCGTCCCTCCTCCCAACCAGCACCGTCTTCATTCATATACTTCCTCACTCCATCCTTCCACCTCTCCTTCGGTGCACCTCTCCCTCTCTGTCCTTCCACCTCGCTCTCGTACACCCTCTTAGTCAATCTCTCGCTTTCCATACGTTCCATATGGCCGAACCATCTCAAGTTGTTCCTTTTCACACTTTCCAGCACATCTACCTCCACACCACACCTCCTTCTTACTTCCTCATTCGTCTGTCTATCCCTCCATGTAACTCCGCACGCACTTCTCAAGTAACTGATTTGCACCGCTCTCACTCTTGGTCTGAGTCTCTTCCCGAACGTCTATGCTTCGCTTTCGTAAGTTAGTGTCGGGATTACCACACTGTCATGCAAGGACTTCTTCACTTCCATACTGACCACCCTATTTCTTGTTACTGCTTTCAACGTTCCTACAACCCTCTTCCCCTGTTGCACCCTCTCCCGCACCTCCTCATCCACAGTCCCATCTTTACTCAACACACTGCCCAGATAGTTAAAAGAGCTGACGATCTCCATAGCCTGACCGTTCAACTTCACCTCACATTCTGTGACTTCACCCCTTTCGAAGACCATAACCTTGCTCTTCCCCGCATTTACCTTCAAATTCCGTTTTTCGCACACTGTTCCAAACTCATTTACCAAACCCTGCAGCTCCCATTCATTATCGCTCATCAGAACTGTATCATCCGCAAACAGCAGTATAGGCAGCTTCCACTCATTTCCCTCCCTTTTCAGCGATACATTAACATCCACTGCTCTTCCAAGTATTTCTTTCATGACTCCATCCATATATACAGTAAACAACCACGGGGACATCACACTCCCCTGTTTCAACCCAACACTCAGGTCAAAGAATTCGCTCTGCTCGTTCTCCACACGTACTGCCGCCTTTGCACCCTCATACATGCTCTTCACTGCTTTCAGCAACTTGCCATCTACTCCGTATATTCTAAGTACTTTCCACATGCCTTCTCTATTCACTGTCATAGGCCTTCTCCCAAGTCCATAAAGGCAATATACACCTTTTATTGCTTCTCCAGATATTTCTCCACAACACAATTCAGGGTAAAAATCTGATCTAGGACTGAAGATAAATAAATTTAAGGGACAGTATTATTTATTAAGCTTTACTCATAAGCGGTCAGATCAGTGTTAAGGATTTAAGTTGAGGGAGAAAGCACCCGTGTGATACCGGCTTAAGGGGAGGTTATTATTTATTTGTTTTAATTATGTAATTTTTATAGTTTCCTCCCTAGATCTCCATCAAACTTAAAAAACTACCTCAAAGACCCTCCTTTGAGATGAATTTGTAAATTTTTCAGTAGAAAAGTATCCCAGCCAAAGGCCGATTTCTCCTAAATTGATACCTAAATGGCACAAAAGGTCTTAAAATCGCCAAACTAATGGGGCGATTGTCTTAAAATCTCAAAACAGTTGGGGCTAAACATGAGGGAGAAGGGGGTTTAGAAACTCCCCCTTAAAGAAACTGGACACAGTGATATCATTGTAACCTGTGTTACCTGTGCCATACTGTATCTGAGCTCTTTATAATATTTTGTAATTTATTAAACTGAAAATTCTCTGATTGATCTTTCTTTATCAGTCTCTCTTTCACACTCACTCTCTCTCTCTCTCTGTTTTATCTATCTATATGTTTTATTATATATATTTTTTTCTTGGTACCCGTGGACCAACTAATCCGTCCCGTGCCTCTAGACTAGCACCAAGATATCAGATTCTCGGACATTAGTACTCAAATAGTGTAGACCTGCATAATTATACCCTGTTCATTATAAGTAGGCCAGAAATCCTGACTCCAATTTCTCGTTATTCAAGGAGGACTACAGTAATCGAGCTAGTATGTCTACCATTGTGGGTCGAGTCAGCCAGGGAATAGGTATAGAAATTTACAGCCCTTTTGCTCTAGCCCTATTTGAGGTACAGAGGTTAAGGTTCACGATTTCTGGCCTGTCTATTATAGGGAACTATAGTAATGGTAGTACAATCGCAGGCCGTAGCGTGGTTGGTAGAGCGCTTGCCTGCAAATCATGAGGTCGAGGGTTTGAGGCTAGGGCCAGCCAGTGTGTTATTGGCAGACACCAGTGCTGTGGCGGACGGCGCGGTCTAGCAATCTGTGGCAACTGTCCTCTAAGTCCCTGAAACATCAGAGCATCCACCCTAGCCCAGCTCTTGAGCAGAGAGTATATGGTGTTAACAAAAATGCATCATCATCATTGTAATGGTTGTGGCCAATTTGACCTGATCCTTACATATCAACAGCCCTGTTGTAGCAGAACATATGTTTTTAAATGTGTAGCCTAACTCTATCAGTAACAAGGCATCTTTAAAATTTTGTTGCTACCTCTAGATAATTTTTTGCAGTTTAGGTGTAATGGAGGTTATTTTTGAAGTCCAATATCGTAGTCCTACTTTGATTTTTAGTAGCCAAACTGGGTTGGATATTGAACCGGTTGTCTCACAAAAATCCCAGCCCTCACTACTGGGGATTGAACTCGGGACTAGTCAGTTATTAGACCGGTACTCTATCCGCAACACTAACAAAGGTACCCAACTTGGGCTGGCAGCTCAAGTAATTTTTGTATTCAATATTGGACACCGTTTTAGCTCTATTGCATAGGCAGGACGTCTATCAGTCAAAGCGGTAAAATCTATCTCAACTTATATTTTGACTGATACAGTAAATGGTATTGTTGCTGACGGAATGAGTTTAATACACTGTGATCAGGATGAACCTTTTATAAGCAGTGGAAAACATTTTGCTTTTACACATAAATTGATAAAGTATGGTAAAGCAAAAATTCTTCAACCATCAAGGTTTATCATCAATTCAGTGTACTAATCTCACAGATCCCAGGGGTGTTTTTTATGGACCCTTTCCTCCCTTATGTTTAGCCCCAATAGTTTATGAGATTTTAAGACGTTTGCCCTGTTAGTTTGGCCATTTTAAGACTTTCCCCCCCATATCTTTGTTAATATTATAACCTTTTGTGCCATTTAGGTGTTGATTTTTTTCTTGGCGAGCAATAGTGAGCCTGTAATTTATGAAGAACTGGCCTTCGGCCAGAACATTCTCTAACAAATAATGTACAAATTTATCTCGTAGGGGATCTTAGGGGTGATTTTTTAAAGCATGATATAGGAGGGAGAAAAAAAAAAGACCTCCCCTTAGTGTCGTCTAGTAATAGCTAGAATAAACCCCCCTACTACTACGCCCCTTGCCACGGTTGGGGGGCTTCGGGGCCAGCGACTGGGGCTTGATGGGGGAGAGTTTGGGTTTTTCCCTTACCCCTCAAGCTTTTGTCTTCGGCTTAACTAATTTTGCGTAGTTTTTCATTCCTCTTTCTATGCTTTTCCCCTTCTGTTCTTATTCTATCCCATTCGGTTGTCCTCGGGCAGCCTATATCACATGCCTGCATGGCCTGGCTAGGTTGTAGGCTCCTGACCTGATTTGTCTCTCGGCCGAGCTGACTTGATTCCTCTCAGTTGTGCATATTTTTGCATCTCGTGATTATTTTCTACCTTAGTCCTGCTCTCTCATTCTTCGCTCTTGATCACTTATTGGTTGGTGCTGCAGTGTAGCAGTTCTTGCCTCATCCTTCGGTCCTGCCTTATAAGAGCTCTACTGTGGAACTCATGTGGTCCGGCTGAACTGATGAAATGGCGAGAAATGTCTGCATGTCTTCACCTTCCTAGATTTGTTCACCTCTTGCCTTTCCCTATATCTATCTTGACTTGATTAGTTGTGTCCATCTTGATCTAATCCTTCAGACCAGCCCAATGAGAGTTCTGTTGTGGAACTCAGTGGTCTGGTTAAACTAATTTCGAATCCCGGTGGATCATATATACTTTAATTAATTTCATTGGGGGTGTGGTGGTGAGATTAATAAAAATAATATAATTTTATTAAAAAAACATAGCTAGAATAAAAGTAAACAATGTGTCATGGTGTACTGAAAATTGGTTAAATCTTGACCCCCTTCAGTACGGTGACGCCATATTTCCATTTTATTTTGGATAACATTAGATGATTTTATGTAAGTTTAGAAGGACCCATGTTATTCAGATGGTTTATTGAGATAGTATTTACCCCTTAGAGCCCTGAAGGTGGATTGCAAGAGGAAGACAATTGTTCAAGGGTAACCAGAATAAGATGAACATTACAGTACTGTACGTCATCGTGCCGAAAGGGTTAACCATTTCTTTACTGGTGATGTCTTTTTTTATTTGATTTGAGCTACATTTAGACGATTTTATGATGCTTAGGAAGGATATATGGTATTAAAATGGATTAGTTGAGATAGTCTAGTCTTTTAATGGGTAGACTTCCTTCCTAATCTGAATAAAATTGCCTAATAGTTTCCAGAATGTAATGGAAGGAGGTGATCATGCTGAAAGGGCTAATGTTATATCTTGGTGCTAACTGGAACACATATAGAATAATCAAACATAATATTTATCTTTACATCACATTCATTTGTGGTATTTTATATTTTCAGTGGCATTAAGTTTTCTATATCTATCTATCTATTTACTCAGGCCCAATCCCCACTTTTCCTATTTTTCTTTTCTTTTCTTTAAGTTTTAATGTCATAAAATAGAACATTATTTATTATAAAGGTGTTTATTGCAGCACCTTAGCACAGGTTGTTAATTAGATATACTGTACTGTACTTTTATAAAACAAAATATGAATATACTTGTGGTTTATTTTTCCATAGCATATGATGTTATGTGTATTCTAATCACAAGGATAAAGACTACGAGAAAAAATAAAAAAAAGCATTACAATAATTCAATAATGAGGAGACTAATGAGAGAAAAGAGAACTAATTGAGTCCAATTGCATTTATTTTGTCTAAAATTCACCATGCCCCATGATTGAGATCTTTCTTGTTTAACAGGTTTAATACAATTCGCACCCTGCCAATGGGGAGCCACCTTGTCGTGGTGGCGGGGCTTGAAGCAGGGTCGTTGGTGTCACTCTCTTTAGGGCAGGGATTCAATCGGCGTCACGGACAAAGTGCCCCCCCGTCGTCATTGGGGTAAGCGGATCCTCCCGGTGATGACGTTTTTCGTGTTCCCATTTTTGGTTTTAATTTTGCGGAGGATTTCCTCCCTATTTTAACTAAATTGTGCCGGCTAGGCTCGAGAGCCTTCCCTCGCTGAGTCTGGAGCCCTGGCTCCTCTCCGTTTACAGGGGCCGTGGCGGTCTAGCTCACCGCCCGAGGGGGCTGGTCCCAGGAACGGCGATGCGGTTGCCCGCGTTGATGTCCCTGGGGTCGCCCATCAGTGGGGACCGGTCTCCGTTCCAGGGGTCCGTTTTCCCTTCCTGGTGGGTTTTCTGGCTTCTGTCCGGCTGCCCTCCATTACGCACAGATAGGGGATGATTGCAATTAACTTTGCCCTCGGTCCCAGTATAGCGGTTTTACCTAAGCTTGGCCTCTCTGTGCGTTTTGGTGCTATCCCCCGTAGTCTAGCGGGGTAGGGTATGAGGATGAGCCCCCTGGAGACCTGCCCCTGTTTGCGCCACCGGTATAGAGGCTGGGGCTCCCTGACTGACGATGGAGGGTTCTCTGTAGGCCCTCCTGGTATGTTCTTTATTTATTGTTTTGTTTCCTATTTTTCTTTTTCTTTTTCTTTCTTTTTTTTTTCCCTCGGTTATGTTTTTCTTTCTTTTTTTTTTTCCGATAAAATGAAAATAGAATAGTAAAAACAACTAGGGTCATCATGGATCAGCCATGCAAACCCCCTCCCCTGGATTCAGCTTTGGCGCCCCCTGTACTTGACCTTTGCATTCCCCTGGACTCTCCATCTGGCCTTCCTCTGCCCTCTGAGTCTACCACCTTGGACACCCCCCCTCCGAGTTGTTCCGAGTCTGATGCTCTCTCACGCTCTGATACTAAATTACCTGCTTCTACGGTGTCCATGGTGATTCATGGGCTGCCCGTCGTTGATAGCGACGTCCCTGGTAGTACCGACCCTGACCGTTTATTGAATATTCCTTCTGACTCCTCCACCCCTAAACCTGCGTCTGTCACTCTTGCAGTCGCGCAGTCTGCCGCTATCATCACTACATCCACATCTACCACTGATGTTATTGCCGGTAGTATGGTCTCACCTACTCCATCGAGTGCAACCTCGGCCTCGATTACCTCATTGGGTGCCACTTCAACCAAATTGTCCGTCACTACCTCCACTCTTACCTCGTCTCCACTGATTACGACACTATTACCTCATAATCCATCTCCATCTTCTCGCCGTAGGCCTAAGCGGCAATTTGTACCGAGCCCGTCGCTGGCACTCTTCGACTTCCTCTTTGGCGCTGACAACTGGCCTCGCTTCCTCCTTGTTGACACCACCGATCCTATGACTGCTGCGAAATTGGAGAATGCCCTTCTCACCCACTACCCGTCTGCTGATGTGACACTTCGAGCTACTACTTCTAGTCAATGGCTCGTAGAAGCAGCCACTAAAGAGCATTCAGAAGCATTACTGTCACTTACCTCCCTCTGTGACATAGATGTTTCTGTCACCAAACATATGAAGCTAAACTACATTTCGGATACTGTCATTTTACCCACTACCCGAGATGACGATGGTCTCCCTGATAAACACCTGCTGCTATCGTCTCTCCAAATCCGGTATTCTAATGTTCACGATGTAGACGTCTACAATATCCCAAACAGACGTAACCCATCTCGTCCATTGCGTGTGGCCCGTATTAAGTTTGAAGGTGGTTCCCTCCCTACTACCATCAAGATTGAGGGGCAAAGACGTGAGGTGCAACCATATACCCCCAGACCTCTTCAATGCCATCGCTGCTCTACTTTTGGTCACTCTGTCGCGAAATGCAAGAAGAGTGAGGTGTGTGCCTTCTGCAGTTCCTCTACACATCCCACTAAATGGAATTGTGGCCCTCCTCATTGTGTCAATTGCGGACTCGATCATCACGCTAGGTCAAAGCAATGTGTGTACTACGCTTACAATGCCGAATTGAAGCTTCTCATGGATCGTTCGGGTATGTCGGCCATAGAAGAATTGAGAGTCGGAGGGTATAAAGACCCTGCACGGGATACAGTGTTAGGGCATGTGCTCATCCATTGTCTCCGATCGCGACCACGACCACTCAGGACTCTACTAGGACTAGACTCCCCACTCCCCCACCTGTCAGTGAAACCGCCCGTAGTGTATCTCCTCCTATTGCTCCTCTTTCCAATAGGTTTGATGCATTAATGGAGCTCCCAACTTCTGATCCATCCATGCATCCTGTGTCTACCTCTCATTGCACTTCTACGACCAATACCGCCTCTTATCAGCCTCCACCATCCAGTAATTGCCGCCCTAGTCTACGCCATGAATCTAAGTTGTCCTCTCCTGTACGAGTATCTAAGACTTCTCCTCGGCCACTTAAGATTAATTCCTTGCCTTCACCCGGATCCACTACGTCCTGTGCCAATGAACCTCGTATGGACTATGCCTCCGCCTCCAGCAAACGTCGCTCTGATGCTCTTGATTCTCCTTCCCTGCACTTTCGACTCATCCGTCGAAACGTATATCCCTTGCGGCTCGTCGGCCTGCTTCTTCTTCATGACCTAGTCATATTTCTCCCTCCCCTCATCCTCCTCACCCCAACTCTTCTCGCGTGACTAAACGTTCACCTGTTTCCGCTCGACTGAACACTACCCCCCGTCCTACACCTAAAATTCCCCTTCCTACCTCCAAATCTTCCAGCCGATCCGCCTCATCTGCTCGGCTCTCCTCCCTTTCTTCATCCCCTCCGTCTGACCTCCACGATCCTCATTGCGGCTGCCATCTCTGTTTGTCAGGGAATACCGCAGGGTACCGGATCCCACCCACGAATCTGTCTTGGCAATTATCCATGATTTTATGCGTGAGCGTCAATTGCCTACTTCTGACAATATTTCCACACATGGCCCCTCGTGCTTATGTGCAGTCCACTTACAACTCCAGTCTGATCGATCTTGATTAAAAGTGTCTACCATCCTCCATGAGGTGACTTCCCTCTCATCCTCTCGATCGTCAGAACGGCGGAACTCTTTACCGTCCGCCGCCCTTGCACCACCAGACCCATCTACCCGTTCTAATTCGTCTCTCCACCCACCGCCTCCTTTACGTTATTCCAATAGCACTGTTAACCTACACAATCTGACTTCTCTTACTTAACCTATTCCATTCCTATCTAATACAATGGAATGTGATGGACTCTTATCTAGAATTCGTCTAGGTGAGGTCCAACGCTTACTCCACACTTACGCTCCAATGTGCTTGTGTTTACAACACACTAGGAATTACAATAAATCCATCCTTAATTATCACCTTGCATGCCACTCGCTTTCCCCTAATGGCGAGTATGGCACTGCTATTTATGTACACCATAGCTTGACTTTCGACCTACTTCCCATCCGCGATAGTTATCTCCAACATTCTCTTCTTACTCTTCATCTCCCTGATGATACCTCGGTTACCATCTGTAATACTATATTATTAACCAGATAGCCTTCCATTATGATCTTTCCCTCCTCTCCAGATTTGTTAATGTGTTACCGTCCCCTCTTTTGCTACTAGGAGATTTTAATGCGCATAGTCCCCTGTGGAATCCTTCCTCCTCCTCTGCAGATGCTGCTGGGGTGCACATTGAGAACCTTCTATCCCTTGATTCTTTTTGTTGCCTTAACGAACCTGATTCCTACACTTATTTCTCCAGTACTCGTCATACTTTTTCCTCGGTTGACGTCGCCCTTTGTTCTTCTACGATAGTTGACAAGTTTGAGTGGCGTCTATGTGATGATTCGTTCTCCAGTGACCACTTTCCTATTCTTCTGTCTTATTTCCAACCATGTTCCCCTCCTGCTATTCCACGTTATAATTTCCACAAAGCTGATTGGGAGAAGTTTGGACTGCACACGCGCCAAATCCCTCCCTTTTATCCATTCCGTGATCATAACGAAAATACTACCTTTTTCACTGCATTTATCATCTCTGCAGCTTCTAAATCTATACCCCTTTCCTCTACATCTGCTCGTCGCCGCCAAGTCTCTTGGTGGACCGCATCCTTATCCGCCCTCGTTCGCTGCAAACGTGAACTTGGTCGACGTTTGGATCGTCTTAAAAAAATGTTCCCGTACTTTACTTTCTCGCTTTCCCCTTCTTATTTCTGATTTACATGCACTTACCTCCATTGCCTTAGATATCTGTGCACTTAAGCCCCTTTATAACAGAATCTCTGCTAAATTCCGTAAGGAAGTACGCTGTTGTCGGTCTGCTTCCTGGGAATCTTATATCTCTTCCATCTCCCCATCCACCCCTATCTCACGTGTCTGGCAAAAATTCAGGAAAATTAATTGTCTCCACATTGCCCCTCCCCGTCATGCATTAGTCAATAATGGCCGCGCCGTTCATAGCCCCCAGGCAGTATCTGACCTCTTAGGCCAACATCTTGCCGATGTTAGTAGTGATACTATACTAACTATGATGCACGCTTCCGTCTCCTTAAGCACCGTCTTGAATCCGTCCCTGTCAATTTCCAATCCTTCGATGTTTGTGACTACAATGCTAGTTTTTCGATGGATGAATTTGATCATGCCCTCTCTACCTGTACTAATTCCTCTCCTGGTCATGATAACATCAGCTTCCACATGATTACTCATCTAGCCCCCCTTGCCAAATCTTATCTTTTACAGCTTTATAACCATTTATGGACCCACAACCTTTTTCCTGACTCTTGGAGACATGCTATTGTCATCCCTATAGCGAAACCTGGTAAAGATCCCAGCGTCCCCGCCAATTATCGACCAATATCCCTCACGAGCTGCCTCTGTAAATTAATGGAGAAAATGGTTAACGCTAGACTTGATTGGTTTCTTCGCCAACATTCGGTTCTCACCCCTCTCCAGTTCGGTTCCCAGAAGAACCGTTCTACATTAGACTCCCTTGCACTCTTAGAAGCCCAAATCAGACAGGGATTTGATCGGAAACAGTTCACTGTTGCGGTCTTCTTTGACATAAAGAAGGCCTACGATAGTACGTGGAGACATTTCATACTCCAATCCCTCCATGATTGTGGTGCCCGCGGTCATCTCCCAATATTCATCTCTAACTTCCTTACCAAACGCACTTTCCAAACTCGTGTGGAGAATATTCTTTCTGCCATCTTCCCTCTCCACAATGGCATACCCCAGGGCAGTGTACTAAGTAGCATGCTCTTTGCCATCGCCATAAATCGTGTTTTCCGCCAACTGTCACCAGGCGTTCGTGGATCCTTGTATGTCGACGATTTTACTATATACTGCACCACCCGCACACTTCGTCATGCTCAACGCATTCTCAACCTCTCCATTCAGAAGGTTGTTGCTTGGGCCTCATCAGTCGGCTTCACGTTTTTCAGCGGAGAAGACCAAGGCAATTGTTTTTTTCCGAGATAAGCGCTGGCTCCGCGACCAGA
Organism: Paralithodes platypus; assembly: GCA_032716605.1. Classification (NCBI taxonomy): domain Eukaryota; kingdom Metazoa; phylum Arthropoda; class Malacostraca; order Decapoda; family Lithodidae; genus Paralithodes; species Paralithodes platypus. The sequence goes on along the minus strand of CM064514.1, from coordinate 53,982,440 downwards.
CCATCGAACTTCGGATGGGGGATTCTCTACTCTCTTTCCACTCGAGCGTTAAATTCCTGGGGTTAATCTTTGACCAACACTTTAATTGGAAAGATCATATCCATTACATCAAATGTAAAGGCACGCGAGCTCTCGGTCTCCTAAAAAAGCTGTCACACTACCTGGGGTACTAGGCGTTCCACCATGTTAATGCTTTACAAAGCCGTTGTTCTGTCTATCCTTGATTATGGCTGTCCTATTTATGGTTCTGCCTCGGACTCCGCCGTAAGAACTCTGGATCCTGTACATACACAAGGCATACGACTTTGCACTGGTGCTTTCCGATCTTCCCCGACCGTGTCCATCTTAGCCGAAAGTGGAGAACCCCCACTTTCCCTCCACAGAAACTTAGTTACACTGCGTCGTGCCCTAAAGATCCAATATAGTGACTCTCCCACCAATTCCCTTTTCCAAAACATTGACGTTTCTACTTTAAATTCATGCTTCCTTTGCTTCGCTCGCCGTGCTACCCTTCTTCTCAATACCACTGGTCTGGATATTTCTGTCTCCCCTCCCGTAGATCGTCCTCCCCCTTGGACTATCTCCCTCCCCAGTGTTTGCATACACCTGTCCTATTTATCTAAGAGGTATCCGTTTGTACCCAGCCACCATCATCAACACGCCCTTGAACACATACGCCGTAAGGGTTGCCATATACACTGATGGTTCCAAGTCTCCTGCTGGTGTTGGGCTTGCAGCTGTCTCCCGCACCGCCATCCTTCAATTTTCCCTCCCACGACATGCATCAATTTTCACTGCCGAGATCCTTGCCATCCAATCTGCCATTGACGTTATTCACGGTCTGCCTCCACAGACGTTTGTCATTTACAGCGACTCCCGTAGTGCTCTTGATGCCTTCAGTACCTATTCTCCCTCCCACGTCTTAATATCATCCATCCAGTACTTTCTTCATGTGTTACGCGCAAATGGCGTGAGGGTGCAGCTCTGCTGGATTCCCGCCCATATTGGGATTTAGGGTAATGAAGACGCTGATAAGGCTGCGAAAGCTGCTGTTACCAAGACACTCCAGCAGCCTCATCTCCCTTTAGGTGACTGGTTGTCCTTGTTAAAGCCTTATATCCTCTCTACATGGCAGTCTCTTTGGGAGGCTACTCCCTCTACTAATAAACTTCGTGCCCTTAAACCTACTGTGCGCCCCTGGCCCTCCTCCTTTCAGTCTCATAGACGTGAGGAGGTACTGTTAACGAGACTCCGAATAGGTCATTCACGTCTAACCCATGGTTACTTAATGTCCACCCCTCATGATCCGTCCCCTGAGTGCACCACTTGTCGTACTCCCCTCACTATTCATCATGTCTTTAGTAACTGCCCTGCTTATTCCCGTTATCGTACTGCTTACTTTGGTAATAAATCCCTTGCTGACATTTTATCTCACTCCGACTTTTTCCTCATAATCTGGTATCTCCGCCATTTTAACCTTTTAACCGCAATATGATTTAATCCTTCGGGCCAGCCCTGTGAGAGTCTTGTTCTAGACTCCGTGGTCTGGTTAAACAAACTTAATAATAATAATACAATTCGCAAACTAATCTATGATACATGTATGTACTGTATTTATGTATGTATGTACTGTATACTGTATATATACACTTAGGCACATACCCCACTGCTAGGGGTGGCCGACTCGAGACAGAGCCCAAACAGAAACGACATTTAAAGTTCCAATTCTTAGGGTCTGGGACCACTTTCGCATTCCCTCTCCCCTTTCTCTGTCTCGTTGAGTAGGAGAATTTTACAAGGGGAGGAGGATTCCTAGCCTCCTGCCCCCATATGATACATAGTTGTGTAGTATATTTTTACTAGATTCATACTATGATGGTTATACACTTAATAATCTATCTATCTATCTATTGCTGGACGCCTTACTCCCCTTAATGGGGGTGGCCATACACAGATGGCCCCCAAGCGGACCTATTCCCTGTAAGAGGGAGAACCCGAGCCAGTTTACTGAAGGACTTGCTGGATTGACCACTCAATTTAGCATCCGTCCGACTCCGAGGCCCTCTATGTATCTTGTTAGCACTATTTGTGTACAGTGGTGTTCGGCTAGCCCATCCACTAACCTGCCTTACACTTAGATAAGCATTACGGATTTGTATCAGGTTTACTCCCCTAGATGGGTTGCCGACCAAGGCTAACGAGTCCCATCCACCCGGAAATAATGCAGTTAATAAATTAAATAATTCACATATTTTGTTACATAATTATCAGCTTTCCTGTCCTAGAAATTTACTTTCATCCTAATGTGTTGTAGTAGTATGGGCGAAATGTTTAATACTCATTGAAGTATTGTATTTGCTTCCTATTTAGTTACTAACAAATATGTGTTTCAGTAGATATTGGCTGAACATATGGTATTATATTCTTTAGTTTGTAGTACTTGGCAAGTTTGATAAATTCCGCTCATGCGCACCAATTTCCATGTAACTACAGTAGTACTGTATAGCATTATGCTCTTATTTCATGTAAATTTGGCTTATGCTGATTATTTAATACGTTCATCTTAAGCTTTGCGCAGTTGCAGTATCATAACCAATGAGGATAAGGCTCTGCACCAAAGCTTGAAAAAAAAATGAATGGCTAAAGTTTTCGACACGTTTACCATCTCCTTCCGCACACCTCGGTTGGGTTACCCTCAAAGGGTAGCCAAGTCGCACCCCACCTGCCCCTGGTATCCTCGCAGACACCCATTGTTTCCTTTTTCCATATCTTACTTTTTCATTTTGGGTGACACAGACGGGGGCGGCGCTACCTGGGGCCTGTTCCAGGTAGTTTTCACATTTTTAAATAAAAGTTTATTCTTTTAACCAAAATATATCTCAGCCCATTGCCACCATGAGCATATGCCCTAAGTGTGACTCCCGGGTCACTAGTAAGGGTAGTGTTCTAGATGTATTTTTTAGTACCACCCCCTATGCTATGGACTTCCTGATAGTCTCTGTAAAGACTACACATTTTTCCAAAAAATTCATCCATTCGGATGGAGGTGGTTCTGTCACAACCGCCCCCTAGATGCCGAGAACGCATTAGTCAGCTCGCAAGCCACAGCGGACCTAAAGGATGCCATTAGTGTGTGCAGTCTCTAGTGCTCTTGCTGCTGTGGCAAGTCCGATTGAAAAAATGGTGGACCGAATTACCAACCTTGAAACTAAGGCTGCCACACCAGACATTCCCTTGTTTGTCAAAATTGTCCAGCAAACATTAGAAGAAACTGAAAAGGAGCCTACCAAGTGCACCACAGAGGTGTTGGATGGTGGGAAGAAAAAAAACTGTCTGGGACCATCAGGTCCTAATAGTTAAGCCCAAAGCTGGTACCTCTGAGCCTGAAAGCCCACCTGATACTACTAAGGCTATTGAGAATGCTTTGGCTGCAATCCCAATTGGGCGGGTGCCCAACCCCGAAAGGGGTTGAAATAGGGGAGCTATCCCCCCGCCAAAGGCGGCTTTCTAGGGCCTTTCCTAGCTGATGCTGAGAGGATTGGGTTCTAGTCATGTGGTGATGGGCTGGTCTATCAGAGTGAGAGCTGAGCAATCTCTGCCATACCCATAGCTTACTCTGACTTTTCCTTTAACTTATATATTTTCTAGATCTCAAGTGACGGCATCTCTTCCGTGGATTGCCCTCCCAATCTACCAAGATTGGAAGCCAAAGCGTCACATTTTTCCCTTGCCCCTCAACTTTCTCTTCATAATTGCTGAGGGGCACAGGGCCCTGGGTGGGGCTTTGGTTTCCCGGGCGTTTCCGCACCCTCTTCAGCCCCCCGCCATGGAGTGGCTTCGGTCACCCAGGCTTTATTGTGGTCGGCGGGGAGGGTTCTGTGGGGGCACTCGGTTATGGCCTTGGAATTGCTCGGGGCCTTGGGGCTGTTCGGCCAGGCAGCTTGGGGAACAACAACAACAACAACAACAAATGTACTAAAACTGAATCAGATGCTTTAGTAGTACGACTTCCATCAAAGAAAGCCAAAGAGGACGCAGGGAAGGCCATCAACCAGTGTCTTGAGACTGACAGAATCTTCAGTGTGTCAGAACCCAAGAAGATTCTACCAAAAATGACCCTGGTTGGTATCTCTACTGACACTGGTGATGACGAGATCATCCCCAGCATCCTAAGCAAGAATCCAAGCATAAAGTCTCTGGTCTACGAGGGCCTAACTCTAAATTTAGTGTTCACTAAGCAAAAGAAAAAAAGGATGTACACACAAAAACAGCAGTAGAAAAAATGTCTCTTGAAATACGCTCTTAATTTGTCAACGAGGGCAACTCTGTGTATGTTTGACTCACAAAATGTTGTGCATACGACCGCTTCTGCGGGACGCAATGTCAGGGCTTTGGTCATACTACTCCCCCGCTCTGCCTACTTCGTTGGTTTCACTTTTGAACACGTGCGGGGGCTGACGGGGGTGCAGGCCACCTGTCCGCCCTTCCTGCCGGCCCCAACTAATTGTAGTGGGCACTTTCATTTCTCATCCTTTCTGTTTTTCGTCTTTCCCTCTTTCCCCTCTCTGTCCCCTCCTTTGGGGACACAGTGACTGCCCTGAGGCTTATGGCCATACTAACTCTTTGGTTTCGTTGGAGGGTGTTGTGGGTTGGCAATCCCTTCACCCGTAGAACTGTGGTACCCGACGTGCTCGAGCGAGGGGACACTTTCATGTCAAACCCTGACCCTTGTACTGGGTCTGAGATCGACGGAATGATGGCCCTTTAGGTGCATTGGTCGGGGTGTATATCTGTAAGAATTCCTGAGGCAGTAACCCTGTCCTCTAATTGTAGCTCCGTGGTGGGTATGGAATCTAGCCCAGATGAATATTACCGTCTATGTCCTATGGATTCTAAACTGGCCAACTCCGATGCCGACCTCTGCGAGACTTTGGACTGTGTCCCGGACCTTTCCCCTGAAACCAACTGTGCCGGGGATCTTCTCTCAGACGTGGCCCCGCCGCGAAATCCTCTTTACCCACTGACGATATGCTGCCACCTACAATCATGGCCCAGAGTGCGCCTTCACCCTCTACTGTTCAATGTACCATAATCCTTGTCGTATCTGACTCTCCTACATCTACTACTGTCACACCGGTAGTCAGTACTTCGGTTGTAAATACCCATAGCGCAATTGTGATCGCATCTCCTTTACACTCGCCTGCTCAGCCAAAACAAGGTGCCAGTGATGTGCCCGCTCTTACACTTCAGCCATATACAGTACCCAGGACTAAGCGTCAACGCCCTGTCCGTGTCCCAGATCCTACCATTCTTCGTTTTGATGACCTGTTCGAAGCAGATGCATGGCCTAGGTATTTAGTTATCAACCCCGCTAAGCCGTTGCAATGCTGGGAACTAGAATGTAAACTCCTCTGTGCGTATCCTTCCCGTGATATGACAATAAGGCCTCAGGATTCCCGTAGTTGGCTTGTTGAGGCCACTACTGAGTGCCAATCTAGTGCCTTTCTCAATCTCAAAACATTAGATGATGTGCCGGTCACGGCCTGTGCCCATGAGTTCCTTAATTCCATCCAAGGTACTGTTGTACTTCCGCATTCTGATATATCTTCTGACGAGCATGCCCTTCTGGAATCCCTCCAATTGCATGGACATTGCTGCACTAAGGTTGATTTGTACAATCGCCTTATTTGCCGCTCTGGCCAATCACTCAAATTGGCCACCCTTACGTTTACTGGGAAAACCTTACAAGACAGAATTGTTATCATGGGCGAGAGTCGCGAGGTCCGCCCTTACGTCCCACGGTCCCTCCGCCCATTCAATGTCGACAGTGTTCATCCTTCACACATCCCACCAAAGTCTGCTCCAATCAACCCATATGTGCCTATTATGGGTCTACGGGAATTCTACTTGGTGCCATTCGATTTTTCTCGACCAGCTGCTTCTATACATGGTCGTAGATTGCAATTTCGACCAGCCATTCGCCCACAATCAAAAATATTTTTTTTCCAAAATCCCAGGCAAAGTGTTGATTTTGATCGAATTTTTGACTTTTCAAGGTTAGGGTATATTTGAATTTGTCTTGTCGTTGCGATTCCAACGGTATATGATTTTTTTTATTTTGACCAATTTCTAGGCCCAATAGGCCTATTTTAAAGTTTAAAAACTCCATAGACGAGTTATCTATGTATGGATTTTGTTTAAATTTATACCACAAGTACACTTTGACCCGCTGAATCTAATGGCGCAAACATAATTAAAATCGGACCATTAATTTAGGATTTCGATTTTGACTTGGGCTTCCTGAGGGTCCAAATTACCGTTTGTTTTACTTTAAAAGTCCTCTGTAGCCCAAACTATAAGTCCTAGGGAATTTTACTTGGTGCCATTAGATTTGTCTCGACCAGTTGCTTCTAGACATGGTCGTAGATTGCAATTTCGACCAGCCATTCGCCCACAATAAAAAAAAAATCTCCAAAAACCTTGGCCAGGCAAATCCTTGATTTTGGTCGAATTTTGATTTGTCAATATTATTACATATTTGGATTCGTCTCGCCGTTGCGGTTTCAACGGTATAATTAATTTTTAATTTTGACCAATTTTTTAGGCCCAATAGGCCTATTTTAAAGTTTAAAAACTCCATAGACGAGTTATTTATGTACGGATTTTGTTTAAATTTATACCATAAGTACACTTTGGCAAGCTGAATCGAATGGCGCAAACATAATTAAAATCGGACCATTAGTTTAGGATTTCGATTTTAACTTGGCCTTCCTGGAGGGCCCAGGGACCGTTTTTTTGGACGTTAAAAGTCCTGGAGAATTCTAACTGGTGCCATTCGTTTTTTCTCGCCGAGCTGCTTCTATACATAGTCGTAGATTTCATTTTCACCCAGCCATTCGCCCAGAATCGAAAATATTTGTTTCCAAAAACCTTGGGTTTGCCCAGGCATATCCTTGATTTTGGTCGAATTTTGATTTGTCAATATTATTACATATTTGGATTCGTCTCGCCGTTGCGGTTTCAACGGTATAATTATTTTTTAATTTTGACCAATTTTTAGGCCCAATAGGCCTATTTTAAAGTTTAAAAACTCCATAGACGAGTTATTTATGTACGGATTTTGTTTAAATTTATACCATAAGTACACTTTGGCAAGCTGAATCGAATGGCGCAAACATAATTAAAATCGGACCATTAGTTTAGGATTTCGATTTTGACTTGGCCTTCCTGGAGGGCCCAGGGGACCGTTTTTTGGACTTTAAAAGTCCTCTGTAGCCCAAACTATAAGTACTAGAGAATTCTAACTGGTGCCATTCGTTTTTTATCGCCGAGCTGCTTCTAGACATGGTCGTAGATTTCATTGTCGCCCAGCCATTCGCCCAGAATCGAAAATATTTGTTTCCAAAAACATTGTGTATCACTATAAATAATATGTTGAAGTATCTAGAATAATCTTTAGCAATAAACAAATCTCTACAATTTCTTAAATTGGTGAAAATCTCTTTAATATCGCTAGAATTCATCATAACTTGGTGTCGCTAGATGAAAGTGATTCGCTGGATCTATCACCATTATACCAATTGTACCAATCTACCAAGACCATTCATTCCGTTATTATGAACAAGGCCAGATTTCGAAACTATTACAATTAGTTCTAAGATCTGAGATCAACAGATTGGTTTAGGAATCGATTTACACAATTACAGTTCCATTAGTTGCGAAAACGTTCACATAAAACGCTACTTAGAGGGTTAACCCGGGAACTGCCGGGAGACTCTTAAGAGTTCCCCCGGCGGACTGCGGGGAGACTCTTAAGAGTCAGAGAAAAAAAAAAATCAACTTTTGACATCGAAAAAAAAAAAAAAAAAAAAAAAAATTGGCCCCTGGGCCATGCAAAATCTCAGTCCTCCTGTTATTCCCTTATTCTGAGGTATATTTTCGTGCTAACATTAGAAATCCGGTTGCAGGGTGTGGTCATCACTGATAGCAAGCGAATGCAAGAGAGAGAGAGAGAGTATCGATCGACTGTGTCTCAGTGGCCTTGGGGGAAATTGGCGGGAAAGCAGCTTGCCTCACCCATACATTATACAACTCGCGGGCTATATCTCCGATTTTGACCATCCAAACGCTGTTTTCACTCGTTTTATTGTTGTTTCAGGTTAATACCTTTATAATCAACCCATAATAGGCACATATGGATAAGTATTAAAGCTATTAATGGTACAATGAATATTTTAGTGACGGAAACACCTCAAATACATGCGCACAGGGAGAGGTGTCTAATTACCCCCATGCGCACTTCAGAGGTTAATAAACGAAGCTCCTCTCCCAAAATTGTCCAAGCGATGGTGCTGCTTTTGTTGTTGTTGTTTAAACTACGACAACGATCGCTAATATTTATCACGTATATTCGGGTTTTGGTGAACATTTTGGAGTTCCTAGTCGTATATTAGAACTTATTAATAATTTGCATACTCCTGTAAGTGTCAAAACTCACTTGTTTTGGTATGAGTACATAAAAACCCAATTTCGAATGCTCATGAATTACTTTACTTTGGTGTATGTTTGGGCTATTTTAAGACTACATTTAGACAGATAGATTTTTTTTACACTCGCCAGTGAAATATGATGACTTGCTTTCAGATATATACCTAAAGCCCGAATCGGATTGACTTTTCACTTCCTCAAACCAGTTCTTCATTTCCTCAAACCAGCGGAAAAGCAGGATTAACTTGGCTTGATATTCGACACCCTTAAAGGTGTAATACGACATCTTTTCCAGTCTATCGGAGACAGTGGGGGTGCTTAAAAACGCGACTAGAAGGGTTTCTTGATGTAGGTGATCTGTAGGTGTAGTAGCCGTGCAGCCTGTGATGATTTTTAGGGCTTTGTTTTGAATGGTCTGTAAGGCCTTGTGATGTGTTTCAGCGATATTATAATATAATAATGGGAAACCATTTTAAAGTGCTGTGCAGTATATCATATTTTATACCACAAGCAATTATTAGTCGTAAATAAAAGTCGATGTATACGCTGCAAATGTACAGTATTTATTAAATCCAATAGAATACACATGTAAACATAAAACATTAAATCCACCTTAACCATATCTGATGTTTCACTACAAATCTCGTGGGTGGCCTCGTCTAATTTGTATTTATTAGTTTTTTAGTTTCCTTCCTAAACTTTCACCAGGTTTAAACAAATTAAATTAAAAACAAAAATCGTTCGCCTGGAAAAAATCGACACCTACATGGCACGGAAGTTCTTAGATTCTCGACACTAATGGGGCTATACACGAGGGAGAAAGGGGGTCCGGAAACAAACTATACGATCTAGGGTAGGTATGGACAGTCCTCGCCCTGGTAAGTATCCTGGAAGAGGTCGAGATGGATACCGTTGTTGATGAAGGCTTGGCGGGCGGTCTCGTACTTGGCCTCGTCCAGTTCGGCGGTCCTCGAGAGTATCCAGGCGTACTCGAACTAAAAGGGACGGTACAATTATATTTTTCACCAACCAACTTCACTTCTAAATTCAATTAATGAAATCAACAAATACATGTGGCACTCCAAGGACTCGAATCTAGGAGATAAGGGGGGATGGTTCACTTTTTGGTCGATTTTTCATATATCTAGTATTATTTTTATTTTTTTATTTTTTTTTTTTAGTTTCCTCCCTAGACCACCATCAAACTTAAAAACAAATATTAACATTCATTAGACGAAGGGTCTTAATATTGAAAAAAAAATGGGATGAAGGGTCTTGAAATCGGCAAACTAATGGGGCAAACATCTTAAAATCTGAAAACTAATGGGGCTAAACATGAAGGAGAAGGGGGTCTAGAAAAACGACCCATCACCCCTAAAGCCTTTCAAGATACGATGACGCCTTTCTTTTCCATTGCCTGGCTATTGTTAAACGATTGTATTCAGATTAGGAAGGGTCTAGGGAAGGCAGCGGGTGATACATTTGTTTAAGGGGAGATGGGTCGTTTTTTTCCCTGGCCCCCCTTCTCCCTCATGTTTAGCCCCAATAGTTTTAAGATTTTATGATGTTTTCCCCGTTAGTTTGTTGATTTTATGACTTTTCGACCCATTTCTTTGTCAATATTAAGACTTTTCGTGCTATTTAGGTGTCTACTTTTTCCTGGCGAACGATAGTGAGCCAATTTTGGAAGAATCGGCCTTCGGCCGGCTTATAAATTACAAATTAATCTAGAAGGGGGATCTAATGAATTCGTTTTAAAAAGTTTGGTGTAGGTCTAGGGAGGAAACTTTAAAAAAAATATATATATATTATATAGTCTATATAAATTATATATATGAAATAATCGACCCCAAAAATGAATCCTTCCCCCTTAACGCCATACACTCCCTTGATTGGCAGGGCTAGGGCGTGTCCTTGTTACAGGGACTTTACTGGACATTTACCACGAATCACTAGACCAAACTCTTGACGTCTACCAATGGCATGGGGGTGGGATCAAACTGCCGACCCTTCAATCAGCAGTCAGACTCACTACCGACCATGCCACGGCCCGCGACAGTCAGAGGGTTAATTGAGATAGTCTATACCCTTTTCATGTTCACTGATCCTTCCTAGGCTGTGTAAAATTGTCTAATGATAGCCAGTATAAACTGTCAAAATGCAGCATAATCGTGAACGTGTTAATTTGTTTCTATTATGCAAAATGATTGACCTTTTACATATTAACTGCCTTGATGGTGTATTTTAGAGTGTTTAAAATGTGTGTGTGGTAACCCAGGTTCGAATCCCAATGGATCACATGTTTGCTTTCATTAATTTAATTGGGAGGTGTTTGGTGTTGGAGAGAAATAAATAAAAATAGAATATCTAATTGTGCAAGTATATTTATGAAAACGGATTAAATAGATAACATTTTGCATACATTATTTATAAAACTCTGTCCATCGTATTTTGTAAAGCATATTACATAAATTAATCAATTGATATGGTTGTATATATACGGAAGTACATAATAAATCCGTTACGCCCTGTTCCAAGTAAGTAGGCCAAAACTCTTGACCATTAACCTCTGTAACTCACAAGCGACTAGAGTAATCCAGCTAATATGTCTACTACTATTTGGGAAGGGTCAACCAGGAAATAGGTGTGGAAAGTTACAGCCCATATGCTCCATCCCTTTTTTAGTTATAGAAGTTAGGGTTCATGATCTCTGGCCTACCTATTTGGAAAAGGGTATAATCTAATTAAGGGGGGTGACCTGCTTTTTGTTCTCTCCTTTTCTCTCTTTCTCTGGCTTGTATCCATTCGGCCCCATTCAGCCTACTGTTTTAAGACGTTTATCCCCATCCAGGTGTCAATTTTTTACTGGTGAGTGGTAGCGAGCCAGCATATTTAAAAACAAAATTGACAGCAGGCTAAATTTGTACATTTTTCGGTAGAAAAATTTCTCCGGCGAAGCCGGATTTCTTCATATAATACTGGCTCGCTATCGCTCGCCAGGAAGAAATCGACACCTAGATGGGTATAAACATCTTAAAATAGTTGGCTGAATGGGGCCGAATGGATACAAGCCAGAGAAAGAGAGAAAAGGAGAACAATTAAAAAAGCAGGTCACCCCCCTAATGTATTTCACTCCTAACACCAAACACCTCCCAATTAAATTAATGAAAGCATGTGATCCTTCCGGGGTTCGAACCTGGGATACCACTTGCAGAACACTCTAACCATTACACCATCAAGACAGTTAACCCTTCCTGTACCAGCAACGTCTGTTATATTATATTATAGCTATATTCAGATGATTTTATGCAGCTTAAAAAGGATCTGTGGTAGTTAAGAAGGATGATTGAGATAGTTCGAAGCCTTAGAATTGCTACACATCCTTCCTAATCTGAATAAAATCGATTAGTAATAGCCAGCATTCAGTAAAAGGGATGTCGCCTGTACAGAAGGGGTTAATAGTAGTGATGGGTCTTACCTTGAGGGGTCCTTCCTGAACACAGTTGTAGACAGAAGAGAAACTCTGGTAGTCTGTGTCCAATACGTGGTACTCCCCAGGCACACCTGAGGGAAACACAACATTAGCCTGCAGTTTAGTCGGAAGGACATCTTTCTACCAAATAATGTAAACATTTAGCTTGAACAGAGGATTAGGAGGTTCTATTTTTCTTAGATAGAAAATAGTCTAAGGGAGGCGCTCTTAACACAATCACTGTGGCAATTGCCATAAGACAATTGCTTGGTCTGCACTGTACCATACGGGGGTTTTGGACTAAAAGTGGCCTTCATTCCTTGCACATTTTCATGCATACAAAAAAGCTAGAATGTATTTCAATGATATATCCCTGAAATTAGAGGAATAGACTTTTCCAATGACACCTGAAACATGTCTGTACGACCACTGGTTGCCGTGCAACGATGTTGCAAAGGTAGGGCGAAATTGGTAAAAATTTGCAATTTTGAGCAGTTTTTGTGATTCCCAAGTCTACAGGGGAGATTGAGATGTCTCACAGTGACCTCAGTATATGCCCAGACATGGCGGGCTACGGATGGAAGGGTCCCGCTCTGCTTAGACTTGCTTGCTAGCCTCCCAGGCCTTGTACTACGCGGATTTGCGGCTATTGTCATATGACAATTGCCGCAGTGATGTCCATATTTTGTATATAGTATGCTTGCAGTCATTAAGTTAATATGGCATACGTGACATATTATTAAAAACAAAGAAAAAGAGAATAGGCCATGAAATCTTCAAAACGATCAATGTTAATTTGAACCTCCCAGCCCCCCATCACTAACCTTTAGGGAAGGACACCAGCAGCACCCCCGGAGCTATCACCTCCGCCCGACCTATGATATCGGTAAACTCTCCGGACGCCTCACGGGCTGTGTTGTGGACCTCGACACTGCCGTCATCTGAGGACACACACACGGGGAAGACACGAGGTTAAGGGGGTGACCTTTTTTTTCTCTCTCTGGGTTGTATCCATTCGGCCCCATATTCAGCCTACTGTTTTAGGACGTTTATCCCCATCCAGCTGTCGATTTATACCTGGCGAGCGATAGCGAGCCACCATATTTTGGATAATGAGTTAAACAGCTGGCTAAATTTTTACATTTTTCGATAGAAAAATGTCTCCAGCGAAGCCAGATTTCTCCATGAAATGCTGACTCGCTATCGCTCGCCAGGAAAAACATCAACACCTGGATGGGGATAAATGTCATAAGATAGTAGGCTGCATGGGGCTGAATGGATACAACCAAGAAATAAAACAAGCAGGTCACCCCCCTTCAGTTCAGAGTAGGTTAGGCTAGGTTAGGTTAGCTTAGGTTAAAGTAAGAGTAGGTTAGGTTAGTTTGGGTTAGGATAGAATGGATTAAACATGTTTATTTTAAGATCAGGTTTGGTTAGCAATATAGTTATGTTGTTACAAAAAAAAAAAATCAGGATACTTGTGTTTCCTCTCCACAGTTTATGTAAATAATAAATCTAAATAAATAAACAATTAAAATATAAACACATAAGGAGTCGGTTGAGCACATCATAACATTATTGATTTTACGAGATTTGTTATAATAATATGGTCTCTCCAAAAAAAGTTGCCAAGATTGAGACTCGTTGTATTTACCGTTAGCGCTGTAGATGGCCTGAACACAGTCCATCCCGGCCTGGAACAACACGGGGAACCTCTCTTGCTCAAACCACCGACCCAGATACTGTAGTGCAGGGATAACAGGAGAATCAGCATTCTAAATTATATTAGATTATTTATGTATTTCACTCACTTCGCCAACTTTAAAATACTCTAATTATTTTATTTTTCCCCTCTCAAGGGTCTCTTCATGGCACTATTACGCATGCCGAGAAAATATCATGTCAGTTGTACTTGACACACACACACACACACACACACACACACACACACACCATAATCATAAATCAAACCATAAATCAAACTGTCTAACTCACCGGCACAGGGTCAAAATCCTCCTTGTTGGTAATGGTTGGACAGGTACCCGGGTTGATATCCCTAAACACCCTCCCAGCAGTGACTGAACCACCACCACACACCGCCACCACAACCACCACCACCATAACATACACTAGCCGGTTCATTGTCTGCAAAAATAGTAAAGTATAATCTAACTTATTAATTTCACTCCCAACACCAAACACCTCGCCATGAGATATGAAAGCATATGATCCACCTGGGATTCGAACCTGGGTTACCACATACAGATCTTTAAAAACTCAAACCATTACACCATCAAAACCATTAACGGTTGAGTATATGACTACATTTATCGAATACTGGATATCAATCTAATCATGTACTCAACCCAACTGCACACTGAATAGCCTAATGTTTTAAGGAGAGATGGGCGTATTTATTTGCTAATTTATGTATATTTTTGTTGAATTTTTAAGTTTCCTCCCTAGGCCTCTGAAATACGAGAGAAAATCAGCACCATGCCTTCACCACCACCAAGCACTTTTCCCACGCTTTCCACCACACCCTTGAGCCAGAAGGAAGTAACCACCACCCCACCAAGATGTGCCAGAGTAGCTGCAATTGCTGTTGCACACCCTCCAACACCCGGAAAGATTCTCACCATCACAATCAACAATCCCACCGGAGAAGGAAAGCTGCCAAGAAAAGGAAGCCAACAAAACGACTCCATAAACACCATACCTCCACGCGCCATTCTTCCTCCAAGCCGCATCACCACCGCGATCGCGAGGCTAGGAGGGACTACCCCTAACACCCCAGGAGTCCCCCACCCCCTTGCACATGTGCCCTTATTAACCGGAAATGGAACATCAGGAGGAACGCAAAGAAAGGTATGACCACCGCAGGCAAAGTGAAGATGATTACGGTTGGACAGCTCTTAACAGCTCTCACTGGAAGGTACCTAATAGCTGGAAGATTTTGGCCCATTTAATATTGAAGCAAAACCCTGACCACACTGGTGGTAAAGCCTTGCTCTCAATCTTATTTAACATCTTGGCTCATCAAAGGAATTTGTTATTAGATCTCACTGGAGGCCACCTAATATCTGTTCCTCTGCCTTGATACCGGCGTTGTTCTTAATAAAGAATGCTGACTTGTCAAGCGCTCTATTAGTAACAAACCACCCCCGGCTTATTAAAAGTTCACGCACTGGCTGGACTCTTGTAAGACAAGGTCTCTGCGAGATACCGTAGCAATTCTGCATAACGGCACTCTGCAATGCAGTCCATCCGATGCGGAATTCCAGGCACTGGTTCTGGGATATGATATCGGAAAAGGCCTAAAATTACCTCATCAACCCAGTCACTGAAAGACTCTTATAATGGTCAGAACAGTTAAGAGACGTTGCGTCACAAACAACCCTCTTACGTTAGTTCGATGACATGTTGCAGATGCACTGGCCTATTGCACATGACATTCAAGGCCCAACACCCAATAGTACTGGAAGGTCTGCATCAAAACTCTTATAACGGTCAGAGTAGTTAGTGAGTTCTCTCCTACGTTAGCTCGATAATACTGTACAGATGCACTGGCATATTGTATGTATTATTCAAGACCCAACACCCAAGAGTTTGAGTCTCCATCCACTATCACCCAGCCACGTCAGGACCACCACCACGGCCCAGATTCTCACCAGAAGTCTATAGAGTGCTGTTTAATATAATATACAGTATAACCCCTTAAAAGTACTAGTGATACACCTTACAGATAAAAGGAAGTACTAAATGTAATAATTTTATAATATTTGTATGCTTACTGAAACGCATAAGAAGCACTAGTGATAATCATTTATTAATGAAAGTACTTAGAGTTGACGCGTAATATATAATACCAGTGAAAGATTAAAAGCACTAGTAACGTGCCTTATATACAAGGAAGTACTTGAGTAAATTATCTAATATTATTATTATGCTATTTGAAACACAATTGAAGTACTAGTGATGCCCACTTACTTTAGGGAAGTACTTAGTTTTAAAGTTCTAATTATTCATACAAAGCAAAGTATTAAAAGTACTAGTGATAACCAGTTATAATAAAAGTACTTAGTAAATATACCTGTGTCGCGTGATCTGAAAAGTACAAGTGTCGTACCTCGATTGAAGGGAGTACTAAATTATATTGATCTAAAAAGTACAAGTGTCATATCTCGATTGAAGGGAGTACTAAACTATATTATACAAGCCAAGTCTTAAGAGTGATCGAATATTGTGGAACCTCGTTCGTGCGTCTTTTATATATATATATATATATATATATACCATTATCTATAATTTTAATACGATATCTATGTTTAGTGAATACAATAATATGAATGTACGTTTTATTATAATTATCCTCTATTACCTTCTTTGCATGTGTTAAAACGAATACAGCTTCTCCAGTCAAGTAGAATCTACCTAATTTATCCAATCAACCCCAGTAAAAACCTGGTATAACAACCTCCATCAAGTTTTAAAAAAAAACAAAACAAGACCGTCCTTCAAGATATATTTGTAAATTTTTCGATAAAAACTGTCCCGGCCGAAGGCCGGTTCCTCTTAAATTGCAGGCTCCCTATCGCTCGCCAGGAAACCATCGACACCTACAGTAAATGACACGAAAAGACTTAATATTGTTAAAGAAATGGGGCGAAAGGTCTTAAATTCGCCATACTAATGGGCCGAACATCTAAAAATCTGAAAACTAATGGGGCTAAACACGAGGGAGAAGGGGGGCCAGAAAAACCAGCCCATCTCCCCTTAAGTGAAATATATATATATATTGTATTGATGTTATACGTACCACAGTATACAGTACCTTAGTGGAAGCAAACTAGGAACTCAATGACGATGGTAGTTATATCCTTATATAGGCTAGGCGTATATAGCCTTATCTTTTCACTCTTACTCTCTCTCTCTCTCTCTCTCTCTCTCTCTCTCTTAATTAACAATAACGACATAAATACATCTTGGAAGTTATTCGAAACCACTTACTTAAAAGCAGTGCAAAACTGCATACCATCGAAAATACGGCGTCCAGGCCATAATAATAAGCCCAAATGGTGGAATAAAGATATTTCAAACTGCCTGCTTGCTAAAGAATTTGCTAATGATAGATTAAAATCCTCACAAAATGACGAAGAACGGGTGAAATTTGTAGAGCTACGACGCAAAGCCAAAAAGTTAATTAAGCAAAGTAAAAAGACCTTAGAGTTACATATTGCGAATCAAAGTAAAACAAACCCGAAAGAATTCTATAGTTATATCAGAAAGAAAAAAGTAGTTACTTCAACTGTTGGACCGTTAGTCGATGAAAATGGAGAATACACCAAAGACGAAGTACAAATGAGTAATGCCCTCAATACCTTCTTTGCATCAGTTTTTACAACAGAAGACCTCAGTGATATCCCTACACCATCGCCGATTCAGATTGATAATTCAGATGTTCTAAGCAATATCACCGTTACAGAGAGAGAAGTATTGAATTGTTTAGATAAACTCAAGGTAAATAAAACGCCTGGACCTGATACAATCTCGCATAGAGTTCTAAAGGAAGCTAAGGATGAGCTCTCCAAACCACTGACATTACTATTCAATAAATCCTTGCAGTCTGGAACTATGCCTGATCAGTGGAAGCTAGCCAACGTAACACCGTAACACCGATATTCAAAAAAGGCAGCAAATCCCTACCCAGTAACTATCGTCCAATTAGCTTAACCTCATGTATGTAAAATGCTAGAAACGGTCATACGAGACAGACTCGTAAATCACTTAGAGGAAAATAACATACTTAAAGATACTCAACACGGCTTTCGTAAAAAAACGTTCCTGTTTAACAAACCTCTTAGACTTCTTCCACGATATCCTCAACCTCTACGATGAGAGTAAAGCTGTAGATATTATATACCTTGATTTTCAAAAGGCCTTTGACAAAGTTCCCCACAAACGTTTACTGCTAAAACTAAAAGCACATGGAATACAAGACGGTGTGTTGAAATGGATAGAAAATTGGCTCAGCGACAGAAAGCAAAGAGTAGTCATAAACGGTAAGGCATCTAAATGGACCAATGTAAGTAGCGGGGTAACCCAGGGATCGGTACTAGGTCCAATTCTCTTTTTAATTTACATCAACGACATAGATGAGGGTCTCACCTGTACAATCTCAAAATTTGCTGACGATACAAAAATTGCAAATAGCGTACTCTCAAAATAACAAGTTGACGATATGCAACACAATCTAGATAAATTGTCATGTTGGGCCCAAATTTGGCAAATGAGTTTCAATGCGGATAAATGTAAAGTACTACATATCGGATACCTAAATGAGAAAGCAAACTATTCGATGAATGGCACTCAGCTTAAGAATGTAAACAGAGAAACCGATCTGGGAGTAACAATATCGAGTAACCTAAAACCAAGTCAACAATGTTCAGAAGTTGTTAAGAAGGCAAACAAAATAATTGGCTATATAGGCAGGTCATTTGAGCATAAATCCAAAGAAGTTATCCTAACCCTTTACAATTCCTTAGTCCGCCCTCTTCTGGAATACTGCGTTCAATCCTGGTGCCCTTATTACCAAAAAGATATAAACAAGCTAGAACGAGTTCAAAGTAGAGTTACCAAAATGATACCTAGCCTAAAGAACAAACCATACGAAGAGCGTGTTAGAGAATTAAATCTATTTCCTTTAACCCAGCGCAGATTAAGAGGTGACTTAATTCAAGTGTTCAAAATCATCAAAGGCATCGACAATATGGACTGTAGTAAGTACTTCACTATCGACCAATCTAATTACACGCGGGGAAACGGTTGCAAAATTATTGGTAAATCTTTTAACTCACACGAATCTAAGAATTTCTTCTTCAATCGAGTTGTCAACTTGTGGAATGGGCTTCCCCGAAACGTTATAGACTGCATCACCGTTGATTCATTTAAACTCCGCCTAGACAAATATCTCGCATCAAACCCGCGACTGACTGCGTTTGTAAATGAATAACTTTATTTTATCCCCCCCTCAGTTACTAACCCATCTGTCCCCTACTAACTTCCTAATCCTGCCACGGACATTAGTTCCAGGGCAGTAATTCCCTTTCCAATGTTCCCTTACCCACTCTAAACCACTGTTTGGACACTTGATCCTCAGTGTTTTGGAGGACAAGCAACCTAGAAGGGTCACTAGATCTGTTGTTGCTTGATTTCCTTTGTACTCTCTCTCTCTCTTTGTCTCTTTTAGGCTGCTTCTTAGACCTCCATAAAGTTTAGAATAATACCCGTAAGACCCCCCCTTCGAAATAAATTTGTGTTGGTCGAAGGCCGGTTGTATCCAAATTGCTCATGGACTTTCGCTCACCATTTAAAAAAATATAATATAGATTAAAATAAAATAAATACATAAATAAATAAATGAATTAATATAATTATATATATATATATATATATATATATATATATATATATATATATCCTCTTAATCCTTCCAAAACAGACAACGACACCTCTTTACCTTGTATTGTTCCTAAATTCGAGTTATATTATTTAGCTTATATTTTTTTCTCTAATAGGCTAGTTCACAGATGGGATTCGAGACTATAATTGGCTTGAAATAAAGCACATATGTTTTGTTTAGCTCATTCAAAAACTATATTTGCTCAACGACTTAGGTAGAAACGCGGAAGCCTTTCTTCCTTTTGTTATGGCTATTATTGTATGTATATAGTCAGGCACATACCTCATTGCTGGGGGTGGCCGACACGAGACTGAGCCCGAATAGAAACAAAATTTACATTTTCAATTATTATGGTCCGGAACCACTCTCCCGTTCCTTCGCCCCTCTCTCTATCTCGTTCAGTATGATAATTTTACAAGGGGAGGAGGATTCTAATAGTCTCCTGCCCCCATTAATAGATATACGATATAAATAAGCGTTTACCCCTTGATTCCCAGATGGCCTTCCAAAACTTAACAGAATCGTCTAATGTTAGCCAGAAATTGATGAAAACTCGTCTTAGAATACAAAGAGGGTTAATATTAATTTGAGTTTTGATGGTGGTGGAAATGTAGCCTACAACACGTGGTTGGGTTTCCTCATCATGTGTAACCCCCTCACCTTACCAGCTGGGCCACCTGTCTGTTCCCACACCGCTCACGTTCATGGGGATAGTTGATTGTGAAATAACCCAACCTGTGACAGTGAGTTAGGCCTTACCGGAGTCGTCGTTGTGTAAGGCGGGTCATATCGCTACCAGGTCTCTTCACTTATCCGCTAACTCAATCTGCTCAGGAGTAGCTGAAACGAATTTATTCCATCCTTTAGTTAACCCCTTCTGTACCGGCGATACCTTATAATTTTATTCTTTTGTTTTGTGAGTGAGGGAGACACAAGGCAGAAATGCCTGTAGCAAGTGCCTCCCCCAGAGTTGAAAGAGTGACGGCCAAAATCAAGGGACGTTCGAGCCAAAATGCCTGGACACACGGAGTTTGCAGCAATTTAAGTCATAGGAAGAGGGAAAGACGGATTCTGGGAGAGAGTGCCAGAGCTCAGCAGTTGAATAGAAGAAAGACTGAGAGTAACGTTTCACTCTTGGGTTGGAGAGTTGTACAGAGTATGGGTGGGAATGTCTTGCAAGATGGGTACCACGTACCCTACGTAGAGGAGGTGGTATATAATAAACTGGGAGAGCTCTGAGGAACACTGATTATTGTAGTAGCGATAGAATAGCGAGAGAGATGCAACATTGCGGCGAAGAGAGATAGATTGCAGAGTTGGTGACTGGACGGGAGTTAATGATACAAAAGGCCTTCCTTTCTACTTTATCTAAGAGTGCGGTGTGAGAGGATCCTCCCCTCACATGTGAACAATACTTAATATAAGGACGCACTGTGCCCCTGTACAGAACAAGAAGCTGTGCATGGGTAAAGAACCCCTTGAGGCGGTTGAGTACACCCAGCTTCTGGGAGGCTGCCTTAGCAATACTGTTAATATGGTCCTTCCAAGTGAGAGCAGAAGAAAGAGAGACACCAATAATATTGAGAGAAGATGAAGGATTGATTTTTGTATTGTTGAAATAATATTATAAGGGATAGTCCTCTGGGAGTTCCCGACGGGTAGTAAGATGAAGAAATTGGGTTTTGGAAGCATTAAAGGCAACAAGGTTTTCTCTGCCCCATTAGGAAATGGTAGCTATATCAAAAGATAAGTATTGCATGGCTTCATTACGTTTGTTTTTAGGGGATTGCTGGCTGAGGTGTTCTGGAAAACTAAATGAGTAGTGTAAGGTAGAGTCTTTTTTTTTTCTTTTTTTATGTGAATGAGGGAGACAAAAGGCATAACTGCCTGCAGCGAGTGCCTCCCCCTGATTTGAAAGAGTGACAGGGCCAAAATCAAGGGACGTTCGAGCTAAAATGCCTGGACACACGAAGTTTGAAGCAATTAAAGTCATAGGAAGAGGGAAAGACTGATTCTGGGAGAGAGTTCCAGAGCTCGGCAGTTGAATCGAAGAAAGTCTGATAATAGCGTTTCACTCTTGGGTTGGAGAGTGTCACAGAGTAGGGGTGGGATTGTGTTGCATGGCGGGTACTACGTACCCTATGTAGAGGAGGTGGTATACACTGGGAAAGCTCCGAGGAACACTGATTATTGTAGTAGCGATAGAATAGCGAGAGAGATGCAACACTGCGGCGAAAAGAGAGAGATTCCAGAGAGTTGGTGAGTGGACGGGAGTTAATGATACGAAAGGCTTTCCTTTCTACTTTATCTAGGAGTGTGGTGTGAGAGGATCCTCCCCACACATGTGAACAATACTCAATACAAGGATGCACTGTGCCCCTGTACAGAGCAAGAAGCTGAGCAGGGGTAAAGAACCCCTTGAGGCAGTTGAGCACACCCAGCTTTTGGGAGGCTGCCTTAGCGAGACTGGTAATATGGTCCTTCCAAGTGAGAGCAGAAGAAAAAGAGACACCGAGAATATTGAGAGAAGATGAAGGATTGATTTTTGAATTGTTGAAGAATAAGGGATAGTCCTCTGGAGGTTCCTGACAGGTAGTAAGAAGGATAAATTGGGTCTTGGAAGCATTAAATGCAACAAGGTTTTCTCTACCCCAATTGGAAATAGTAGCTAGATCAGAAGATAAGCATTTTATGGCTTCATTACGTTTGATTTTGAGGGACAGCTGGCTGGGGCATTTTGGAAAACTAATTGAGTAGTGTAAGGTAGAGTCGTCTGCATATGGATGGATGGGACTAGATGTACAGTTGAGAAGATCATTTATGAAAATTAGAAATAGAATAGGAGGTAGGACAGAACCCTGAGGAACACCAGAGTTGATAGGATGAGGAAGTGAGTGATGGCCGTCCACAACCGCAGCCATGGAACGGCCGGAAAGGAAATTAGAGACAAAGGCACAGATGGAGGGATAGAAACCGAAGGAGGGTAGTTTAGAAATTATAGATTTGTGCCAGACTCTATCGAAGGCCTTCAATATGTCTATTGCAACAGAAAAAGTCTCACCGAAGTCCCGAAAGTTGGATGACCAAGAGTTAGTAAGATATGAAAGAAGATCACCAGTAGAGCGACCATACTGGCGATCTGAGAGCAGATTATGAGAAGAGAAATGCTTAAGAAATTTGGAAGCAAGAATAGTTAAAAAAACTTTAGAGATACAAGATATGAGAGCAATTGGACGATAGTTGGAGGGTTGAGAGCGGTCACCCTTCTTTGGGACAGGTTGAATGAGAGCAAACTTCCAGCAAGAAGGGAAGACATTAGAGGAGAGATAGAGACGAAAGAGTTTGCCTAGGCAGGGGGTCAGCACGGAAGCACAGTTTTTTAGTACAACAGGAGGAACACCGTCCGGACCATACGCCTTCTTAGTATTAAGCCCAGAGAAGGTAGAAAGTACATCTTTAGAAGAGATTAGGATACTAGGCATAAGTAGGAGAGAAGGGGGTGGAGAGGGAGGAATATAGCACCGGAATCATCCAAGGTGGAGTTTCTTGCAAAGGTTTGAGCGAAGAGTTCAGCTTTGTCAGAGGAAGAATTGATGGTTGTGCCATCAGCGTGGAAAAGTGGAGGGAAAGACAAGGAAGAAAAATTGTTGGAAAGGATTTTGGCTAGATGACAAAAAAGCTTGGGAAGAGCTAGAGTTGGATAGTTCAGTGCATTT
Organism: Paralithodes platypus; assembly: GCA_032716605.1. Taxonomy (NCBI): domain Eukaryota; kingdom Metazoa; phylum Arthropoda; class Malacostraca; order Decapoda; family Lithodidae; genus Paralithodes; species Paralithodes platypus. The sequence continues at coordinate 53,959,303 of CM064514.1, read as the reverse complement.
AATATTGATGAAAGAGTGCTTGGCAAGTCGAAGAACAGATTTGGCTTGATTCCAGGCAGAAACATAGGAAGAATGAGATTCTTGAGTTTGAAGGCGTCGGTAATGTTTGAATATGCTTCCTCCTTGTGGACAGCAGTAGAACAAGCGTGAGTAAACCAAGATTTTTTTGCATTAGACTGAGAGAAAAAAAATGGAATGTACGCTTCCATGCCCGAGAGGATTACCCCGGTAATGCATTCAGCACTCTCCGAGGGTCCTCGGCCACGGAAGCAGAAGTCATTCCATGGGAAATCAAAGAAGTACTGCCGAAGAGCCTCCCAGTCGGCAGCGCCAAAGTGCCACAAGCTCCGCCGGCTGGGAGGATCGGATGGCCGTACTGAAGAGATAGGACAGGTGACGGAGATAAGTTTATGGTCGGAGGAGCCCAAATGAGAGAAAAGATTGACAGTATAAGAAGAAGGGTTAGAAGTCAGAAATAAGTCAAGAATGTTTGGCCGAGCTCCGAAGCGATCCGGGATACAGGTTGGTTGCTGGACCAGCTGCTCTAAGTCATTTATGATAGAAAAGGCGTAGGCTTGTTCATCAGGGTGGTCAGTAGTGTGAGATGAGAGCCATTGGCGGTGGTGAACGTTAAAATCTCCTAAGATGGATATTTCAGAGAAGGGAGATATATTAGAATGTGTTCCACTTTAGAGTTTAGATAGTCAAAGAATTTTAGAAAGTCGGTAGAGTTAGGGGAAAGATAGACAGCACAGAAATATTTAGTATGAGAATGATAGGATAGATTGAGCCATAAAGTTGAGAATTCAAAGGAGTCTAAATCGGGAAGACGAGAACAAGTGAGTTATTTGTGCACGTATGCACAACATCCGCCTTTGGCTTTGAAACTAGGATAGAGAAAGTAGGAGGAACAGTTGAGAAGATCATTTATTAAAATTGGAAAGAGAATGGGAAATAGGACAGAGCCCCGAGGAACACCCGAGTTGATAGGATGAAGTGAGCGATGGCCGTCCACAACCGCAGCTGTGGAACGGCTGGAAAGGAAATTAGAGACAAAGGCACATATGGAGGGATAGAAACCGAAGGAGGGTAGTTTAGAAATTTAAAAATTGTGCCAGACTCTATCGAAGGCCTTCGATATGTCTAGTGCAATAGAAAAGGTCTCACCTTTGTGAGGGTCTAGACCAAGGTATGATAAGGTTCATTAATAACTAACGTAATACAAGAAGATTGTCCATTCTTCCCTCCTTTATTTTATCCGTTACTCTGCTTAGGGAAACCATTATACACTTCTATCAGGTGGAAAACGTTTATATGCTTCTACGAATACCGGCTCCTGTATTTGTTAATGTAGAGATATACAAAGGTTATTCGGGGAATACATACATACATTTACACGTCAACTTGAACGCTTACTCAAATCTTAGTTTATACGCTACGTATCATCAGGGTACAAGTCCAGTAGTGATTAGTTCAAGTCGCGAGTAATTGCTCCTCACTCACGTATTTCTGACTATTATATTTATTACAAGTTTATGAGTTTCTAATTCATATTTATGACTCCTTGAGTTTATTCCATTTAATTATCTGTTCAAGTCGCTTAGATTTGTTGTTTGCTTAGAAATCAAATACTGTCCTATTGTCCATATACATCAGTGCTTCATATTGACCTCGCAGTAACTATTATTTACACTTTTGCCAAGCCATATCTGAGAGCTTGCATATCAGTACTGTATTTATTGTGATTGCAGACTTATCCTCTCTTGTATTATTATTCATAATAATTATGTTCAGTTGTAACACTATTATTCTATTTATATGAATGTTATGATTATTGTTCCAGAGACATATTGAGATTGTACCCTAGTTGTTGAGGAATAAAACCTGTTAAAACCTTTCATGTGCATTTTGTGTCCATTGCTTATACTAGAGTACTATATATAGAGCTAAGGCTCATCTTTGCCTAGTAGAGAGGCATTTCAGTTGACGATTATCGCAGATTCCTAAAGTGGAAATCGCAATCAGACTATCTCACGTTTTCTTTTAACGTGGCATAACAGTCTTAAAATAGCCAAACGTATGAGTGAACATCTCATAATTTCAAAATTAATGGGGCTAAACATGGGGGTGAAGGGATCCTCGAAACACTCCTTAAGCCTAAGCAGCATTTTATAACCAAAACCTAACCCTAAAGTTGTTCTTATCTAAACTGACCTACCCTGAGCTTACACATATCTGATATAACCACGAACCAAATGAGGTTAAGGGGAGATGGGTCGTTTTTCTGGTCCCTTTTCTCCCTCGTGTTTAGCCCCATTAGTTTTGAGATTTTAAGACGTTCGGCCTATTAGTTTGGCGATTTTAACACCTTTCGCCCCATTTTGTTGTAAAATTTAAGATATTTCGTGTTATTTAGGTGTCGATTTTTTTCCTGCCGAGCGATAGCGAGCCTGTAATTTTAATAGGAATCGGCCTTCGGCTGTTTGTCTAAGCTTGATGAAGGTCTAGCGAGGAAATATATGAATAAATTAATTAATAGACCAAAAAAACTGCCACTATCCTCTTAACATGAGGTAAAAAAGGCGAACAATCTTGGGGGCGAATGAACTTGTGGGAGGAAAGCCGGAAAACCCGAGAAAAATTATATATTTGTTCATAACTCCCTGTTACATACCAGAGTCAGGACCGGTTCATTAAGGGGGGTCACCGGCTTTTTTTTTTAAATCTTTCTCTCCGTTTTTTCTCTTTCCCTGGCTTGTATACATTCGGCTCATTTCAGCAACTGTTTTAAGACGTTTATCCCCATCTAGGTGTCGATATTGTTTTAAGACGTTTATCCCCATCTAGGTGTCGATATCTTCCTGGCGAGCGATAGTGAACCAGCTTTATATAGAGAAATCCGGCTTCGCCGGAGAATGTTTTCTATCGAAAAATGTTCAAATTTAGCTTGCTGTCAAAAACAAAAATATATATATGCTGGCTTGCTACCGCTCGCCAGGAAAATATTGACACCTGGATGGAGGTAAACGTCTTAAAACAGTAGGTTGAATGGGGCCGAATGGATACAAGCCAAACAGAGAGGGAGAGAAAGAGAAAACAAAAGCGAGGTTGGCTCCCTTAAGGTGAAGCTGGTTCATTTTAGGTGTATAAAGATTAAATGTTATTAGTACTTTATTATTGATATTACTATCATGCCAAGAGAAGAAAAACAAAATAATACAAACAAACAAACAAGCTTAAGATGAAAGAGGTTGGCATATGGAGTATTGAAGGCATTTGACAATTATATTTATTCATATATGGCTAAGCAAACTAATGAAAAGAACACTAATTTATAGATATACAGAATATATTAAATAGAAAGAAATATGGTTTGACTGACTAGAAACTTTACTATAACTGGATGATTGGATTAACATATTCGGTTATTTTTGTTGTGGCTACAATAATTTGTTGCGATATCTGAAAGAAATTCCAAGTACACTTGGCCACATGAATTTGTAAGCATTCCTTGATTATATGTTTAATAAGAGAAATAGTGTGATTGAACTGAGAGTTCAGTTTCTTATGAAATAGTTCATTTAATGAACTCTTAACAGTTTTATAGATAACTCCTGTAAGTCAATCCCACTATATTTACATCCATAAGTAGTCTTCGAGTGTAAACATAATCATGTGGCCATTTGTATAACACATGTTTAGCGAACATAGTAGTATCTCCCTCGCATGTTCAACAGATCCAAAATGATTTAGATAAATTAGCAAATTGGGTCCAAACCTGGCAAATGAGTTTCAATACCGACAAATGTAAAGTACTACCTATAGGATACAACAATGAAAATTCAAACTACTCAATGAATGGTAGCCAATTAAAAAATACTGATAAAGAAACTGACTTAGGAGTAACAATATCAAGTAACAACAATGTACCGAAGTAGTTAAGAAAGCAAACATAATTATCGGCTTCATTGGAAGATCGTTTGAATACAAATCTGAAAATGTCATTCTCACCTTATACAATTCTTTGGTTGGCCCCATCTGGAATAGTGTGTACAATTTTGGTGTTCATATTATCAAAAGGACATAGATAAACTGGAGAGAATACAGCTGAGAGTGACAAAAAAAAATCCCTAGACTGAGAAAAAGTCATATGAAGGGCGTTTAAAAAAAGTTAAATCTGTTCAGTTTAACAAAGTGCAGGCTGAGAGGTTACCTAATTCAAGTATTCAAAATTATTAAAGGTATTGACAATATGGATGTCAATAATATTTCACAATCGATAAATTGAATTACACTAGAGGAAATGGTTGCAAGATAATCGGAAAGCATTTTAACTCCCAAGAGGCAAATTATTTCTTTTTCAACCGAGTAGTAAACCTATGGAATGGACTACCCAGCCATGTCATTGAATGCAGTACTCTTGAAACTTTCAAAATACGCCTAGATGAATATCTCGCTCTTAATCCATGATTAACTGCGTTTACAAACGAATAGCAGCATTTTTATTGAGCTACCGTTATCTTTTTCTCACATAGGTTAGGTAGTTTATTTACAAGCAGCCTCGAAAGGATCAATATATATGTTGTTGATTGTTTTCCTTTGCACTCCTTTGTACACTCGACTAAGAAACAATTTTTACACTGGTGAGCTGTAAATAATCTAGTGCGAACGGAAGGATTTGGGTGAAACATACGTCTGTGAGGTATTGTCATACGATTTCGACCCACTTCCAGAATGTTTAGAGCGTTAGTGTAAAGATTATTTTTTTGGTCGAGTGTACATGTCCACCCTATTGGAGATTTACTGTGACTTACTACAAGACTGGCCTGGATCCTCACCTCGGGCACAGAAGGCATCCCAGGACCCAGGAGAGTCATTAGAGGGACCTGAAAACCTAGCAAATTATTCCTCTCAACCTCGATATATTTCAGTATAAATATAGACACCTAGCAAATTTCTTGTTTTTTTGTGCTGAATATTTAAAGTAATAAAGTAAAGTAAAGGATAGAACAAAGGGGGTGTAAATGTCCACACATATTCCCTGACTGACTCTTCCCAAATGGTAGAAATATTAGCTCGATTAATTAAGTCGTTTGTGAGTTATAGAGGTTATTGGTCAAGATTTTCGGCCTACCTATAATGAATGGACTTTATAGTAATGATAAGCTGAGCAAACCGACAACCCATAAATAATTAATATAGCCAACTTGACAAAGCATTTTCTATAGACGGACTGAGGCCTTCAAAACTAAAGATTTGTTTTAACTAGTATAATTCCTAGCTATTACAAAACAAACACTGGTATATTAAACTAATATCTTCATTCAACTCCTTAATAATATAAAGGCTACTATCATTTCTCCATAAACCCTCTCCCTAGTCCATGAGTTTTGTATTTGTATTATATTTTATTTGAAGTACTGCCAAAAATATGGTGGGAGATCCGGGATATAAAAGTACCCTTAACCCCTTCACCACGATGACGCCTTTCTACCTTCGATGCTGGCTCAATTTAGACGATTTTATGCCGTTTAAGAAGGACATATGTTATTCAAAAGGTTAATTGAGATCGTATTTACCCCTTTGACTTTTAGAGGTAGATCATAAGCTCAAGAAAATCGTGTAATGGTAACCAGAATATGAAGAAAACTACTGTACGTCATCGTGCTGAAGGGGTTAATTAACATTAACAATCAATATGAATCATACCAATTGACCACTTGCGAGTTTCATTCTATAAGGAAGTTGGAGCCTTAAACATCGATATTAAACAGAAATACAATAATAATGTACGCTTCTGATGGCTAAAGGGTATGTTGAATTGGGTTTTATGTATTTATGAATGTACTATGACCGTATTTTAGCTCGTAATTCTGTTAAATATCGATGTCTACAGCTCCAACTTCCTTATAGAACGAAACTCGCAAGTCGGCAATTCCAAACTTTACTAAGAATCAGAGAGTTGGGGGGGTAAGAGAGATAGAGATAAGGCCCAGTAAGCCTATATAATACAGTATATATCAGGACGTAGCCAACATCGTCACTTCACTTCTTTCTAGTTCTCCACAACGGTAAGTGCATTATTACAGTCTAGTCTTGATGGTGTAATGGTTAGAGTGTTTAAGATCTGTATGTGGTTACCCAGGTTCGAATCCCGGGAAGATCACATGCGTTCATTGATTTCATTGGTAGGTGTTTGGTATTGGGAGGGAGATTAATAGATTATATTATAATATACTGGCTACCATCATTATCACCACAGTGTGTTTAGGATATTGGCCTTTATCACAAGATACTGTATATTCTTCAAATTTGATTCCTCAACTGAACTTAAACATTTGTTCTTTATGGTAAACCTAGTATTACAGGACTTTTATATTTTTTTTTTGCAAGAAGAGTTTTCATAAAATCAAGTCCATTTATCAGACATTTGAGTGAAAGACCATCATCAAAGCTTTGATTGGATTAACCTTTTAAGATTTTTTTTTTTTTTTTCCCTCCAGAGAATCCTATGGTGGACTAAATCACTTCTTATTGACAAGGCTAACGTACAGTACAGTACATTGTTATTTGTGACACTCTAGCTTAAAGGGGGTCACCAGCTTTTTTTATCTGTATCTCCTTTTCTCTCTTTCCCTGGCTTGTATCCATTCGGCCCCATTCAGCCAACTGTTCTAAGACGTTTATCCCCATCCAGGTGTCGATTTCTTCTTGGCGAGCGATAGCGAGCCAGCATTGTATGGAGAAATACGGCTTCGCCGGAGACATTTTTCTATCGAAAAATTTACAAATTTAGCTTGCTGTCAATACAAATATATATATATACCGCTCGCCAGGAAAACATTGACACCTGGATGGGGGTAAAAGTCTTAAAACAGTAGGCGGAATGGGGCCGAATGGATACAAGCCAAAGAGAGAGGGAGAGAAAGAGAAAAAAACCGAGATGGGCTCCCTTAACCAACTTCAGCCCATAGTGTTGACTCCTGGTTCGTGCATACTCTTGTTCATGGCACTCTAAATAACCGCTAACATGTAGAGCACTAAATACCCTTGGACGCCAGAAAGTCTAAAGTGTAACGTTTTAGTACACGTTGATATTATAAATAGGGTTTATTTATAATAATCTATCTCCACTCTTATTAGTTGCCAATACCAGTACAGAATAGTCTCACAATATTGCCTGAATACAATAATATTATGGTTCAAAGTTTACGATGAAATCTTCCTGTGATATCTCCTAACTATCTCCTAACTATCTATCTATATACTCTGGCACATTCCCCATTATTTTGTTGTTATAGAATTATTAGTATTAGTTTTTTTTTTTTTTTGGCTGGGGGTGGCCGACTCGAGACACAGCCCGAACAGGGAAAACATGTTCTAACTTTACTATTTTGATGTTAGACAATGCGCAGGCTGGTATACCGTGTGGTGGTGGTGGTGGCTGTGGTGCTATGTGGAGGAGCTCTCACTTCCACTATATCACTCTATTATTAGTTACTGACGAAAGGTTATTACGGTGATAGCTAAAGATTGATGCAAAGGAGTCCTTTTTTGCGAATACATTTTGATCTGAAACTCGGCTCTGGCAAAATGTTAAGACTGTCTCGTTATCTGCGACATGTTTGTTAATAAATAGTTTTAGGTAGTATAATTTATTGCTATAAAAGATTAATTCTGAAGTTGACAGGCCATAATTGCTGGAAACAACACATGGCTGACTTTACAATATTCCCAGACAATGCGCGGACTGATGTACACTGTGGTGGTGGTGGCAGCAGTGGTGTTGTCTGGAGGAGCTCTCACTTCTGGGATGCTGATCAGAGACGGCCATCAGGGAACCTGTCCGGAGGTGGTCAACAAGCAGGACTTCGACGCTGTCCCGGTGAGTTACAGTCTGATTCAGGAACTGTTGATTTATGTACCGTCAAGAGCATAAATGCCAGCACACCCATCTTAAATCAGTATCAAATGTTAACAAAACTAGCGGTGCACTCGGTGGAGTGCTTACCTCCACCTACGCTGGCCTTCTGGATCTGGGTTCCAGGATATGATCTGGATCGTCTAATAAATTGAATCACTTCTTCTTTGGCACATATGTTATCTGGCAACCAAATTTTGGGAAAATTGGTTCTTAACTTTGTGAGATATCTTGTTTACAGATCAACAGCCAGACAAAAAAAAACGAAGGCGAAAACATAACCTCCGTCCAACTTCCTTGGCGTAGGTACAGTACTTTTTCATAGCCCAGATGCTTCAGAACTTGGCTTTAGAGGTTCAAAGATTGGAAGTGGTGCAACCTTTTATGATCTTATGACTGTAGGCCTACGTGTGTGTGTGTGGGTGGGTGGGTGGGCGGGCGGGTGAGTATGTGTGTGTGCTTGGAAAGTTAAAAACACAAATGACATGATATTTGTAGATGCAGAAAACTGGTTTAAACGCCATTTGATATCCTTTGTTTGTCTCCCTGTACAGTATCTGGGGCGCTGGTATGAAGATGAGAGGTTCAACATCATCTTCCAAGCCGGGATGGACTGTGTTCAAGCCATCTACAGCCTTAACGGTAATTATATATACTATTCAGTATTTATAGGCTTACAGTATAATATGTTTAGATGAACTTCCTGCCATTTTGCCACCTTTTCACAGTTTCCTACCGAATAATGTACACATTTATCTCGAAGGGGAGTCTTGGGGTTAATTTTATTTGTTTAGCTTGAGGGAGGTGTAGGTAGGAAACAAATAAATTAATAATTAAATAAATAAATAATATATATATATATATATATATATTTAAATAGCAATAATAACTAAATATATATACTGTACCGTATGTAAATCTAGCCTTAACCCTTCATGCCCCGTTATGTCCTCAGATGACGGCAGTGTGCTGGTTCACAACACGGCTCGCGGTATCTATGGAGAATTCGTTGATGCTTTCGGTCGGGCGGAGGTGACTGAGCCGGGGGTGCTGCTGGTCTCCTTCCCAAACAGTCAGTGATGGATAATACACAGTTTGCCTACTTTCATTATACGTGTTGTACATATTACACATTTTGCATACTTTAATTATTAATTTTGTACAGCTGTTGACAGAAGTTCCTGAGGTCTTTACGATAATCTTTATCCGTAAATATAGCCACCTACGTAGATTGATGCTTACGTTTGTAGCTTTATATTCATAAAATACCGGAACTTTTCGATATTTAATGAATATTTAAGTACTTATATAAATATATTTTAATGTTCATATCTGCATATTTGAACATCGTAACAGCTAACAAACTTTTGTCAACAGCTGCACATAGTGCACATTGTCAACAGCTGCACATAGTGCACATTTTACTTTACATGTCGTACACTAAATGGATTAAGTATATTCCTTGCTGATAGTTTTGCCCCTAGCCTTGTATAATATGATTCCCTATTATGGTTCACCCCCAGACGTGAAGGCTGAATACCACATCCTAGACACAGACTACGAGAACTTCACCTCCATCTATAACTGTGTGCAGGAGGGACCAATCATGGTAATACTACTACTACTACTACTACTGCTACTACTACTACTACTACTTTTTTTTCTACTACTTTGATTTTTATTTAATATTGTACATACATTATATTTTACAAGCATCAGATATTACTATTCTACACCATGCAACTTCAATCCAGTCGCCTCCCTATGCGACCCTCTGCCACTACTACTACTACTACTACTACTACTACTACTAATGATAATAATAATGATAATCATAATATTACTACTACTAATAATAATAATAATTAGAAGAAATACTAAACTTAATCATTATAATAATACTATTATAATGATATAGTAGAGTAGACGTGCCGTTTTGCCCAAAATCATAATGGCATTATATACCCAACTCTGCGATGGGTCACCATCATCACTACTACTCACTATCACCATTAATCAGCACTACTACTCTTATAATCATCACTACTACTCTCACCATCATCATTACTACTCTCACCATCACTACTACTGTCATCATCACTACAACTTTCACCATCATCACTACTACTCACCATCATCACTATACTGTCACCGTCGTCACTAGCATCATCACTACTGTCATCATTATCACTACAAATATCACCATCATCATTACTATTATTACCATCATCTTACAATCATCATTACTACTGTCACCATCATCACTACTATTATGACCATCATCACTACTACTAGTACTGTCACAATCATATCTACCATTGTCATCATCATCACTACTGTCATTATTATCACTTCAACTACAGCCATCATCACTGTTATTACCACCATCATCCCCACTATTACTACCATCACTTCTAATGTCAACTAAACTAACTTAACCTAACAAATACGGGGCAAGTTGCTTTCGCCCCAGAACGATGGCGTTCTGTGTGTGTGTGCCCACTATTGCAAAAATTCAAAACATCTTTTTTGACTGACCGTCGCATTCACCCACCAAATGTACGTGTGAAGTTTGGTGAAAATCCGTCTAACGGTCTAGGAGGAGTTTCCAGACGGACAGATAACGCCTGTTCTCCCTGAGGATTCACATGTGCTTGACATACTTATAGATAATATCGACATACTTATAGACCATCAAAGACTATTTACCCATTTCCTTGCTCAAGGGAGATGGTAACCGCTGGCTTACATCTCAGAAAAACATTCACCAGTATGAGTGAAAAGCTGCATACAATTGTCTATTGATATCAAGTATAAACTGTCAAAATGCGGCATAATCAGCACCCGAAATTGTAGAGATATTTGCACCCTTTAATTGAAGATGGATCGTTTTTCTGGTCCCCCTTCTCCCTCATGTTTAGCCCCATTAGTTTTCAGATTTTATCACTTTCGCCCCATTAGTTTGTCGATTGTAAAACCTTTCGTCCAATTTCTATATCAATATCAAGACCTTTCTTGCCATTTAGGTGTTGAGCGATAGCGAGCCTGTAATTTCAAGAGAAAGTGGTCTTTGGCCGGAACATTTTTCTATCGAAAAATGTACAAATCTATCTTGAAGGGGGGTCTAGGGAATGTTTTTTAAGTTTGGTGAAGGTCTAGCGAGGTAACTAAAAAGTAAATGAATATATACTGTATATAAATAAATGAATATATACTGTATATAAATAAATTAATATATACTGTATATAAATAAATGAATATATACTATATATAAATAAATGAATATATACTGTATATAAGTAAATGCATATATACTGTATATAAATAAATGAATATATACTGTATATAAATAAATGAATATATACTGTATATAAATAAGTAGACCCAAAAAATAACCACTGTCCCCTTAATGTATCTTCTTGTTATCTCTTTCAGTTTGAGTACGCCTGGATTCTGTCTCGAGCCATGACCCTGGATGAGGCCAGCATGGAGACCGCCCGCCAAGCCTTCATCAACAACGGCCTGGATCTTGACCGCTTCCACGCCACTTACCAGGGAGAAGACTGTCCTTATGAACCATAGATCAACAACAACAACCATAGATCATTACTTAGGATTATAAATAAAATATTAGTTCACGTATCCTATTTAATTTGGTCATTCCTTTCCTGATGTCATTAACCCCTTGAGGATGATGACGCGTTTTGACAGTTCATTCCGGCTATTACTCGACGATATTATTCAGTAAAGAAGGGATCTCGATGAGTCAAAAGGTTAATTGAGATCGACTTTACCCCTTTGATTGCTAAAGGTAGAGAACATGTTCTCTATTCCTAGTACCACTATAATTTATCTTATCACTATCACCATTGTATTTATCATTATAATTGTCACGATTATCATAATTATTATTATTATTATTATTATTATTATTATCAACTCTGCGTAAGCAGAGTTTGGTATCTCCCCCCCGTATAGTGGGTACCACACAAAACAAAAATCTGTCGTTGTTGTTGTCGTCCGTCTGTCTCCAAACTCCTCCTAGACCGTTGGACGGATTTTCACCAAGTTTCACACGGACATTTGTTGCGTGAATACATACATACATACATACATACATAAAATTTTAAGACTGAGTGTTCCACACATAAGTGCAGTTTCAGTCTCTTGTCCTAATGGCAGCGTTCCAGGTAACCCTGTTAAGGGCTGCTTCACTTGTCAAGTTCTTGGATTTGAGATCGGCGCGTATAGTCCGATCCCAGGTCTTCCTCGGTCCACCCCTTGGTGCAGCTCCCTCCACAATCACAGACCTGCATTTTTTCACCCAATTTTGTTCATCCATTCTCTCCACATGTCCATACCATCCCAGTCTACTTGTACGCATCACCTCGCTTATACTCTTTATACCTAAACGTCTCCTCAGCTCAACATTTGTTATTCTATCCTGTAGCCTGGCCCCACACATCCATCTCACCATTCTCATCTCATTACGCTCCATTCTGTTGACATCCTCTACTTTAACGGCCCATGTTTCTGAGGCATACGTCATTGCACTTCTAACACATGAGGCATACACCTTTCCCTTCAGGGGGAGAGGCATTCTTTTCATGGTCAGGATTGGCATCAATTCTCTGAACTTCCCCCAGCCACACCTAATTCTAGCAACAGTGGCAGCCTCGGCCCCACCACCGGCAGAGATGGTATCTCCTAGGTAACAAAACTTGTTCACCAGCTCCAAAGACTCATTTCCAAAATTCACAGCCACAGGATCATCACTTAACACAAGCTCGCCTTTGCACACTACGCACTCAAATTTCTCTATTTCTGACTTATCCTTCGGCAGGGGCCCCTTTATTCTACTACAGCGCTTACTCCCATGGTGTACCCAACATCGACAGATGCTACATTGAATTGAGTTAACGCCCACTCCCTTTCCACACACTGCACATGGGTATGCACCACTCTTTTCCACATTGCCTAGTCTCAAACTACAATGCATAACCTTGGTTTTGTTAATATTGACTCTTAAACCCTTGCTCGCCATGCCCTCTCTCCACTCTCTGAATTTGGCCTCAGCATCCTGCATACTGTCAGCTATTAGGACTAAATCGTCTGCATAAAACAGTTCCAACGGGAGTCCGCCTCTAAAAATGCGAACGTCAGTCAAAAAAGATTTTTTGAATTTATACAATAGTTATGATTTTAGGTCCAAAATATTAGTAGTAATAGTAGTTTTTTGTAGTATGATATTAGTAGTAATGATGGTAACCCATCGCAGAGTTGGGTATGCCGTTTTGATTTTGGGCAAAACGGCACGTCTACTTTATTATTATTATTATTATTATTAATATTATTATTATTATTTTATACTAGTAGCGTTGTTACCCTGCATGTTTGTATATATGATTTTGCTTGTACCTACTGATGTATTTTACCCATATCTAATATCCACCTCCCTGTCCTTCCTTCCTCTTTCCTCCCTCCCAGCCCCCCCTTCCCCCCCCCCCCCCCCCTTTCAGATGGTGTGTGGGTATCGTTCTAAAGTCTCGGCAGACCAAAGGCTTCTAAGCTTATTATTTCCACAGGTTGATACTGTAAATACCAACCATGCATCCGAAGTTATGTATATACTGTTGGGTAATTTTGATGTTGACAATGTTGAACTGGTATACATAACCGTCATAACTGATTATCCTAGCACTGTGACTATAAATATATGTATTAGTTTCACTCACTTAAGGGGAGATGGGTAATTTTTCTGGTCACCCTGCTTCCTCATGTTTAGCCCTATTAGTTTTCAGATTTTAGGACGTTCGGTCCTTTAGTTTGTCGATTTTGAGATCTTTCGCCTCGTTTTTTTGTCAATGTTGAGACCTTTCGTGCCATTTAGGTGTCGATCATTCCCTGGCGAGCGATAGCGAGCCTGTAATTTTAGGAGGAATCGGCCTTCGGCCTGAAAATGTTTCTACCGAAAAATTTACAAATTTATCTTGAAGGGGGTTGTAGGGGGTGTTTTTTGTTAAGCTTGATGGAGGTCTAGCTTGATGGAGGTCTAGCTTGATGGAGGTCTAGCTTGATGGAGGTCTAGCTTGATGGAGGTCTAGCTTGATGGAGGTCTAGCTTGATGGAGGTCTAGCGAGTAAACTAAAACACACAATAACTAAAGCGATAAACCCACCACAAATATTTACCGTATCCCTTAAGGGGAGGTTCTTAGTTTGGTCCCTAGATATCCTTCAAGCTTAAGATTACACCCCCTTGAGCCCCTTTCAAGATAAATTTGTACATTTTTCGGTAGAAAAATGTCCCGGCTGAAAGCCGGTTCCTCTTAAATTACAGGCTCGCTATCGCTCGCCAGGATAAAATCGACACCTAAAGGGCACGAAAGGTATTAAAATTGACAGAAATGGGTTGAAAGTTCTTAAAATCGTAAAAATAATGGGGCAAACGTTTTAAAATTAGAAAAACAATGGGGCTAAACATGAGGGAGAAAGGAGTCCAGAAAAAATGCCCTCAAGTGGAAATCTCCCCTTAAGCTTAACATATCAAAAGACCCAAAAGTACATCTCAAACAAACATTGTCATATGCATTTATTTTATAGGCAACGATTCGGATCTGTCTCATCGCTAGAATCGCTCCTTGCATGTATGAATGGGAATAGTTTTAATATTTACAATTACTTCAGGGGAAAACACAACGATGTCCCTTTATATTAGGCTGCTGGGTAAAATTATATTTTAGTATTTAGACTTAGTTACTTAACACTATCAGGTGCAACGTCTTGGGGGTTATTGTGATATTGTGTTTAATTATTATTGAGGGTTTTCATTGTTTTAGCCATTTTTGAACAATGTGTTTTTGGTTTACCCCCAAGACTTAGAAACACGCCTCTCCAGACCCCCTTCAAACTAAAAAAAAGTCCCCCAGACCCCATTCAAGCTAAATATGTAAATTTTTCGGTATAAAAATGTTCCGGCCGAAGGCCGATTTCTCCCAAATTGCAGGCTCGCTATCGCTCGCCCAGGAAAAATTAACACCTTATTGGGTTGAAGCATCTTATAATCGCCAAACTAATGAGGTGAAACGTCTTAAAATCTACAAACTAATGGAGTAAAACAGGGAGGATCGAAATTGGTCCGCCCTGCACCTAATAGGGTTAAGAGGGAATGTGTCACTTGTCATAGATAGTGAAATGTTGGTATTTGGTCCTTCCATTATCACCTGTCACCACCTCCACCACTTCCCTCCCTCTACTTCCCCTCCCACTCTCCTCCTAGCCCTTCTCCTGCCCTCCCAGCCCCCTCCCACCCTCTCAGCCCCCTCCCACCCTCTTTCTAGCCCACCTCCCTCCCTCTACTCCCCCTCCCACCCTCTGAGCCCCCTACCACCCTCTTTCTAGCCCACCTCCCTCCCTCTACTCCCCCTCCCACCCTCTCAGCCCCCTCCCACCCTCTTTCTAGCCCACCTCCCTCCCTCTACTTCCCCTCCCTCCCTCTACTTCCCCTCCCACCCTCCTCTTCCCCTCCCTCCCTCTACTTCCCCTCCCACCCTCCTCTTCCCCTCCCTCCCTCTACTTCCCCTCCCACCCTCCTCTTCCCCTCCCACTCTCTCACACTAATTGAAGGCGACCTTTTTTATGGTGTCAGAACAAGTATTGAAATACATGTTTCCTGCACCTTTGGGGAGATGTTAACCCTTTGAACCTTATGACGCATGTTGACAGTTTATTATGGCTATCATTAGACGAATTTATACAGCTTAGGAAGGATATGTGGGAATTATAAGAGTAAAGGCCATCTCAATGAACCCTCTAAATTCCATATACCCTTCCTAATCTGAATAAAATCGTCTAGTAACAGCCAGAACACAGAAAAGAACGCGTAATGGTATCTTGAAAGGGTTAAGCACTTTCTCTTAGTCATTTCTGCATGGCTTCAATAAGAGGGGTAGGGCTGAGGAGGGGTATAAAGGCCTACAATGAGAGAGAGAGAGAGAGAGAGAGAATACACAATGGGCTTCGCAATACAAAATAAACAATTGACGAGAGAGAGAGAGAGTGTGTGTGTGAGAGAGAGCGAGCGAGAGAGAGAGAGAGAGCAGAAGGGGGGAGAATGAGGGAGAGGGAATACACAATGGGCTTCGCAGCGAGAGAGAGAAAGTGAGAGTGAGTGAGAACGAGAGTGAGAAAGAGGGAGGGAGAGAGAGAGAGAGAGCCAGAACAATTTTGAAAAGAAACTATCCAAATCGAAGAAAAATACGGACATGTTAGAATTGAAAACCCGGACGACTGGAAGAGAATGAGACAAGAACGGTCTACGGAAGAAAAAACCCGAGGAAACGAAGATTATTGGGGCGAAAGAACCAGCCCACATAAATAGCGAGGGAGGGAGGAAGGCACGGTGGGGGAAGCTCGATGTAATGATGTCCTAAGGTTTAAGGGGGGATGGGTCGTTTTTCTAGACTCCTTTCTGCCTCATGTTTAGCTCCATTAGTTTTCGGATTTTAAGATGTTTGCCCCATTAGTTGGTCGATTTTAAGACCTTTCGCCATATTTCTTAGTAAGACCTTTAGGTGTCGATATTTTTCCTGGCGAACGATAGTGAGCCTATATTTTTGGAAGAACTGGCTTTCGGCCGGGACATATGTAAATGTACAAATTAATCTAAAGGTGGATCTAATGTATGTTTTTTTTTTTTAAAGTTTGATGGAGGTCTAGGGAGGAAACTAACAAAACAATAAAACGATACATACATTATCAAATATATACGCCCACTTCATGTCCTCAAATATATACGCCCACTTCATGTCCTCATATATACGCCCACTTCATGTCCTCATATATACGCCCACTTCATGTCCTCATATATACGCCCACTTCATGTCCTCATATATACGCCCACTTCATGTCCTCATATATACGCCCACTTCATGTCCTCATATATACGCCCACTTCATGTCCTCATATATACGCCCACTTCATGTCCTCATTTATGTATTAATTTGTCATTTATTTACTTTCCTCCCTAGACCTCCATTAAGCTCCCCCCTCCCCCAGACTCTCCTTCAAGATAAATGTGTACATTTTTCGATAGCCAAGATATAAGAAAGAAACGCGTCCTGGAATACTGAAAGGGTAAAATCTGCTATTTTGGTTGTATATGAGCAAAGCAATGGATAGCAACAAATGTCAGGGGGTAGTGCTTGGTTTTTTGTCTATATATGTATTTATTAATTTATTTTTTAGTTTCCTCGCTAGACCTCTCATCAAGCTTGGAAACACACCAACTAGGCCCCTTTTCAAGATAAATTTGTACATTTTTCGGTACAAAAATGTCCTGGCCGAAAGCCGATTCCTTCTAAAACTAAAGGCTCGCTATCGCTCGCCAGGAAAAATTCGACACCTAAAGGACACGGTCTTAATATTGAAAAAAAAAAAAAAAAAAAAAAAATGAGGCAAAAGGTCTTAAAATTGCCAAACTAACGGAACGAACGTCTTAAAACCTCAACACTAATATGCTAAACATGAGAGAGAAAAGGGTCCAGAAAAAAAGCAAGTACTACCCCCTTAACAAGCCAAGGAATATACTATGTTTCTATACTAGGTTTGAATTCATATTATCACCAACCCACCCATTAACTTACAAATAACCCTAATTAATGCAATCAGTGTAACTAATGAAGAATACATGTGGTACTCCAAGGATTCGAACCTAGGATACTCACACCGAATATCCGCGCACTAACCATTGCACTATCAAGACACTTAAGGGGAAATTTCCACTTGAGGGATTTTTGTCTGGATCCCTTTCTATCTCATGTTTAGTCCCATTGCTTTTGATATTGTAAGACGTTCGCCCCATTAGTTTGTTGATTTTAAGAACTTTTGCCCCATTTCTGTCAATTTTAAGAACTTTCGTGCCATTTAGGTGTCGATTTTATCCTGGCGAGTGATAGCGAGCCTGTAATTTAAGAGGAACCGGCCTTTGGCCGGGAAATTTTTCTACCGAAAAATGTACAAATTTATCCTGAGAGGGGGTCTAGGGGGTGTAATTTTAAGTTTGATGGAATTCTAGGGAACGAACTAAATACCTCCCCTTAAAGGTTTATGCAGAAGCTTACGATATATTAGCCATTCTCGAATACTGGATATTAACCTAAGCATGTACATATACCCAACTGCACTATGATAGCCTAATGATTACATACATGGAATACAAGAGAATAATGGAATAACAGAGATAACATAACATACACAAATACTGGAATAACAGAAATACAATAACATACACAAATAATGGAATAACAGAGATAACATAACATACACAAATAATGGAATAACAGAGATAACATAACATACACAAATAATGGAATAACAGAAATACAATAACATACACAAATAATGGAATAACAGAGATAACATAACATACACAAATAATGGAATAACAGAGATAACATAACATACACCTAAAATGCTTTACTGCAGCTAGCATTGTTGTCGGACGAATATAAAGAGGAGATAAAAGGTTAAAGATAATATAGATATACAGATAATGCTAGGCAAGAAAATGGGACAAGCGAAGGGAAGAGAGAATTAAGGGGGAGGTTTGTAGTTTGTTCCCTAGATCGCCTTCAAGCTTAAAATTGCACCCCTGACATCTCCCTCTCAAGATAACTTTGTAAAATTTTCGGTAGAAAAAAATTCTCGGCCGAAGGACGATTCCTCTTAAATTACAGGCTCGCTATCGCTCACTAGGAAAAAATCGACACCTAAATGGCACGAAAAGTCTAAATATTGACAAAGAAATGGGTCGAAATTTCTTAAAATCGCCAAACTAATGGGGCGAACGTCTTAAAATCTCAAAAGCAATGGGTCTATACATGAGGGAGAAAGGGGTCCAGAAAATAACAAAACCCTCAAGTGGCAATCTCAGACCCTTAAGGGGGCCCACCTCGTTTTTTTTTCTTTCTCTCTCTCTCTCTCTTTGGCTTATATCCATTCGGCGCCATTCAGCCTACTGTTTTAAGACGTTTATCCCCATCCAGGTGTCAATATTTTCCTGGCGAGTGGGAGCGAGCCAGCATATATATTTGTTTGTTTTGACAGCAAGATAAATTTTTACATTTTTCGATAGAAAAATTTCTCCGGCGAAGCCGGATTTCTACATACAATGCTGGCTCGCTATCGCTCGCCAGGAAGAAATCGACATTGGATGGGGATAAATGTCTTAAAACAGTTGGCTGAATGGGGCCGAATGGATACAGGCCGGGGAAAGAGAGGTAAGGAGAAATAGATAAAAACAAGCCGTTGACCCCCCCTTAACTGTTGTTGCGGTATACAGAGCCAATGGAGTTATAAACAGCCACGACCCTATATTATACCTGGAGATGAGGAGAGGGCTTTGTTGTCTTATTATGTATGCATGAGTTACAGGGAGTTACGAGGAGTGGTTAGTATCTTCCATTTTTTTTGGCCGATTTTGTTCATACATACAGTATTATTATATTTTTAGTCTTCTTTCTAGACCTCCATCAAATAAAAAAACAACAACCCGAGGATCCCCATTCACGATATATTTGTACATTTTTCGGTAGAAAAATTTCCCGGCCAAAGGCCGGTTCCTCCTAAATTACAGGCTCGCTATCGCTTGCCAGGAAAAAAATCGACACCTAAATGACACGAAAACTTAATATTGACAAAGAAAAGGGGTGAAAGGTCTTAAAATCACCAAAATAATGGAACGAACGTCTTAAAATCTTAAAACAAATGGGTCTAAGCATAAGATAGAAAGGGGACCAGAAAAACGCCCCATCTCCCCTTAACTGTTGTTGTGGTATGGCGGCAATAAAGTTATAAACAGCCGGGTTACAGGGAGGTACGAGGAGTGGTTAGTATCTCAAAGGCCTTCTGGTCTACGGGAGGGAGATACTCTTGGTGGTGATGTTGTTCACCTTTGTTCATAATATACATTATCATAAATATAACATACATTTTAATACGATATATATTAAGGGGAGGTATTTAGTTTGTTCCCTACGTTTTCATCAAGGTTAAAATTACATCCCCTAGACCCCCTTTCAAGATAAATTTGTACATTTTTCGGTAGAAAAAATTCCCGGCCAGAGGCCGGTTGCTCTTAAATTACAGGCTCGCTATCGCTCGCCAGGAACAAATCGACACCTTAATGGCACGAAAAGTCTTAAAATTGACAGAAATAGGGCAAGAAATAGGGCAAAATGTCAAAAAAATTCCAAACTACTAGGGCGAACGTCTTAAAATCTCAAAAGCAATTGGGCTAAACATGAGGGAGAAAGGAGTAAAGAAAAAAATCCCTCAAGTGAAGATCTCCCCTTAATACACAGTTTACATTGTCATACACTCGTGCACATACATTTACCCACTTAACCCTTAACAAAATAAGCATTTTGACAGTTTATTGTGGCAATCATTAGATGATTTCATGCCATTTAGGAAGGATTTGTGGAAAATAAATGGGTAAAACTATCTCAATTAACCACTTGCGAGTTTCTTGCTATAAGGAAGTTGGCGCCGTAAACATCGATATTAAACAGAAATGCAATAATAATCTACGTTTCTGATGGATAAATGGCATGTTGAATTGGGTTTTATGTATTTATATATTATGTTCTATGACCGTATTTTAGCTGTAGATTCTGTTAAATATCGTTGTCTACAGCTCCAACTTCCTTATAGAACGAAACTCGCAAGTCGGCAATTAACCCTCTGACTCCCATATACCCTTCTTGATCTGAACGGAATCTTTTAATAATGACCAGAAAACAGAACAGAAATGCGTAATTGGATCTTGAATTGGCTCACTGGTGTAGTGACTAGTGTCTTGGACTTCCACCCAGAAGGCCCAGGATCGTGCCCACGCTCGGCGCATTAAAGGTTTTTCCACAAGCACTGAGTCGTTACCGTCCCTCATGAGCAAGGGGATGGGATAGTAGTACAGGACCCCAATGGAAATACGCCTAATCGGCCTTATTGGGTTATCCTTAGCTGGCGCATGCGCTAGCTTTAAGAACTATTATTATTATTTAGTACAATGCATGTCCTTCCCTAACATACCTGACACACCACACCCCCATGTCCTTCACTAACAAACCTGACACACCACACCCCCATGTCCTTCACTAACATACCTGACACACCACACCCCCATGTCCTTCACTAACATACCTGACACACCACACCCCCATGTCCTTCACTAACATACCTGACACACCACACCCCCATGTCCTTCACTAACATACCTGACACACCACACCCCCATGTCCTTCACTAACATACCTCGTACACCACACCCCATGTCCTTCACTAACATACCTGACACACCACACCCCCATGTCCTTCACTAACCTACCTGAATCACCGCAACCCCATATCCTTCACTAACATACCTGACACACCACACCCCCATGTCCTTCACTAACATACCTGACACACCACACCCCCATGTCCTTCACTAACATACCTGACACACCACACCCCCATGTCCTTCACTAACATACCTGACACACCACACCCCCATGTCCTTCACTAACATACCTGACACACCACACCCCCATGTCCTTCACTAACATACCTGACACACCACACCCCCATGTCCTTCACTAACATACCTGACACACCACACCCCCATGTCCTTCACTAACATACCTGACACACCACACCCCCATGTCCTTCACTAACATACCTGACACACCACACCCCCATGTCCTTCACTAACATACCTGACACACCAAACCCCCATGTCCTTCTCTAACATACCTGACACACCACACCCCCATGTCCTTCACTAACATACCTGACACACCACACCCCCATGTCCTTCACTAACATACCTGACACACCACAGCCCCATGTCCTTCACTAACATACCTGACACACCACACCCCCTTGGCAGGTCACCACAGAGCTCCTCCAAGTGGGTGGTCGTAATGATCACTGTTTCCGGACTTGAGGGAGCCCACCTCGCTTTTTATCTCTTTCTCTCCCTCTCTCTTTGGTTTGTATCCATTCAGCCTACTGTGTTAAGACGTTTACCCCCATCCAGGTGTCAATATTTTCCTGGCGAGCGGTAGCGAGCCAGCATATATATATTTTGGTTTTGACAACAAGCTAAATTTGTAAATTTTTTCGATAGAAAAATTTCTCTGGCAAAGCCGGATTTCTCCATACAATGCTGGCTTGCTATCGCTCGCCAGGAAGAAATCGACACCTGGGTGGGGATAAACGTCTAAAAACAGTTGGCTGAATTGGGCCGAATGGATACAAGCCAGGGAAAGAAAGAAAAGGAGAGAAAGATTAAAAAAGCCGGTGACCCCCCTTAAAGCACTTGTGAAAACTGTGACAATAAATATATTTCCTTTCCTTCACTGACATTGGCTCAGGATTAGGAAAGAATAAAGGGGCTATTATTAGAGAGTAAAGGCGGTGTCACACGAGTGATTTTTCCGTAAATTTTTACGAGCAATTGTAGGGTAACAGGCGTAAAATATCAGTAATATCGGAAATCAGCCATCTAACATGATCTACCTCCAATCTAGTTTCCGATCCCAATGTGAAAAAGCCTCAAAATATCACGAGAAAAAAAAAATTGCTCATCGAAAATTTCCCGAAAAAACGCTCGTACGTCACCAACATAAGTTAATGTTTATGATAAATACATATATGAATAATATGCAATAAAAACAAACAAATATATAATGTAAACCAAATATTATAATAAACCTCCATCAATCCCATCGTTCTTGGTCTTTCATAAAAAAGTAATGAAATGTCAGAATGATGAAGTGAGATATATAATGTGACAGAAACTTAGATTACGGAAAGATCACCAAGACTTTTTAACCCCTTTAGTATACAGTCCCTCAGTTTATTTTGGCTATTATTAGACGATTGTATTAGAGCGAGGTGGAAGGACAGAGAGGGAGAGGTAAACCAAAAGAGAGGTGGAAGGATGGAGTGAAGAAGTATATGGATGAAGGCGGTGCTGGTTGGGAGGAAGGGCGTCGACTGACTGGGGACAGAGGTGCATGGGGGCGTTTCGTTCGTGGCCACCCCTTCGGGGATCACGGCGTCAGGCAATAGATAGATAGATCAATACTATTTGGTTCTTGAAGACTCTTTTTGGAACTCCCATGTTTCGTTCCATTAGTTTTGGAGATTTTAAGACGTTTAACCACATTAGCTTGGCGATAACAAGACGCTTCACCCTCTTCTGGTGTTGATTGTTTTTTGAGTGAGCGATAACGAGCTTGTAACTTAGAACAAATTGGGCTCTGGCCGGGACATTTTATTTGTCGAAAAATGTACAAAATTAACATGAAGAAAGTCTGGGTACACATTATTATTATTATTATTATTTTGTTTAAGTTAAAGAAGTCTGGGCAGGCGTTTTTTTTTTTTTTTTTTTTTTTTTTTTTTTTTTTTTTTTTTAGCCTTGGGAACAGTCTGTACTTTGCTTGAAAATGGCTAAAACAAGCAAAATACTCAAATAATAATTAAATCAAATATAATTACCCACAAGACGTCGGCTCAGGTAGTGTTAATATTAGGAATGATCGATGGGAGTGTAAAGAGTTCATTGAAATCGAGTTTACCCCTTCTACTGCTAGAGGTCTTCCTAAGCTGCATAAAATCGTCTAATGATAGCCAGAATACAAGAAAGAAAACCGCCCTCGAATATGGAAAGGGTTAAATATTTCTGTATTTATTGGAAACCATCTATCTATAGGTAGAGTCAACTAGTTTCCTCGTTTTGTGTACCTTGGAATATAACATAAGATTGGATGTTTGTTATTTTGTATTGGACGAAGGAGATTGACGGATAGTATGATCCTTTGCTTAGGTTGGGAGTTTGTTATTTAGGAATTTATCTTTCCACTTCCCCATTATCTTAATAAAAATAAAAATAAAAAATAAATAAATAATAGAAGATATCATAAATAATACAATATATAAATAACAATACTTATAATTTCACTAATGGCCGAGTGGTTACAGTGCCCAACTCTCTCAAACATACCTGGAATGAGTGGGTTCGAATCCTGGTCAGGAAACCTCTCTCCCAACCTGTTCGACATTATCATTAGATACAAGTAATTTCCGTGTACATTAGTCCATATCCTCCATTCCTATCATATCTTCAGCCACCATTAACCCCTTCTGTACCGGCGACGTCCTTTTAACTTTATTCTGGCTACTACTAGACGAGTTTATTAAGTTTCAAAAGGGCTTCCAGCAATTTACAGGCTTCGGACTATCTCGCTTAACCCATTTTACTACCACAGATCCTTCTTAAACTGCACACAATCCTCTATATATATCTACCATAAAATTAAATAGAGTTATCCGGTACAGAAAGGGTTAATCAAAGAAAGATAATATGTTGACCGTCCCAGTTCTGGCAGGTGATTTAGGTCAGGATACAGAGACCATTACCGCCACTCTCAACTTGTAGGAGCTCTGTGGTGCCCTGCCAAGGAGATATTATGTCGATAGAGATATTATGTAGAGAGTGAAGGGAGAGAGATATTGTGTAGAGAGGGAAGGGAGAGAGATATTATTTAGAGAGATATGTTATGTAGAGAGTGAAGGGAGAGATATATTATGTAGAGAGTGAAGGGAGAGAGATATGTAGAGAGTGAAGGGAGAGAGGTATTATGTAGAGAGTGAAGGGAGAGAGATATTATGTAAAGAGGGAGATATTATGTAGAGAGGGAAGGGAGAGAGATATTATGTAGAGAGGGAGATATTATGTAGAGAAGACATTTTATATAGAGGAAATATTATGTATAGGAGATAATTATTATTATGTAGAGAGATGTAGTATGATATACTGTATATTATGGAGATATTATGAGATATTATGAGAGATTATGATATATATTATGTAGAGAGGAGATATTATGTAGAGGATATATTATATAGAGAGGAGATATTATGTAGAGGAGATATTATGTAGAGGATATATTATATAGAGAGGAGATATTATGTAAGAGGAGATATTATGTAGAAGAGATATTATGTAGAGAGGAGATATTATGTAGAAGAGATATTATGTAGAGAGGAGATATTATGTAGAGGAGATATTATGTAGAGAGGAGATATTATGTAGAGGATATATTATATAGAGAGGAGATATTATGTAGAAGAGATATTATGTAGAGAGGAGATATTATGTAGAGGATATATTATGTAGAGAGGAGATATTATGTAGAGAGGAGATATTATGTAGAGGAGATATTATGTAGAGAGGAGATATTATGTAGAGAGGAGATATTATGTAGAGGATATATTATGTAGAGAGGAGATATTATGTAGAGAGGAGATATTATGTAGAGGAGATATTATGTAAGAGGAGATATTATGTAGAAGAGATATTATGTAGAGAGGAGATATTATGTAGAGGAGATATTATGTAGAGAGGAGATATTATGTAGAGGATATATTATGTAGAGAGGAGATATTATGTAGAGAGGAGATATTATGTAGAGGAGATATTATGTAAGAGGAGATATTATGTAGAAGAGATATTATGTAGAGAGGAGATATTATGTAGAGGAGATATTATGTAGAGAGGAGATATTATGTAAGAGGAGATATTATGTAAGAGGAGATATTATGTAAGAGTAGATATTATGTAAGAGGAGATATTATGTAAGAGGAGATATTATGTAAGAGGATATATTATGTAAGAGGAGATATTATGTAAGAGGAGATATTATGTAAGAGGAGATATTATGTAAGAGGAGATATTATGTAGAGAGGAGATATTATGTAAGAGGAGATATTATGTAAGAGGAGATATTATGTAAGAGGAGATATTATGTAAGAGGAGATATTATGTAAGAGGAGATATTATGTAAGAGGAGATATTATGTAAGAGGAGATATTATGTAAGAGGAGATATTATGTAAGAGGAGATATTATGTAGAGAGGAGATATTATGTAAGAGGAGATATTATGTAAGAGGAGATATTATGTAAGAGGAGATATTATGTAAGAGGAGATATTATGTAGAGAGGAGATATTATGTAAGAGGAGATATTATGTAGAGAGGAGATATTATGTAGAGGATACATTATGTAGAGAGGAGATAATATGTAAGAGGAGATATTATGTAGAGAATATATTATGTAGAGAGGGAAAGGAGAGAGATATCTGGTGAGTTTGCCCTCGATTCCTTTGAAGTAGATAAGTCTAGTTCGACCTGATTGGCTTGATGGTAATGTAGGCGAATAACATCTTCCAGTGGCAACAACAAACAGATAGGTAGATACATAGATACATAGATAGATAGATAAATATATACAGTATATATATACCCCCCTGGGGGTAAGGGGGCCTCCATCTTATGGTGGAGGTAAAAAATAATATGCAACACGCGTCCTACTGCATGTCGTACACGCATATACATAACCTATATAGGTAGATAGATAGATAGATAGATAGAAGACAAACAAACTATAGACGCCCGAGTTTGCATAAGATCAGCTGTCCAAACATAGGTCGGAGCTTGATTACCCGTTTAGTTAATTGGGAGGATTGATCTCCAGTATTTGCTCTTTCATCCCATCCTCTGAACGGGACATCTGATATCGCTCTCTCACCCCCCCCCCCCCCCCCCCCCCCCCACCCACCCACCTTCTCTCTCTCTCTTTCTCTCTCTCTCTCTCATCCATATATAACCAGACAACAAAGCTCTCTCTCTCTCCTCACCTCCAGCCTTATAGTCAACGCGGCTCTTTATAGCTTCATTGGTCCTCCGCTCCCACCGTTAAGGGGACACTGGTTATTTTTGGGAGTCTATTTATTTATATATTCATTTATGTTTTAGTTTCCTCTCTAGACTTCCATCAAACTTAAAAACAATATCAATTAGATCCCACTTGTAGATTAATTTGTGAATTTTTCGGTAGAGAAATGTCACGACCGAAGGCCGGTTCCTCCACAATTACAGGCTTGCTATCGCTCGCCAGGAAAAAATCGACACCTAAAGGACACGAAAGGTCTTAAAATTGACAGAAATGGGGCGAAAGGTCTTAAAATCGACAAACTAATGGGGCAAGCATCTTAAAATCTGAAAACTGATGGGGCTTAACATGATGGAGAAGGGGCTCTAGAAAAACGGCCAATCTCCCCTTAATTCTCCTCTCTTCCCCTCAGTCGCTTTATGGCCTCCTCTGCTGTACATCCTTTCTTCTGCACTCGTTATCTTCTGGCTGTATTAGGAGAGAGAGAGAGAGATTACTTTGAACCCATTCAGTACCAGGGACGTCCTTTTTATCATATTCTGGCAACTATTGGACGATATTATTCAGCTTAGTAAGGATCTCAAGCAATAATTTGGCTTCAAATTATCTCAACCAACCCTTTTAACTACCACAGATCATTCCGTGAGAGCGAGAACGGAGAAATGGATAGGTGACGAGCAGGGCGGTTTTAGGAAGGGAAGAGGATGTGTAGATCAGATATTTACCCTGAAATGTGTTGTGGAGAAATATCTGGAGAAGCAACAAAAGGTGTATGTTGCCTTTATGGACTTGGAGAAGGCCTATGACAGAGTGGATAGAGAAGGTATGTGGAAAGTACTTAGAATATACGAAGTAGATGGCAAGTTGCTGAAAGCAGTGAAGAGCATGTATGAGGGTGCAAAGGCGGCAGTACGTGTGGAGAATGAACAGAGCGAGTTCTTTGATCTGAATGTTGGGTTGAAACAGGGGTGTGTGATGTCCCCGTGGTTGTTTACTGTATATATGGGTGGAGTCATGAAAGAAATACAAGGAAGAGCAGTGTATGTTGGTGTATTGTTGATAAAGGAGAGAAACGAGTGGAAGCTACCTGTACTGCTGTTTGCAGATGATACAGTTCTGATGAATGATAATGAATGGGAGTTGCAGGGTCTGCTAAATGTGTTTGGAACAGTGTGCAAAAAACGGAATCTGAAGGTAAATGAGGGGAAGAGCAATGCTATGGTCTTCGAAAGGGGTGAAGCCACAGAGTGTGAGGTGAAGTTGAACTGTCAGGCTACGGAGATTGTCAGCTCATTTAAGTATCTGGCCAATGTGCTGAGTAAAAATGGGAGTATGGATGAAGAAGTGCAGGAGAAGATGCAACAGGGGAAGAAGGTTGTAGGAACGCTGAAAGCAGTAACAAGAAATAGGGTGGTCAGCATGGAAGTGAAGCAGTCCTTGCATCACAGTGTCACAAAAACAACATAGCAAGGTGGTCTGCCCGCCAACTTTCACTCTTATACTTTCCTTCATTTTTCCACCTTCTCCTTCCTCCCCCCCCCCCCTCTCTTCCCTTCCCCCTCTTAGATAAAAACAAAAAGTGTGGTAATCACGACACTGACTTGCGGAAGCGAAGCATGGACGTTAGTGGAGAAACTCAGACTAAGAGTGAGAGGGTGGAAATT
Organism: Paralithodes platypus; assembly: GCA_032716605.1. NCBI lineage: Eukaryota > Metazoa > Arthropoda > Malacostraca > Decapoda > Lithodidae > Paralithodes > Paralithodes platypus. Next base: position 53,930,934 of record CM064514.1, on the reverse strand, counting down.
AGTTATTTGAGAAGTGCGTGCGGAGTTACATGAAGGGATAGACAGACGAATGAGGAAGTAAGAGGGAGGTGTGGTGTGGAGGTAGATGTGCTGGAAAGTGTGAAAAGGAACACCTTGAGATGGTTTGGCTATATGAAACGTATGGGAAGCGAAAGAATGACTAAGAGGGTGTACGAGAGTGAGGTGGAAGGACAGAAAGGGAGAGGTAAACCGTAAGAGAGGTGGAAGGATGGAGTGAAGAAGTATATGGATGAAGGCGATGCTGGTTGGGAGGAGGGGCGTCGACTGACTGGGGACAGAGGTGCATGGGGGCGTTTCGTTCATGGCCATCCCTTCGGGGATCACGGCGTCAGGCAATAGATAGATAATTTTTAAGCTGCATAATATCGTCTAAGTACAGCTAGAATAAAATATAGCACACGAACTCAAAGGGTTAAATTGAAATAACCATATGGGAGAGTAATTTTCTTGTTACCTAAGGATTATTGGACAAAGTGGAAAAACAACATAAAAGCAAACTTACTTCTGACCCATTAGCCTAGCAAATGAAACAGAACACACATGTACCGAGCATCAATTAAGGGGATAGTGCTTGTTTTTTGGTCTATGTATTTATTAATTTATCTATGTATGAGTTTCCTCGCTAGACTTCCATCAAGCTCTAAAAAAGTCCCTTAGACCCGCATAAATTTGTAAATTTTTCGGTAAAAAAAAATCCCGGCCAAAGGCCAGTTCCTTCTAAAATAACAGGCTCGCTTTCGCTCGCCAGGAAAAACTTAACACCTAAATGGCACAAAACGTCTTAATATTGACAAAGGTCTCGAAATCGCCTAACTAATGGAACGAACGTCTTCAAATCTTAAAACTAATATCATAAACACGAGGGAAAAGGGGGTCGAGAGAAAACGACTACCTCTCCCTTAATAAGGAAAAACGTTATTACCGGACGTGGGAGTGTTTGGTATAAAAGTTCCAACTAGTTGTAGTACATTACTATACTCGGATTATTTCCAGGTGACGGTAAATTGCCATATCTTCTTCGTAATTACACAGGTATTATTAAGATTTTGTAGCGAAATATGTTTTCAATTGTGAGAACTTGGTATTTATGTGGTGCAGGGCCATAGTGGTTTATGTGGTGCAGGGCCATAGTGGTTTATGTGGTGCAGGGCCATAGTGGTTTCATATTCTTCCTTTAAGTATCGAAAAAGCAGCTGCTAATAGATTCAATTTACCCTCAGCTAGAAAAAAAACTGACTATAGTGAGCCCGGTGTCTGCGAGAGCCTGGTGCCTCAGTGCCATTTCAGACGCCGAGGTGGAAGGCTGTGCGTCTCGTGGTAGCGGTGCCCTGAGTGTGGACGGAGATCCCAATATCCGCAATACTATTTACATTAAGTGATTGAATACACATTTAGACACATAAACCATACCTGAATATGCAAACAATTGTACAGGCAATAGTGCTGCTGTAGCCTGTATTTACATTTATCATATTTTATTGCAAAGTTAGAAACATTAATATATTTAATTTCTGATCACAGTGATAAGAGAAGTATAACAATTCAATATTTTAGTGCCCTGATTGGTCTGTTGTGACTTGTTCGAAAACATGAACTACATTAATTCGTGATATTTAGAAAGAACGTTTAATATAATATTATAATTATATGCTTTGGATTGAACAATAATGTAATGTTCTACTTAATTTCAGCAATAATGTAGCAAAATAATATAGTAAAACGTGCTACAATCACCAAATTAATGGGATGGAGGTTCAAGGAACATCTAAGTTAATTAAACTTCTCACTCTGACATACCGGTACTTCCCAAGATAATTATTAGAATTGTGTGGAGATAAATTGACATCGTCACCCACCACTAGTGGAGCAGTCAGTCTCTCTAATAGGGACCAGTTATATATATATAGATAATAGGGACCAGTTATATATATATAGATAATAGGGACCAGTTATAAATATATAGATAATAGGGACCAGTTATAGATATATATATACAGTATATATATATATATATATATATAGATAATAGGGACCAGTTATAGATATATAGATAATAGGGACCAGTTATAGATAATAGGGACCAGTTATATATATATATAGATAATAGGGACCAGTTATAGATATATAGATAATAGGGACCAGTTATAGATATATAGATAATAGGGACCAGTTATATATATATAGATAATAGGGACCAGTTATAGATATATAGATAATAGGGACCAGTTATAGATATATAGATAATAGGGACCAATTATATATATATAGATAATAGGGACCAGTTATAGATATATAGATAATAGGGACCAGTTATAGATATATAGATGATAGGGACCAGTTATAGATATATAGATAATAGGGACCAGTTATATATATATAGATAATAGGGACCAGTTATAGATATATAGATAATAGGGACCAGTTATAGATATATAGATAATAGGGACCAGTTATCGATATATAGATAATAGGGACCAGTTATAGATATATAGATAATAGGGACCAGTTATAGATATATAGATAATAGGGACCAGTTATAGATATATAGATAATAGGGACCAGTTATAGATATATAGCTAATAGGGACCAGTTATAGATATATAGATAATAGGGACCAGTTATAGATATATAGCTAATAGGGACCAGTTATAGATATATAGATAATAGGGACCAGTTATATAGATATATAGCTAATAGGGACCAGTTATAGATATATAGATAATAGGGACCAGTTATAGATATATAGCTAATAGGGACCAGTTATAGATATAGACATTGAAATTGTTTATTTAGCCAGAAACAGTGTATACAATTAGTTGGCGGTTTCATATGAATAAAATATGGCTGAGCCTCATGACGTTATGAGAGAAACTCTCTTTAAGGCACCTTATAACTCGATATTTTTGTTAAGGGGGTCACCGGCTTTTTTGTTATTATCTTTCTCTCCTTTTCTCTCTTTCCCTGGCTTGTATCCAATCGGCCCCATTCAGCCAACTGTTTTAAGACGTTTATTCTCATCCAGGTGTCGATTTCTTTCTGTCCCGGCCTTCGGCCGGGACATTTTTCTACCGAAAAATGTACAAATTTATCTTGAAACTTTGTCTTCTTCTATAGTTACCCATCTTTTATTTACTTTGCCTCTCTACCTATAATTATGATGTATTTTCTGTCCTTCTCCCCCCTCATCCTTCGGTATATATCTTATATTCAATACCACTCTCTTCCCTTCCCGACCCGACACAAATATTCATAGTTGCCAAATTGCTGTGAATATCCGTTTATAATTGTAATAGCAAATCATCGAAATGTCGCACCTTAATTTATAACCTAATTATCGTAAGGTAAGCGCGATTTGTATTCTCTCTCTCTCTCTCACTCACTCACATGTTCACTCTCCTTCACTCGCTCACACACACACTCTCTCTCTCTTTCTCTCTCACACACTCTCCCCTCTGTCTCTCTCTCTCACACACACACACACACACACACACACACACACAAACCACTCCCACTCTCTCTCACTCACACACACCCATTCTCTCTCTTTCTCTCCCCTCTGTCTCTCTCTCTCTCTCTCACACACACACACGCTCTCTCTCATCCCACTCTCTCCCTTGCCCTGCCTTCCCCAGCACCCACGTCATATCTGAGGTCTCCGGGGGGTCTCCAAGCGTCATACACATCCATAAACAATTCACGCCCCTCTGACAACCCTGCTCACCCTGACCTTTACTGCAACTCCCCGGAGGATTATCTCAGAGTCACACTGTTTGTTTGCTCTATTAATTCATTTATTTATTCATATATGTGTTTAGTGTCCTCCCTAGACCTTCATCAAGCTTAGAAAAATATCCCCTAGACCCCCCTTCAAGATAAATTTGTACATTTTTCGGTAGAAAAATGTACCGGCCAAAGGCCGGTTCCTCTTAAAATTGCAGGCTCACTATCGCTCGCTAGGAAATAATCGACACCTAAATGGTACGAAAGGTCTTAAAATTGACAACGAAAAGGGGACGAAAGGTGCTAAAATCGCCAAACTAATGGGCCGAACGTCTTATAATCTCAAAACTAGTGGGGCTAAACATTAGGGAGAAGGGGGTCCAGAAAATTGGTCTGCCTTCCCTTAAGTCAGAAAGAGGCCCAACAAAAATTCTTCCCTTGCTTGTTGAGATTTGTGGAGGTTGTCTTATATCTTTTATCTGAGAAAGAGGGCCAATATTTCTCCTCCACTCCTCCCATGTGTGTTGGGATTTGTGAAGATTGTTTATATTTTCGTCTCTGGGTAACACAGAATACAATATTTCCCAGGTACAGTCGCGCTAATAAGTGATGTTCCGGTACCAATTATGCTTTGATCAATAATTGGTATCAGCAATATTTACACATGATTTCTTCTTTTCGAGTGAGATATACCAACATTTTCCTACACTTACCCACCCTATTCAACATCTGACAGACATTAATACAGCACAGAGCGAGCCAAACGTAATGACAGCTGGGACATGACTTATTAGCGCGATCGTACACTCAATTAGGAAGATTGGAGAACGCTTTGATGAAACAAAGAATATTATTTTCATTAAGGTATTTTTATATGTGGTCAAAATCCAGTTACTGCAGTTTGATAAAATACAAGCAAGTTAGCGACGTGTTGCATAATTACCTATATAACTTCCTTACTATGTGATAGTGGGAATTATTCATGTCTACTTAGGAAAAGAAAAAAATATATATATACTGTAGTTTCGAAGCATCCTCATAGTTCTTTCAACATGTCAAACAATCTCTATCTTCCTAGGACTGTACCTGGAAAATATACTGTTCTTCTCATTATCAAATAATGACTATCTTGGACCTTTGTCATTGATAACATTTGTAGAAAACCTGTTTGTAAAAGTATACCGTGATCATGGAAATCTACGGCAGTTGTGCATATGTTAAAAAGTTGTTAGACAAATTTCATCCAAGGACAATTAAGTGAATATTGAATATCATGGAATATCATGAACAAGATTGTGTATAGTATTAAAACCATGAATACAAAGAATACGTTATTAGATTCCATAAGGCGTCTAGTGAAAAATAGATGTAGATCGCCAGTAAATTACTAAAGCTTTTATGCATTGAGTGCAACATATTATAGTCAGATTAACCCTGGGCACCACAAGGCCTGCTGGTGACTTTAAGAGGATGGTTACGCTGAGTGTGATACATCTGGCCTTTATCATCATTATTGCTGGAGCCACTCGAGGTAAGTGCTACTTTCCTTAAGGGGGTACTACTCGCTTTTTTCTGGACCCCCTTCTCACTCATGTTTAGCATGTTAGTTTTGACATTTTAAGACGTTCCTTTCATTAGTTTGGCGATTTTAATACCTTTCGCCCCATTTCGTTGTCAATTTCAAGACCTTTCGTGCCATTTAGGTGTCGATTTTTCCTGGCGAGCGATAGCGAGCCTGTAATTTTAAGAGGAATCGGCCTTTGACCGGGTCATTTTTCTATCGATTTTTTTTACAAATTTATCTTGAAATTTGGTCTACTGGGTGCTATTTTAAGCTTGATGGAGGTCTAGCGTCGAAACTCAAAAAATAGATAAATAAATACAGTAAATACAGTAAATACAGTAAATACAGTAAATACATAGAAAAAAGGAAAAACAAAAAAAAAGCACTACCCCCTTAAAATGTGATTCGTGAAAAAATGTAATTGTGAATGGATAGGCCACAATGCGAGACCAAAGCAGAGTATTCCGAACTAAAATGAAGGTGTTGTGAAGTACCACCATTCTCTGAAACGAGGTATCTTACCAAAATCCTGAGGTGAGCTGATGGGGTAGGCTACGGAGCGAACCCTGATGCCCTACTCCTGGTCATTACATAGGGCCGGGGATGGGGGTATTATTTGGCTTATTTATGTATCTGTTTGTTATTTTTTAAGTTTCCTCCCTAGACCTCCATCTTAAAAAAATACACCCCCTAGACCTCTCTTCAAGATGAATTTGTAAATTTTTCGGTAGAAAAATGTTCCGGCCGAAGGCCGGTTTCTCTTAAAATTACAGGCTCGCTATCGCTCGCCAGGTAAAAATCAACAACTAAATGACGCGAAAAGTCTTAAAATGTATAATGAAATGGGGCGAAAGGGGTTAAAATCGCCAAACTAATGGGCCAAGCATCATAAAATCTGAAAACTACTTGGGCTAAACATGAGGAAGAAGGGGGACAAGAAAACCGACCCATCTCCCCTTAACAACATCGGCGTCATGTCCGGGAGAATGTTCACATTAGGAGCTCTGAGGCGTCTTTGGTTGGGGATAATAGTGGTGGGGAGGAAGGAAGGAAGGAATAGTAGTTGTTGAGAGAGAGTGAGAGAGAGAGAGAGCATGAGCATGGTATAGGAAGAGTAAATTGTGTATATTAATTTGCAGAACTTACTCCTTTCGCTCATTAAATGGAATGAAGGGTAATATGTCTTGGGGACTAATAATATCGTATGCCACAACAATCATCCATTTCTAATTTTTTATCATTGCCTTCTCATTGTCTGGTCACTTTTCTTATGTATATCATGCTTAAGAAAGGATTTTTTTTTTTTCTTCAGAGTATTATTATTTTTTTTTTAACGCAATTACTGCCTGGGAGTGAGCCAAGCTGTTGCAGGGAGCGCAGGAGTTCCTCATCTGGAGCCCACGGAGTCTGGGCATATACTGGTATGCGAGACAGCCTCCTCTCACACCATTGCAGTATTACACATAGCGAAAACAGCTCAAAACCGCTAACTTTTATCGATTTTGGCCAACCTATGCAAGATCGTTGCAGGACATCCAGACATCCTACATAGATGATTCAGATGTCATTGGAAAGCTCTGTTACTGTACTTTCACGGATATATCATTGTGTTACGCTCTGACTCTTGCTTATGCATGACAAGGAGCAGGGAATGAAGGTAAATGGCCAATATGCCTGCTCCACAGGGGTTAACATAAATGCGGTTATGTCGTACTGAATTAATAGTATGTAATTATACCCATCCATTATTACAAGTACGGTATTAGTCCATAAATAATGAACATGATGGATCCATCCCACAAAGAAATATGTCTTGTTAAAACGAGTGGGATGGATATGGCCTGCAACTGGTGGCAACTGTAAAAAGATGGAAATATTTCCATCTGATTCTGCTGCATCATGTTAACATTAAATTTATCTTTTACTGTTTTGAGTACCTGCAATATTTCTATGTCCATAATATGGGAACCCTTATTTCACGGTAGAAGCCCCCTCCTACCCAACTGTGAGTGGGTATGTGGAAGGGGAGGTGTTGAAGGAGGGTGAACAGCGGGTGCTGAGCTGTCTGGCGGTTGGTGGCAACCCCCGCCCCTGGGTCACCTGGTACCGTCATGGCCGACCCCTCAAACCTGGCGTCACACTCCAGGTCAAATCCTCCCACCCCTCCCTGCCCGTCATTATGGTGGCAGGCAGCGAGGGGAGGAGTGAGGTAAGGGTGGAACAGAGAGTGACGGGTTCAAGAGAGGAGGATGGTGCAGTGTATGAGTGTAGATTGACCACCCCACACCTTCAGACTCCCCTCACTGCTAACATCACACTCACCGTCCACTGTAAGTTCTCGTATTAAATGTTGCTCTCTTTTTTTATTATCCTTTATGAAGCAATGCAAAATAAATATATGCGGTTGATGTACACATTTCTGGCCTACCTATAATGAACAGAGTATACCAATCATTTAACCCCTTCTATACCGGTAATGTATTTATTATTTGATTTCAGCTACATTTATGCAATTTTGTGAAGCTTAGATAGGATGTGGGGTCGCTAAAATTTTGTGAAGCTTAGATAGGATGTGGGGTCGCTAAAAGGAGTAATTAAGATTATGTGTAGCCTTTTCATGGGTAGACGTCCTTCCTAAGCTGAATAAAATGGTCGAAATGTAGCTGAAATCCAATACAAAATATGTCGCCGGTACAGAAGGGGTTAACAACCATTTTTGTGTGCCATCAGATGCCCCGGAGCATGTGGGTGTGAGTGGAGATACCCTGATGGTTACCGGACAACAAGTCCGTCTCACCTGCAGAACATCACCGGCCAACCCTCCTACTTCACTCTCATGGTGGAGCCAAGGTACAGTTGTGTGCATATGTTGTTAACCACCCTATGATTTCCATTATGCAATAACAACTTATATAATCAATCTATGAATAACTTTCTTTGGCATAAATGTACACATTGATAATTGCATGACATTTTAACTATTATATATAAACTGGTTGCTTTAATATGAAATACTTGCATACTAATAATCACAGGGTGGTAAAGAACATAATGGTGTCCACGGTTGTACATAATACTACATCACCTTTAACCTGAGGGTTGCTAGGACTCACCATTGCACTGTGCTAGACCTAGGCTGATTTATCGACTCTTCCAAAACGTAACAAAAACCACATCATCATGTAGGAAATTCAATTCCGCATCCAACCATATATATATATATGTATATATATATATATATATATACCCTGAGATGCGTGGTTAAGGTGTTACGGTGGTCCGTAATTGAAAATGTTGTGCGGAATCGGCAACGAACAGCTGTGCGTATTAGTCTGGTGGAGGGAGGAAATGGGAGGAGCAGAGTGAAGGCAAGATGGGGGGCAGTAAATGTCATTGGAAGCACACCTCATAAGCCCTGACAGTCACACTTCTTGTTTTTGTAATTTGGAGTGTTTTGGTACGTGTTTAACATCTCTTCTTCTGAGAGGAGCATCGCAGCCCACCAGTAAAACCTCTCGAGAGAATTGTCGCAGCCTCTAGGTTAATGATAAGTGACATTATGTTCATTCTAGCCATCTATGAATCACCTCTTATTGATATGTATATTCCAGGAGGAGTACATGATATAAGAGAGTCATTATCCCTTTTTCCTTTCGCATGAGGTGTGGAGGTTGGCGAAGGAACAGTCTCAGTGGAGGAGGACAAGGGTGGTGGATGGGTGACCGTCTCTCACCTGTCTCACCTTCCACTACAAGGGACACAGCAGCAGCTCCACCAGGTCACTGTGGAGTGTCGAGTCTCTCACATCACCTTACACTCAACCCTCTCAGCCAACTGGACCATCAGTATTATCAGTAAGTTGCTGCGGATGCTTTTATTGATAACTGATATGATCCTTTGCTTTACCTTCAGCTCCTGTCCCATAAGCAGTTATAGTATCAATTGCATCAAGTACACTGAATCATGGTCAACATTTACTGTGCTGTTTTATGAGATTAACAATGAGAAATACAAATTCCCGAATATTATCTATATAATTGTATTGAACACCAGATTCCGTTACAAATCCATTGCTGAAACGCCTTGTTTGATATGGTTCAACATCCCCCCTCATAGTAAACTGGAGAGAATGCCATTAAGTTAGTGATGTTTCTTTTAGTGATGTAAATAAGTATCTCATAAATATTGATTGAGTATTAATGTTGGTGGAATATACTAGTCAATTTATGTTTAGTAAGATAATAATTGATGGACTATTCCTACTGGTGATGTTAGAGCGTCCTGGAATGCCCGTTCTGGTGGTGGAGAGCAGTAGGAGTGGCGGAGAGGACATGGCCAAGAGTAGTTTTGGGAGTTACAGAGAGTTTGAGGAGCCTCGTAGTGGTGGTGGTGCTGGTGGTGGTGAGGAAAGGCATGGTGTTGGAGAGGACATGATGGAGAGCCTTGGAGGTGGTGGTGAAGAGGAAAGGCATGTTGTTGGAGAGGACATGATGGAGAGCCATGGAGGTGGTGGTGGAGAGGAAAGGCATGGTGTTGGAGAGGATATGATGGAGAGCCTTGGAGGTGGTGGTGGAGAGGAAAGGCATGGTGTTGGAGAGGACATGATGGAGAGCCTTGGAGGAGAGGCACAACATCTAGAGAAGTTGGTGGCGGGTGACATTGTCCATCTTGTGTGTACCACCGAGGGAGGGCGACCACATCCCACCGCCAAGTAGGTACTTTCAGTGATTCATGCCATAGTGTTAGGCATTAATTGTAGCTCGTATACCTCTATGAACAATAGCACAAGGAAGGGGATAGTGAGTCTGCTCCATTGCTGAGACTGTGGCCCTTGTCAATCACTCTTGTCGTCACTATTGTATAAATAATATATTCAATGCGATGGTATGAGCAGCTCTCGCCTTGTTTTAGTTACAGAGGTTAGGGGTCTCGATTTCTGGCCTACCTATAGTGAATGGAGTACAGTAATGAATGTGTACCATTGAAAGATGATATGAGAGTGATTGTTTTAATAAAATGAGTAGTATGTGTCATGACAAAATGATTAGTTAGAGTGTCAGAGTGAGAGGTACAGTAGATGGTGTGTTGTGGCATGGGTGGGATAGGGTGATACAATGAGAGATAAAGCTTGACAGTGTATTTCGACAGGGTGGAAAAGGACGGGGTGGACCTGAGGGCGGTGTTGGAGAGGACGGGGGAGGTGACGGAGGCTCGGGTGGAGGTGCTGCTGGAGGCGGGGGATAACGGGGCGGTAGTGAGATGTATAGTGACATCACCAGCCACAACAACACCACTCATCACTTCACTCAATATACAACTTGACTGTAAGTATTAATTATTAAGTCAGCGATGATTAACCCATTGATCCCCATCTGAAAAGTAAATTAATGTAACACCCAGTCCCAGGCATTATTCATATTTGTTCTATTTTGTTTATAAATTTAATATTAAACTAAATGGGGTTGCCTAAGGTGATCTCTGTGGGATGCAAACTGTGCCCCACATCCTAAGCTACCATTTTGTACAAATTCAAGACCCTTACAAGTCTTTTAGGAGGCCTAAAATTATTTTAATAAGGTGAGAATAGTTGATGTGCAATGTACGTCGCTGGGGCTGTGCGTTACAAAAAGAAATCGTCGGCCATTGGACGTCGCTGGTGCTGGATGGGTTAAGGGCTAATGCATAGAAAAGTAGAGTGTAATGCAGATTTTTTTTTTTTTTTTTTATAAATAGTACAAAATAATAATCATAGCCACATAGATTTACCCCAATAACTAGTGCTGCCTTTTGCCTTATTAGTTCCCCCGAGTGAGATAGTGACGAGGCAGATCCCCGAGACTGTGGAGGAGGGTGAATGGTCTAGCCTCAGCTGCCAGACCTCCTCCAGCCGGCCACCAGCCCTCATCACCTGGCACTCTGAAGGTCACCTGCTGTACGGTGCCGCTACTATCCTCACCAGGGGGACCTTTGGTGGCACAGTCACCAGGTATAGTGTCTCTCTCATTCACTCTCACTCTCACTCTCTCTCACACACACACACACACACACACACTCTCTCTCTCTCTCTCTTTATAGGCAGGTCATTTGAGCATAAATCCAAAGAAGTTATCCTAACCCTTTACAATTCCTTAGTCCGCCCTCTTCTGGAATACTGCGTTCAATCCTGGTGCCCTTATTACCAAAAAGATATAAACAAGCTAGAACGAGTTCAACGTAGAGTTACCAAAATGATACCTAGCCTAAAGAACAAACCATACGAAGAGCGTCTTAGAGAATTAAATCTATTTCCTTTAACCCAGCGCAGATTAAGAGGTGACTTAATTCAAGTGTTCAAAATCATCAAAGGCATCGACAATATGAACTGTAGTAAGTACTTCACTATCGACCAATCTAATTACACGCGGGGAAACGGTTGCAAAATTATTGGTAAATCTTTTAACTCGCACGAATCTAAGAATTTCTTCTTCAATCGAGTTGTCAACTTGTGGAATGGGCTTCCCCGAAACGTTATAGACTGCATCACCGTTGATTCATTTAAACTCCGCCTAGACAAATATCTCTCATGAAACCCGCGACTGACTGCGTTTGTAAATGAATAACTTTATTTTATCCCCCCTCAGTTACTAACCCATCTGTCCTCTACTAACTTCCTAATCCTGCCACGGACATTAGTTCCAGGGCAGTAATTCCCTTTCCAATGTTCCCTTACCCACTCTGAACCACTGTTTGGACACTTGATCCTCAGTGTTTTGGAGGACAAGCAGCCTAGAAGGGTCACTAGACCTGTTGTTGCTTGATTTCCTTTGTACTCTCACACACACACACACACACACACACCAGGGGACCCTCTGGTGAAACACATATTAAGTACAGTCTCTGTCTATCTCTTTCTTCCTTTTGTATTGGCACACACACTAGGTATATATATATTTTTTGTAAATGGCTTCCTTTATTGAATAGTTTTGTTAACCGTAATATGTTTAGCGATAGGAACGACTGCAAAAATGAAGAGAAGTAAATAGAATATGCTAATAGAAAAACAAACAAGAAAACAAGAAACTTGATTGTGCTTTCTTTACTTCTCAGCTTACATAATCACAGGCACGTCCAGGTAAAGCTTGAACTATGCTAGTTAGAACACATTATAAGCAGATGAGAACAATATATAGACCGTGACGGGAACTAGTTTATGATGGGAATATTCTTGGTTCAATTGCTGATGTATTCTCTTTTATTCTGATTATTTCTCTTCCCTTTATTAAGTATGTTTTCATAGATATATCCTAAATTTACAGATACCTAATTATGTGAAGAATATAAAATAATATGCTATGAAATCCTGCGTATTGGAGCGAGTTTGAAATTGATGGACAGAATATCGCATACAAAAAGAAGGCCGTAGCAAGATAATCGTGTTACCATATTTGTGTGTGATTTTACGGAAGGTTGAGATTATGGTAATGTGATTCTTTTCTTCAGCGCTGCCATTCCCAAGCCTGAAAGCAGCTGGAAATGTTCCAACCTTACTCGCTTTGGATTCCTCCAACAATACCATTTTCCTTTGATATCTGTGTTGGCAATAGTTGAAGAGATATTGTAATTATTGTAGTAGCATATCTGCCTGTTTATCTATAAGAAATCTCTAAACTATTTGAAAGGATTTACACGACTAGAAGTGATTCATATCCTTTGTTTATTTTACTTTGTTGTAGAGTTTTTTCGACCCAATGAAGTAGAACGACTGCCTTGTTTCAGATATCCAGTGATAGATACTCAGATGACACTTCTACGAGAAACATTGTTGATGTGGGCCGGATAATGGCAGTAGTGTATTAAGGGAGCCCACCTCGCTTTGTTTACTACAATGCTGGCTCGCGAGCGATAATCGACACCTGGATGGGGATAAACGTCTTAAAACAGTTGGCTGAATGGGGCCGAATGGATACAAGCCAGGGAAAGAGAGAAAAGGAGAGAAAGATAAAAAAAAAAACGGTGACCTCCCTTAACCAGAGTTGCATTAGTGCTTGTCCCAGTTCATCATGCTTGCATAAACTGATTAACACTTTCTGTACCGGCTACGTCTTTTTCATTCTATTCTAGCTATATTTAGACGTTTTTCTGCCATTTAAGAAGGATCAGTGGTATTGAAAAGGGTTGAGTGAGATACCGGTAGTTCGAAGCCTGTTTCTTGCTTGAGGCCCAGTTAAAACTAGATACAATTGTCTAAATATAGCTAGAATAAAATCATAATTACGTCGCCGATACAGAAGGGATTAAAAAGAAACATGGCCATGGTCATTCGAAGCAGACTATTTTTAGTTTTGTTTATAGAAGCAAAATACAACTCACTATAGTCTATTCGCTGTAAGTAGGCGAAAAATCATGACTTTTATCCTCTGTAACTCAAAAAGGGCTGGAGCAAATTGGCTATAAATTTTCACATCTATTTCTTGGCTGACTCTTCCCAAATGGTAGAAATATTAGCTCGATTACTCTAGTCGTTTTTTAGTTAAAGAGGTTAGAGGTCATGATTTCTCGCCTACTTACAGCGAATAGACTATAGTTCACGAATACGATGTAAACAAACATTATTAGTCTTGCTCCTTCGTTTCCATATCTTGAGTTTGTTATTAAGTCCGCGATTGTGGACATGTTTAAGGGGAGACGGGTCATTTTTCGTGGCCCTCTTCTTCCTCATGTTTACCCTATTAGTTTTCAGATTTGATGACATTCGGCTCATTAGTTTGGCGATTTTAAGACCTTTCACCCCATTTCGTTGTCAAATTTAAGACATTTCGTGCTATTTATGTGTCGATTTTATCCTGGCGAGCGATAGCGAGCCTGTTATTTTAAGAGGAACCGGCCCTTTTCTACCGAAAAATTTACAAATATATCTTGAAGGGGGGTGAAGTTTTTTTTAAAAAGTTTGATGGAGGTATAGCGAGGAAACTAATGAATAAATGAATGTATAAATTATTAAACCAAACAAATAACCACTATCCCTTTAAATGGCCTTGATTTAGCATTGCAGAGTGTTGGAGTTTAGAGATACATTTTACGCTGACCAGAATATCGTTTACAGGTCAGAGCTTCGTGTTAAGGGTGTGAGGGGTAACAGTGGGCGAGTGTTTACCTGTGACGCCCATAACGGTCTGGGAGTCACGCTCACTGCTAACCTAACACTGATGGTGGTCTGTAAGTAAAACAATTGATTGATATCTCATATGTGAAATAAATAAATCAGATCATGAATGCTATGAACCAAACCTCAAACCATATAACATACCTCGAAATTACGTACAAACTTCTTAAACATGAAAAACTTAAAGAGGTCCTCAATCCCTTCAGCACGATTACGTAATTTTCATCGCATTCTGGTTACCATTAGATCATCATCTTTAGCTTATAATCCACCTCCAGGACTCAAAGGGGTAAATTCGACCTCATTAAACCCTCTGAAAAACATAGGTCCTTACTAAACGGCATACAATCTTCAAACTTTAGCCAGAATAAAGGGTAAAAAGACGTCATGGTGCTGAAGGGGTTAATCAACTAATGCACATAAAACCGAGTAATACATAACACTTGCAGAAAATAATGAATCTCCAAACAATATTAATCTGTATCATTATGTGTGTGGGTTCCCTGCAAAGATGGTCCAGAGTGGGTGAGGGAGCCAGGTGGGGATGTGATGGAGGTGGAGGAAGGGGCGGACCTGGTCATGGTGGTGGAGGCACAGGCTTATCCAATACCTGTCACGTGAGTACCACAGAGAGAGAGAGAGAGAGAGAGAGAGAGCGCGCGCGAGCCTGAGCCTGAGCCTGATGGAGAATCTCCCCCCTCAGGTACAGGTGGTGGCGTGGACCTCATAGGGTGGAAGGGGTGGACTTACAGGACAGTAGGTCAGGCAGGCTACACCTCACAGCAGTACACAGACAGGACGCTGGCACCTACTCCGTCACCGCACACAACTCCAGGGCTCAGATCAACCACACATTCACCATCAATGTTCTTTGTCAGTGAAGGAGATAAAATGGAAATGTTTATGTTTAGTGATTAATATATTATCTACTTCCAATGATGTGAATAAACACTTTTTGTCATGCTTTACCTTCATCGATTTACTGTTATGGTTTAGAATATGCATTATGTACTCAGTTAGTGTGGCATAAACTCTTATAACTAATTGTGAGCAAATAGAAATTACAAAATCATGTTATGCTACACTTTACTTAAACTATATGCAATATATATTTTGGCTCGAACTTTCATTGAGTTTGGCCCTGTCACTCTTTTAACTCTGGGGGAGGCACTCGTCACAGGCAGTTTTGCCTTTTGTCTCCCTCATCCACATAGACAAAAAAATATATAACACGTTTTCATCATGCAAATTACAAGAATATCCCATTCCGATCATAATTTACACTACAACTCATGTGTTATTCCTTTTATTGTCAGTATATCAACTTATGCACGACAATAACTAACACTTGCCACAATAAATTTACTCAGACATAATATCTGTAGACACTTCCTATTTGCCTCATCAACCGTATTGATCATGACTCTTCATTACCCAACTCATAGTAATGGCAAACGTAAATATAACATTCACTTCGTCATGACCCCATCTTATCAGTCTACACATGTGTTTTTGTTTTTGTTGCCTTTCTTTTCATCGGTAATCGTGCCATCTTCCTGTGTTTATTCCAGTTCATCTTAATTTATTCAAAACTTTCTTTGCCCCGTACCTCCCCCTTGGCCAGCAGACGGCCCTGAAGGTGTTATGGCTCCCACAAGGGTAACACTGGACCACAACAAACCCGCGTCCATCCGTTGTTCAGCTGTAGGCAACCCAACACCCACCCTCACCTGGACCAGACGATCCCTGCACAATAGGTAGGCCTAAGTAGTATATGTTTTCAATATTTGTTGCATCATACCCATTAAGGATGTTGGAAATGTAGTTTTATCACACTCTCTGTGTGCTTGTATCTTTGTGTTAAAGATATTTTAATAATGCATTAACAATAATAGGAAATTAAATAATTTACGTTCAATCGCTACCTTCTTAATGGTAGACATTCGTTGATTCAGATTTCTTTAATAGTCCTCCTTAGGATCCCCCTGGAAATATTAATTCACAACATATATTTACCCACTAATTTGCTTCACTTACCCCCCCCCCCCATCCCTCTCTCTCTCTCCCTCTCTCGTAATGCCCATTGCCCCCCTCTCCCCCAGGTCCTCGGCAGGTGTGGAGTGGACAGGTGTAGGCGAGGCGGTACTGATGTTGGACAGAGCCTCCCTGGGTGACACAGACTTCTATCACTGCCACGCCCATAATAAAGTAGGCTCGGCCCCCTCCATCACTACTACGGCCGTGGTGGTGGCCCGTGAGTACCTTAAGGGGCCCCACCTCTTTTTTATTTTCTCTCTCTCTCTCCCTCTCTCTCTGGGTTGTATCCATTCGACCCCATTCAGCCTACTGTTTTAAGACGTTTATCTCCATCCAAGTGTTTATTTTTTCCTGGCGATTGGTAGCGAGCCAGCATATTTAAATTTTCTTTTACAGCAAGCTAAATATGTAAATTTTTCGATAGAAAAATTTCTCCGGCGAAGCCGGATTTCTCCATATAATGCTGGCTCGCTATCGCTCGCCAGGAAGAAATCGACACCTGGATGGAGATAAACGTCTTAAAACAGTAGGCTGAATGGGGCCGAATGGATACAAGCCAGAGAAAGAGAGAAAAGGAGAACAAAGAAAGCAGGTGGCCCACGAGTACCTTGACGGCAGTTCCGGCATCTAGAGAACCCTACTGGTGTGTTCTGAGACAGCTGGTTCATTTAAGGGCACATGAGTCGTTTTTATAATCCCCCTTCTTCCTCATCTTTAGCTTCATTGCTTTTGAGATTTTATGACGTTCGCCCCATTAGTTTGGCGTTTTTAAGAACTTTCGCCCCCTATCTGTCAATTTTAAAACCTTTAGTGCCATTTAGGTGTCGATTTCCTTTAGTGCCATTTAGGTGTCTATTTTTTTCCTGGCGAGCGATAGCGAGCCTGTAATTTAAAAGGAATCGGCCTTCGGCCGGGACATTTTTCTACCGAAAAGTGTACAAATTTATCTTGAAAGGGGGTGTAGGGGGTGTAATTTTAAACTTGAAGGAGGTCTAGGGAACAAACTAAAAACCTCGCCTCCATCACTACGGCCCGTGAGTATCTTGCTAATGGTTCCCTCATCTATATAACCCTACTGGTGTACAGTCGGCCTAATAAGTGATGTCTCGGCACCATTTATATTTTGATCAATATGGTATCAGCAATATTTATACATGATTTCTTCTTTTTGAGTGAGATATACAAACATGTTCTTACACTTACCCACCCTATTCAAAATCTGACAGACATTAAGGGGAGACTACCTTTTTGTCTAGCTCAGCTTCTATAAGAGACTCATTGCTGGCCTTTTGCCATATATATGGTAATGGTGTAACACTGACTCGATGAAAAAATCAGCTCTCTATGTACGTGCGCGTGAGCGCAGAATTTCATTGCAATATTTGTAAAATCGATAGGTCACAGAAATGTTTTCAAATTTCCCGCAATTTGTGCATGGCGTATCCTACAAGCATCCCCTACAACCTAACAGCGTCGTTTTCCCACATTGAATAATAGAAGGTGCTGAAAAAAATATATTATATAATTATCTTTGGGATACAGCTGGATTTTGACTTCCAAATGACCAAATCTCTGAAATTTTCGGGAAATCGGCCACAAATCGACGAGCAAATGTTCCTTTATAGGCCTATTTGTAGTGGTTAGAAGGGGAATGCATTTGGGCAATACACAAAAATGTTAATAGACTTGTTAGTGCCAATATATGATTGCTGGCAAATTAAAATCTTAGAATTTCAGCTCTTAGAATCATTTTTGGGGGGATATAATGGTTAGCCATCCTAAATCAACGTTTTCTATCATGAGCGCTACGAATAGAAAATGAACTTTTATGGCAAACTAATTTAAAAATTCGATATGACCCAGAGGTGAGGACGATATTCCTTTCAATGTTGACCAAATTCCTTGATATTGGGAACCCCAAAGGGGTCCCTTAGGGATGTAATAAGGGTGTTTATGCCCTCATATGATCATTTCTATTGCTTACAGAAGCCCTTTAGAATAAGACAAAACAAAAAATTTTTGCTGGTTGAAAGGAAAACAAATATTTTTGGGGGGGTCATGGGCGAACCCCCGCCCCGGGGGGTTATGGATGCGATATGTTTTTTTGTTCCTTCCTATGCTATTCTCCTATGTTGAAAGAAGCAGTTTACAAAGAGAACACAAAAACTTGAAATTTTGACCAAAGACAAAAACAAGAGCGAGCCAAACGTAATGACAACTGAGACATGACTTATTAGCGCCACCGCACTTAGAGACAGGTTTAATTATAATAATACCCATATCACTAATCTAAGATGTACAGTAAGATTTATATTCTGAAATGTGTTCAAGTTAGGGGGGAAGTTATCGATATTATGTGCGTGCAAATTAAACCTAATTAATATATAGGTAAACCATTAAGCCATTTCTAATTCAAATAAGAAATACCCGTATTAGGTAAAAAAGGAAAACAAAAAGTATTTAATGGATGATGCTTGTGAATATACGACCATGAGATATCGACTGGTTTTCTTGTGAAAACACGCCTATGATCTAAGAGGTCTGTATTGATACTAAATGCATAGACAACATATATGACCATAAATGATATTAAGGTGGCTGTGTATGTGTTGTTTCCTACTTTACACTCTGATTCCAAGTACAATACTGGCAGAGGCACCTAGGCCACTTGAGTTCTCTGGTGGCGGTGGTGACACTGGTGGTGATGGTGGTGATGAAGGTGACGGTGTTGGTCGGTGGTGGTCCAGGGTGGGTGGTGGTGGTCGTCTCAAGTGTCAGGTCGTAGCAGCACCAGCACCAACCTTCAAGTGGATGGTCAACAACACCAGGGTCATCCTCAACAGTCACAAGTACTTCGTCAGACTCCCCCAGGTGAGCTACTATTTCATACCTGTATCTGTTAATAAATTACTATCCTGATATGACACAACACAAATTGTGTGTTTCACTTATTAATCACTCAGTCACTGTCTAATTCCTGCATGGGTGACACGATTTGATTGTTTTTTCATATTCCTGTCTTAAAATCAGCAGAGATTCAGTAAATCACTTTTGTTTCTGATATAATTTATAATATATACTTATTGGCTGGCGCCGACTCCTTTATTAATTCATTTTGGCATTGCTACAAGGTATACATTGTGTCTGGAACCACAATGATCTCTAACCTAAGAATGACAGTTTTATTTTAAGATTCCAAATTTACCTTTCTCCTCATTCATGTGGGCAGTTAGTGGACGGACTGGTGGAGTGGCTGTCGGTGCTGGAGGTCAGGAAGGTGGAAGAAGGGGACTACACCGATTATACCTGTACCGCTATCAACACTAAGGGCAACACTATTACCAACCATACCCTCTCTCCACCACTACCACCACCACCACCGATACTACTACAGGTTAGCATCACATCACCACCATCATAACCAAACACACTCTCTCCACCACTACCACCAACCATACCCTTTCTCCACCACTACCACCACCGATACTACTACAGGTTAGCATCACATCACCACCATCATAACCAAACACACTCTCTCCACCACTACCACCAACCATACCCTCTCTCCACCACCACCACCGATACTACTACAGGTAACAGTCACGTATACCACCACCACTACCACTACCGTCGTCTACCCTTCTATTGGTCAGCAGTCATACAAGTACCACCACTAACAACAAACACACCTTTTCTTCACCATTACCATCATCATTGCCTACCCTTCTAAGGTTAGCAGTCACATTAACGCAACTAATCATATTCTCCACGAAGGCCACTCTAAACAAAAGACAGTATGGTATAAAGGAACCATTGTAGTAGCCTATGCCTTGAATACTTTGTAGTGGGGGAGCGGAGCAGTTCTTCCACACCACCCTCAATATGCTTGTTTCTATATTAAAATATGCCAAAAACAGAGAGAGAGAGGGAAAAAAAAAAACGTTGCTGATACCCCTCGTCATCACACATATCCATCCAAAGAGGAAACTCTAACTTTACTTGAGTACTTACAAGAAATCCAAGTATAGGCCTATACATTCATATTTGTTTTCACCAACCCACCAATTAATTTACAAATAAACCTAACTAATGAAATCTATGACAGTAATGAATACATGTGATACTCCAATGACTCGAACCTAGGATACTCACACCGAAATTCCGCACACTAAGCATTACGCTATCAAGACAGTAGAACATGCATTTGCATTCTCATTTCTAAGCTTCAGCCATTCACTTGCATTAGTTGGAAATTCTCTCGCCTCATCCACCCCATTTGTGAAGCTTCTACATACTCACACACACTCTCTTCTCACTCTCAAATACTATATGCTCAACTTTTACTACTTTACATTTATTTATTTATTTCTCTGGCACTCATTACATTAGTGATATTTCTAGTTTCTGTCTTTTCAAGCCTAATCTAATTCAAGCTTATTTTTATTGGACACCTTATACGAAATCAATCTACAATATGCAATTTAAAATATGTATTTACATTTGATTATGTAATGAATAATGCCACTGAAATAGTACTATGATAATATATCAGAAAGTTGCTTGTAAAATGACCTGTGTATAGTAAGTGATGGATTGTGTTGGTGTTTCTTCAGATGTCAGAGGTATGGGCAGACAGTGTGACCTTGAACTGGAGTAGCGGTGATGGTGGTGGTGGCAACAATGACACAACAACTCTAGGATTCAATATAAGGTACTGGACGACGGGCAACCCATACCAGGTAAGGGGCTATTCAAGTAATGACCTATTATTTAATAGAGTGCAAATCTCTAATGTAATTCAATATTATAGCACTGTCAATTGGCAGAAAACTAACATGCTGTATTGATGCAATGCAATCTTCAGTAGGAATACATATGAAACTTATAACATTATCCTAATGCTTATAAAGCTGAACCTGTTCAATGGCATTTGAGTTACAATTAAATGTAAGGTTTCACACTAAGTACAAATACTGTATTATCAGCTTTAAGTAACGTACGAAATATATTTATGATAGTATTATGGATGAACGTATATTTGAAAATTAAGAACTTTAGTACTCTTTTGGTGTATACCAGGAGGTTGTTGTGAGCGGCGGCAACTTGACCAGGGTTGCGGTGAAAGGTCTCCACTCCGGCCTCCAGTATTACTTCACCCTCCAGGCCTTCAACCAACACGGCTCATCGCCCTTCACTTCACACCCACTGGTTGTATTCATTCCAGGTACAATCAAAAGTAATAGTTGGCCGAAAACCCTGAAATAAACTTGTGTGGTTGAGGTAGTTATGACAGTAGTAATCACATAAGTAGCAATAGCAGTTGTGATGATGACAGCATTTAAGATTAGGGTGTTAACAGTGGTACTGTGGTACTTCCTGACAGATGTTGAGGAACTAAGGAGGGACACATTGGTGATTGAGTTTGTCATGCTAATGGCGATGACGATAGTAGATATGATAAGGGCGCTAACAGTGGTGCTATACACACAGATGTTGAGGAACTAGCCAGCAGCAGCAGTAGCAGTAGCAATACCAGTGGTATGGTGGAGGAGGATAGAGGCACTAGACCATCAAGACTACTGGTCCTTCTACTGTCCCTCACCGCCACCACCTTCCTCGTCCTTAACGCCTCCATCATCATGTTCTTCCTCCGCCATCACACCGCCAGGGGGGCGCATCAAGGTAATCACACATCGACACTTAGTCATAGATTATTTGTTTCACTTACCTGTATATATAAAGTTGATTTCACAGTACCGCAGTGTGACGTACAGTAACATGAGCATATGTTTCTATATACTGTATGTAATTTATGTCAAATAATAAGTGCATACGGTATATATACAGTATATATATATATATATATATATATATATATATATATATATATATATATATATATATATATATATATATATATATATATATACAGTATATATATATATATATATATATATATATATATATAAACAATATATATATATATATATATATATATATATATATATATATATATATATATATATATATATCTATATATATATATATATATATATATATATATATATATATATATATATATATATTCTTAATTTCAGAGACACCTGCCAAAAGCCCTGTAGCAGAGGGTGGTGGAGGTGAGGTGGATGTCACAGGCAGCCAGGGAATACACACACACTCCACTTCATTGTTGAAAACATTACCACCATCTGACACTCAGGTGAGATTTGATATATTTAATTAATTAATTAATAGTCTAGAACCATACAACTATGGTATGCAAAAGTTTCAGTTACTATGTTTGTTTCCTTTAATTTACAGGTAATGTGCTGCAATGAATCCGAGACTCCAAAATTTGGAACCAAAATCAACACGGTAACTGAAAAGCATCGCCTTTCCCTGCACATGGACAACAAAGTTAACTTAGACCCAGGAAAACTTTCAGTTTCAGAGCAGTCTGTATTTGATTCAGACAGTTCCATTCCTGACAAAAGTCCACAAATCAGCAATAGCATTTCATCTCGCCTGTACCACACGCTGCCATCAAAAAGGCACAAACCTCCTTCTAGTAAAGCCTATCATTCATCTCCTCCAGCACATCACCAGGAATCCAGAAAGACCTCCCTTCCTTACTCAGCTTCTATTCTCACTGACCACGATCCAGAGATAGTGCAGAGTGTGCTTTCAACTTCCGCATACCCACTACGATCAGGAATATGCCATCAAATCACTTCACTACCTTTAACTAGAAGTAACCCAATTTTGGATAAAGCCACTAATGATCATAATATAGAAAACCATATGTACAGTAAGCACTCGAGAGATGAGATAAAACATTCACTCCCGAATGAAGCTACAAGTGAATTATCAAAAGATATTGCACCCCGCAAGAGAAACCAAATGATGACTAGTTTGGCTGATTTTGGGCATTCACCAAATATACCAGATGTTTGTTTGAAGAATCCAAGGCCTAGTGAACCTATACTCCAGCATTGGCATATACAAACCGGGTCAAATTCCTCTGCAGATGATAAAATACCTAGATTTTCTCAGCAAAACAATAGTTCATCTTGTGTGAACCTTCATGACGTGACACCGAGTACCCGGAAACCTTCTTCTCATCACCTGATACATTCTGGAATCCAATACAGATCATTATCAGCCAAAAACCTCAGCATCAGTGAGTCTATACCACAAACATCCTTTCAGTTGTTCCCAGCCAGGCGCATCTCACAAGTTATATATCATGGTCAACCACATCTTCAAGAGCAGCTAGAAAGAGAGCAACTTCAAGAGCAGCAACAGAATGAGGCACAACTGCTCCACCAAATGCAAATAAAGAATTCCGTAGATCCACTCGCTCATCTGCCTGGTAAGAAATACTCATCTCAACAATACTTGAGTTACCCCATTGATCATGTTTTGTCTCATCATCAGGTCGCACAACAGGATATACCTCATCTCCCATACAAGTACAATTTTGCGAATATCCACAGGAAGCTTTCTGAATCCTCCCCAGGCCAGCATCAACACTGGCAGAACTATCCAAACCAGCAGCAATGCAACCGTAATAATCGACAATGCAAATCACCATACCACCATCGCCATAATTCTGATCTCTTCCAAACTCACCTACTCAGCCAGACACAGCCACAGATAGACCAGTACCCCAATGATCTTCAGTATCACCCAGGTTACCATAGAGTACGACAAGCAGGCACCCTCATCACTCCCGCTGTCTCTTGTCCAACAAACTTGCAGCGTTGTCATCCGGATGCTTCGTGTGGGTGCCAAGCGTCTCTTCACAACCCTCGTGGCCTTCATTACGGTGCTTCACGCTACTGTGAGTGCTGTGCTACGGAAAATTCCTGTTGTAAAGAAAACTGTCAATGATTAGAGATGGGAAATAATCTGATTAATTAATTTCACTCCCAACACCAAACACTTCCCAATGACATTTTTGCAAGCATGTGCTCCTCCCGGGATTCGAACCTGGGATAACACATGCAGATCTTAAGCACTCTAACCATTACACCAACAAGACAGTTAAAGGTTAAGTATATGACTGCGAATTTATATACATTTATCGAATACTGGATATCAATCTAATCATGTACTCACACCCAACTGAATACTGAATAGCGTAATGTTAAAGTGAAAGGAAAATACATGTCTCTAATACTGATGTGCAGAGCAAACAGTCACTAATACAAATATGCACAATAATAGCGGATAACTCATACATGGATGGGGTAACCATAGGAGAATATAAAGATAGACATTTGTTGTGGCTATAATTCTATATAGTCTATATATATTGGGTGAGGGCTTGTCCTATCCAGAGTGAGGTTTGGCATCCTCTACCCAACCTTAGCCGTTTCTGTCTGCCTCTTTTTCTGTACTGTTTTTCCTACTTCGGGGGCGGGCGACTAGGAATCCTCCTCCCCTTGTAAATTTTACCTACTAGACGAGACAGAGAAAAGGGTGAGGGAACGCAAAAGTGGTCCCTGGCCCTAAGAATTGGAACTTTAAATGTTGTTTCTGTTCGGTCTCTGTCTCGAGTCGGCCACCCCCAGCTATGGGGTATTGTGCCTGGGTATATACAGTACATACATAATTCTATATGAAAATAGAAAGATACACGTTGTATTGTTGCCTTAGTAGCTGAGTATGGAACCTACCTTCTCTGTAATCAAGTGATACATAATGTGATTACATAATATATAAGTTGTACTAGAATGCAGTCAATAAAATATTCTGATATATTGTTAATTAATGGTAGGCCACTGTATCATTACAATACAATAAATAAATAATTAGATAATTACTTAATTACTGATGTAATGCTCGTGTTATTGGGATGTTTAACAATCAGTTTATTATCGTTCATATTATTGTATTTAATTTATATCTTAATCTAATGAAGTGATCAGAGAGAAACAGATTTCTGTAAAATGTGATATTTGAATGATTAGCTTTAAAAATGTGTGATATGAACTAAATAATTATATGAAGTAAAACAATGGACATGAATTGAAAAATCTGATTAAAAAACTTAGAGTATCTACAGTTATATTTTCTGGACGAAGTGTTCATGCTAATTCTTGACTACTAGCATTTTTTTTTTTTTTTTTTTTTAACCCCTTCATCACCATGCCGGATTTTTACCTTTGATTCTGGCCAAAATTAGATGATTTTATACAGTTTAAGAAGGACCTATGTTACGAAGACGGTTTATTGAGATCGTATTGACCCATTTGAGTGTAAACTAAAGAAAATCGGCTAATGGTAACCAGATTATGAAGAAGATGATGGTGAAGGGGATAACGTAAACGAGTTATTAGTATCAACAAACTCCAACAATCTCGAGTCTGGACAAAATAGTTAAGGGGGATGAGCGTATTTATTTGCTCATTAATGTATATATATATATATTTTAGTTTCCTCCCTAGACCTCCATCAAGCTTTAAAAAAAAACCTGCCGAAGACCCTTCTTCAAGATAATTTGTAGGCAACACAATCCACACTAAATTGTCTGTTGGTCTAGATAAACTGTGTTGGTTGCCTGTGTGTGTTGTATCTCCACCCAACTGTTGGATAGGTAAGAAGGGCCTTTACGGTATTGACACACTCCAGGGGTACACTTTAGGGAGGGTAAAACCAAGGTTGAAGAGATACCAGCCGAAAACTAACGGTAACAAAACTAACGGTAACAAAACTAACGGTAACAAAACTAACGGTAACAAAACGTCTAACGGTAACAAAACTAACGGTAACAAAACTAACGGTAACAAAAGTGTCATCGTGCTGAAGGGGTTAAATAACGTTACTAGAACATGACACTTTGAACTCTTAAGGGGAGGCAGACCGTTTTTCTGGACCCCCTTCTCCCTAATATTTAGCCCCTCTAGTTTTGAGATTATAAGACGTTCGGCCCATTAGTTTGGCGATTTTAACACCTTTCGCCCCCATTTCGTTGTCAATTTTAAGAACGTTCGTGCCATTTAGGTGTCCATTATTTCCTGGCGAGCGATAGCAAGCCTGCAATTTTAATCCATTCGGCCCCATTCAGCCTACTGTTTTATGACGTTTATCCCCATCCAGGTGTCGAATTCTTCCTGGCAAGCAATAGTTAGCCAGCATTGTATGAAGAAATCCGGCTAGGGCGGAGAAATGTTTCTATCGAAAAATTTACAAATTTAGCCTGCTGTCAAAAACATATTAAAAAATAAACTGACTCGCTACCGCTCGCCAGGAAAAAATCGACACCTGGATGGGGATAAACGGCTTACAACAGTAGGCTGAATGGGGCCGAATGGATACAACCCAGAGAGAGACAGAAAAACCAAAACGAGGTGAGGCCCCTTAATATTCCAATGGCACACATAAGGGCACCAGTTTCAGTATGCCACATATTTGGATGGTTCAACATATAGAACCTCTCTTTAAAGCTCGCCCCCTCCATAAACGGTTCACTTCCCCTCCCATAACAATAAATTCTCTGATCTTCCTCCTCCATTCAGCCTTATGGAACGAATAAATAGGTTTCTTAAGGGGGGGGTCACTGGCTTTTTTTGTTTTATCTTTCTCTCCTCTTCTCTCTCTCCCTGGCTTGCATCCATTCGGCCCCATTCAGCCAACTGTTTTAAGACGTTTATCCCCATCCAGGTGTTGATTTCTTCCTGGCGAGCTATAGCAAGCCAGCATTGTATGGATAAATGCGGCTTCGCCGGAGAAATTTTTCTATCGAAACATGTACAAATTTAGCTTGCTGTCAAATCAAAAATATATAAATGCTGGCTAGCTACCGCTCACCAGGAAAATATTGATACCTGGATGGGGGTAAACGTCTCAAAACAGTAAGCTGAATGGGGCTGAATGGATACAAGCCAAAGAGAGAGGGAGAGAAAGAGAAAAAAGGCGAGGTGGGCTCCCTTAAGTTTGAATGTTATGCTGTTGACCTACCCAGTCGTATTTCTGGTTCGTAATAGTATGTATCTCTTTTGTGCTATAGTTATCGCCACGTTCATATACTCGGATCTTATTAGTAATTAAATATGTCTTTTTGATAAATTGCATGCATGTTTAAAATGCGATTTGGGATAATTTAAGTTAAATTAATTTATTGAAATCAGAACAATTATTGTGCTTGTTCTTAGAATATATATATATTGATAACAGGAAAGTACCGTATTGACAACCTTGTTACGAAAATTACATTTTAGTAGCATACTTTTATATTAGGGTTTTCCGAGGGTTAAACACATTTTCATATGATCTTTAGAGCTATCGATAACTGAAAGTACCGTATTGACAACCTTGTTACGAAAATTACATTTTAGTAGCATACTTTTATATTAGGTTTTTCCGAGGGTTAAAACAAATGTTCATATGATCTTTAGAGCATATAGATTCCACATTTATCTTCAAATATATCTAAAAAAAAAATCGTGGTATTAAAATAAAGTTATACTGAGTTTTGTGGAGAGATTTTCTAATTTCATAGCTAAGCTGCCCTAAATATGGGAGTTTAAAATATCTAGTGTCTTTTTGTACGGTTTGAACTGAGGTGGGTGGGCAGAGCTTAGAGTTAAGAAAATGATTCAGAAATTTGTTAAACATATGAGTGGGGTATTTATTATTAATAAAGAAGTTAAAAAGGAAACAGGTTTCAGAATGAAACGAAAGCCAAGATGAACAGGAATTGTATGTTCTGTTAAGAAGAGTCATGATACTGTTGGTTTTATATTTAAGAGGTATGAAACTTAAGACATTTGTACCTAGACCGGTAAAAGTGGGCTTACGATAAACACTAGTAGATAGGGAAGTAGAGTGTTTGGTGATAAGAGTATCAAGGACAGGGAGTTTATGATTGTCTTCTACTTCATGTGTGAATCTGATACTGGGATGTTGTGAGTTTAGGTATAACAGAAACTATTCGATGTGAGTGGGGTGCTTAAAAACCAAGAAGGTGTCGTCCATGTACCTACGGTAGAATATGGGTTTAAAATCTGGAGGACAGTTATTCAACCAAATCTGCTCGTAGTGGCAAAGGAAGGCATTTATTTAAAATACTTAATGGGTTTGACAATGTGGATTATAGCAAAATGTTTAGACTCAATATGAATACAACACGCAACCATGGCTGGAAATTATAATTGAAAAGGTTCAGGACTAGTATTTGTGGAAAGTTTTTCGCATATAAGATCTGTTCTACCTGGAACAAACTTCCCTCCGAAGTTGTAAATAGTTCTTCAGTAGAGCAGTTCAAGAAGAGAGTCGATATTATTTTGCACACTCTGTAAAGAGTGTAGTGCACTAAACAGTCCCTCTCCTTCCACTTCAAGTATCTCCTCGGAATGGACCGCCAGGTCTCTGAGATACTAACTATTCTTTGTAACTCCTTGTAACTCTCTCTCTCTCTCTCTCTTAATTGATACTGTAATCCAGCACACATTGTTCTTGCTCACTTTCGTTGTTCGTGTTATTGTTTCCCTTCCTTTGCCTCCAACACCATCACTATTGTTCGTGTTATTGTTTCCCTTCCTTTGCCTCCAACACCATCACTATTCAATGATCCTTTACAGAGTTTTACCGTCATCACTTTGCACACGTTTTCAATTGCTTGCACTTCCCGAATTACCCTGAGTCTTTCTTCTACTAATTCCATGGATGTGTATACATTTGTGTCCATTGCATTTCAAAGTCGTGGGGATATTGCATTATTATATTCTTAGATCTTGCACTCCCTATATTCATTCTCAATAACCATCAACATTTAAACAGTTATCGCTTTGCCTTAACCTTTGTAGAACCAGCATATGTTTACCAGTTTCTACTATTCTGTAATAATAACTGTTTAAATTACAATGATTTTCCCTTCGTAACCCTTTAAATGCGGGTAACGTCCTTTATTTGGTTACTATTAGACGATTATATAAAGCTCAAGGAAAACTACGAACTATCTGAATTAGCCATATTAACTACCACAGATTAGATCACATTTTAGATTTCAAAACATTAAATTAAATTATATTAGATTTATAATTAGATTAAATCCTGCCTAAGCCGCATATAATCTTCTGAATACAGCAATAAAAAGGCACCTGTACTGAAAGGGTTAAGCACTGCCAATATTATGTACCGCAAGCCTTCAATTGACCACTTGCGAGTTTCATGCTATAAGGAAGTTGGAGCCGTGAACATCGATATTAAAGGGAAATGCACTAACAATGTGGGTGTCTGATGGATAAAAAGTATGATTAATGTGGTGTTATGTATTTATATATGTAATATGACCGTATGTTAGCTGATAATTCTGCCAAATATTGATGGCCACAGCTCCAACTTCCTTATGGACCAAAACTCGCAAGTGGTCAATTGGAGCTGTAGACATCGATAATTAGCAGACTAACCAGTTATAATACGGTTTTAGTACATTTATAAATACATAAAACCAAATTCAACATACTATTTATCCCTCAGAAACCTACATAATTACCGTATTTGTGTTTAAATATCGATGTTTACCGGCCGAACTTCCTTATAGCCTGAAACTCGCAAGTGGTCGATTGACGTCACCTTTCTCATCAATTCATCTATCCCATTTGTCAGCGAGTGTTGCATATATTAACAATGTGTGGGTTATATGGCTATACCCTGTTCCAAATAGGTAGCCAAACATTATCAAGCGTTAAGGGGAGGCAGACTCTTTGTTTTGGTCTATTAATTCATGTATTCATATATTTGTTTAGTTTCCTCCCTAGACCTCCATCAAGCTTAGAAAAACACCCCCTAGACCCCCCTTTAAGATAAATTTGTACATTTTTCGGTAGAAAAATGTCCCGGCCTGTTCTTTTTAAAATTACAGGCTCGCTGCGAGGAAAAAATCGACACCTAAATGGCACGAAAGGTCTTAAAATTGACAACGAAATGGAGTGAAAGGTGTTAAAATCGTCAAACTAATGGGCCGAACATCTTATAATCTCAAAACTAGTGGGGCTAAACATTAGTGAGAAGGGGGTCCATTTCTAGCCCATTTGCTATAGCCTTTTTTGAGTTATAGAGGTTAGGGTTGACGCTTCGTGGCCTACCTATTTGGAACAGGGTATAGTGCCACCTTATTCGTATTAACTTTGTCTCTAGACCTTCAAGTATTCGCACCAGAACATCACCCATATTCATTTGTCCTCAGTGCTCTAGTGCCATAGGTATTTAATTTCGGCCATACTAAGCATTTAATTTCATTGAAGCCCTTCAGCACCATGACGTAATTTTCATCGTATTGTGGTTACCGTTAGACGATTTTCTTTAGTTTGTAATCAACCTATACGAATGAAATGGGTAAATACGATCTCAATAAACACCCTTAGTAACATAGGTCCTTCTTAAACTGCATAAAATCATCTAGTTGAAGCCAGAATCAGAGATAAAAAGACGTCATGGTGGTGAAGGGGTTAAGGGGGAACTATGCAAATACGTGAGGTGAGGAACTATTCGAATAAATGGAGGCATAATCAATCTTAATTAACCTCCTTACTTCATCTGATCCTTCCCAACTCAAATTATAACGTTTAATGATAATCAGAATAAAATTAAGGCAGGAACGGTTTATTTATTGGTCGATTTACTTATTTATGTAATATTTTTTTAGTTTCCTCCGTAGATCTCTATCAAGCTTAAAAAACATCCCCAAGATCCCCCTTCTAGATAAATTTGTACCTTTTCAGTAGAAACTGTCCCGGTTCCTCTTAAATTACAGGCTTGCTATCGTTCGCCAGGAAATAATCGACACTTAAATGGCACGAAAGATCTTAACATTGACGAAGAAATGGGGTGAAAGGTCATATCACCAAACTAATGAGGCGAACGTCTTAAATTCTGAAAACTAATGAGGCTAAGCATGAGGGAGAAGGGTGACCAGAAAAAACAATCATCTCCCTTTAAGAAACACCACATCGTATTGACTAGGTAAATTTAGCATCCTTCCCCCTCCTCATTTGTTATTCTGGTCTCTCTCTCTCTCTCTCTCTCTCTTTCTCTCTCTCTCTCTCTCTCTAAATGGATCTAAATGGACCAATGTAAGTAGCGGGGTACCCCAGGGATCGGTACTAGGACCAATTATCTTTCTAATTTACATCAACGACATAGATGAGGGTCTCACCTGTACAATCTCAAAATTTGCTGACGATACAAAAATTGCAAATAACGTACTCTCAAAAGAACAAGTTGACGATATGCAACACAATCTAGATAAATTGTCATGTTGGGCACAAATTTGGCAAATGAGTTTCAATGCGGATAAATGTAAAGTACTACATATCGGATACCTAAATGAGAAAGCAAACTATTCGATGAATGGCACTCAGCTTAAGAATGTAAACAGAGAAACCGATCTGGGAGTAACAATATCGAGTAACCTAAAACCGAGTCAACAATGTTCAGAAGTTGTTAAGAAGGCAAACAAAATAATTGGCTTTATAGGCAGGTCATTTGAGCATAAATCCAAAGAAGTTATCCTAACCCTTTACAATTCCTTAGTCCGCCCTCTTCTGGAATACTGCGTTCAATCCTGGTGCCCTTATTACCAAAAAGATATAAACAAGCTAGAACGAGTTCAACGTAGAGTTACCAAAATGATACCTAGCCTAAAGAACAAACCATACGAAGAGCGTCTTAGAGAATTAAATCTATTTCCTTTAACCCAGCGCAGATTAAGAGGTGACTTAATTCAAGTGTTCAAAATCATCAAAGGCATCGACAATATGAACTGTAGTAAGTACTTCACTATCGACCAATCTAATTACACACGGGGAAACGGTTGCAAAATTATTGGTAAATCTTTTAACTCACATGAATCTAAGAATTTCTTCTTCAATCGAGTTGTCAACTTGTGGAATGGGCTTCCCCGAGACGTTATGACTGCAGCACCGTTGATTCATTTAAACTCCGCTTAGACAAATATCTCGCATCAAACCCGCGACTGACTGCGTTTGTAAATGAATAACTTTATTTTATCCCCCCCTCAGTTACTAACCTATCTGTCCCCTACTAACTTCCTAATCCTGCCACGGACATTAGTTCCAGGGCAGTAGTTCCCTTTCCAATGTTCCCTTACCCACTCTAAACCACTGTTTGGACACTTGATCCTCAGTGTTTTGGAGGACAAGCAGCCTAGAAGGGTCACTAGATCTGTTGTTGCTTGATTTCCTTTGTACTCCTTTGTACTCTCTCACTCTGACAACCTTTACTGTTTCGGTTCAACTCAGGACTCACTTAATGGGTAGACGTCCTTCCTAAGCTGAATATAATAATGTAATAGATACCAGTATATATTGAAAAGGACGTCTACGGTAATGAATGGGTTAACAGTGATTATCATACGAGTAAGTTAACAGGGAGGTAGTCGCTTTTTCTGGACCACCTTCTCCCTCATGTTTAGCATATTAGTTTTGAGATTTTAAGGCGTTCGTTTCGTTAGTTTGAGGATTTTGAGACATTTCGCTTCATTCCTTTGTCAATATTCAGACCATTCGTGCCATTTAGGTGTCGATTTGTTCCTGGCGAGCGATAGCAAGTTCGAAATGTACAAATTTATCTTGAAAGGGGGTCTAGGGGGTGTTTTTTTAAGTGTGATGGAGGTGTAGTGAGGAAACTCGAAAATGAATGTATAAATAAATATAGTGTACACGTATAGACCAAAAAACAAGTACTACCCCCTTAAGGTATTGTAGATGATGTTTGCTTTAGGATCAAAGCATGAGTACATAAAGATCTTATTGGCAATATTATGGACCTTAGAAAGTCTCCCTGAAAGTAAGTTAACAATTTCATAAGTATTACTAACACTGATCATTCTTATGCTGCACAAAATCCTCTAAATATGGATAGAACAAAATTTGATAATGTTGCCAGTACAGAAGGGGTTAAGTTTTTGTTGTTGTCGTTCCCTAAGCTGCCTGGTCGAACAGCCCCGATCAGTCCCTAAGGAAGGCCATGGCTACGGTCGGGCTTTCCCACAGAGCTCTCAAGGAGTGTAGATTGTGTTGTTGGCGTAAGTGATTGTGTGACATGCAGTCTTCTAGGATGTGTCTAATGATATGAGGTGGTGTTTTACATCCCGGGCAGGTGTCGTCGACGTTTTCACACTGTACATCTAGGAGAACCTATGATGGATGATATCGGGTGAAAGAGAAAATACAGGAAAGGGTTCAGATAAGTTTGTAATCCTTTCAGTAAAATGGCACCATTTTACTCTTACTCTGTTCAATAATAAACAGTTTTATGCAGTTTAGGAAGGACCCCTAGCACTCCAAGTGGTAAGATCAATCTATTATTAATATTTTGATTACCACAAATTGCTTCTAATCTTAATAAAATTGTCTAATAATAGCCAGAATGAATTGAGAGAATGCATCATGGTGTACTGAAAGGCATCCAGAAAAACATCTGACTGCACCAAAACTAAATCAGATATGTATGTATGTATGTATATGTATGAATATATATATATGTATATACTCTGGCACTTACCCCAGTTTTCCCTTTTTTGTTTTTTGTTTTTTTTTGAGAGGGGAGCGACTCGAGACAGAGCCCAAACAGGGACATCACATCAGAAAAACGAAACAAAACACAATATCACGCACATCTAGGTCGTCCAGGAGAAATACCCAGAGACCCAGGCCCATCATTTGGGGTCTCCAGCCAAAGATTCCCAGGTCCCAGATATGTATAATGAAGGAAAATGAGGAGACCAAATATTACACTACAAGGTTCCAGGCTAACTATGGTCTATTTCTGTACTGTATAATAAATGTATAATTTTATGGTGCCTTAAGCCGATATCACACGAGAGCTTTTATAGTCAACATTCGATGATCAAAAATTTGTTGGCAACATTTCTGGAATATTTGGCACTGATATCGGAAACTAGACTGACGGTAGATGAATTTAGGTAACCGAAATATCTTAAACATTAACCTCATAAGCTGCCAGACCAATGTTAAAGATAAATGTTGAGGGGAAAAGTGCTCGTGTAATAGCGACTTTAGCTGCATTTTACTTCTAACCCTTTGAGGATCATGACGCACTGACACCGGTGACGTAATTTTCATTATATTCTGGCAACTACAGTACTGTATTGGAAAAAAATTATAACTGTTTTGATAGCGTAATGCATAGTCCGCGGAATTTCGATGTGAGTATCCTGGGTTCGAGTTCTCGGAGTGCCACATGTATTTGTTGATTTCATTAATTGAGTTTAGATGTGAAGTTGGTTGGTGTAAAAAACATAATAATTCAGCTTTTAGAATTATCTATAGTGCAGTAGCTAAAAGGATTAATTGAGATAGTGCTTATCCTTTTAATGGTTAGAGGTACTTCCTAAGCTTAATACTAGTATCTAGAATTTGTCAAAGTATAATGAAAACGACATCACCGGTACAGAAAGGGTTAAGTTTGTTACTGTTTGAAATTAAAAGTTTGTGTTTGTGATTGCACTGCCCGTTTTACTGTATTTTTTTTTATTTATTTATTTAATTATTATTATTATTATTTTTTTTTTTTTTTCCCGGATGCCGTAATTCCCGAGAAGGGGTGGCGTTCGTCACGAATTGCTAAGTCAAGTTGTCCGGGCTTGACATCTACCAATAACATTTTGACAGTACGGTCTCGATACGGCCCCGACGCTCTACTGACCATGCCACGTCTCGCCCCAGTTTAACCGTAAAAGAATCATTAATTGATCTACTGTAAGAAACTAAGAAACTGTTGTAGCTGTTCGAGAAGGTAATTTGAAGACTTTGGTATACCCTAAAATGTATTCGCCTCTTCTGTACCGGCGACGTCTTATTTATTTTACTCAAGCTATGTTTAGACACCTTTATGCAGTTTAACCCCTCTTTGGCGGCGCCCGGCTATAGTCGGACAAGAGAACCCAACCTAAAGAGCGGGGCCCGGCTATAGTCGAATGCAATTTTGAGCACGTAATGTGCTCTGAGAGAGAGCCGAACGGTGGGAGGAGCATAGGTTCCCTCTGACCGGTCGGCACGGCTCGTGCGCGACAACTGAGGCCCCCTCCACACTCATCCTTACTCACTACCTCGCTACACAGGGAATTATGTCAGGAAATTACCTTATTTTAGGGTTTTTGCACTAGTGTTGCACGATCGTTGCAAGAGAACGCGTGGTCGTAGAAGGATGGTTCTGGTGTCATTGGAAAGCTCAATTTACGCCCTTTCAAGGATACACAATTGTATTACGCTCTGGCTCTTGTTTATGCATGAAAAAGAGCACGGAAACAAGGTCGTTTTAGGGTAAAACCCCCCCGCTTGGCAGGTAGTAGAAGTTACCGCCTAGGCCGCTCGGAATGTGTTAAGAGGGATCTGTCGTAGGAAAATAGGTTAAAAGTGAGATTGTTCAAAGCTTGTTAATTGCTCTGAGCCCTACTGAATAAAATTGTCTAATAGTAGCCAGAATAAAGGTTAAAGGATGGCACCAGTACTGAAAGGGTTAATTATGACGAATATAGAATTGTGACCCTGAGCCTCATGTAACGTAGGGATGGCTGGAGCAAACGGGCTGTAAATATCCACACCTATTTTTTTTTTTTTTTTTTTTTTTTCCTATGTGATTGAGGGAGGCAAAAGGCAGAACTGCCTATAGCGAGTGCCTCCCCCATAGTTGAAAGAGTGACAGGGCCAAAATCAAGGGACGTTCGAGCCAAAATGCCTGGACACACTGAGTTTTAAGCAATTTAAGTCATAGGAAGAGGGAAAGACTGATTATGGGAGAGAGTTCCAGAGCTCAGCTGTTGAGTAGAAAAAAGTTTGAGAGTAACGTTTCACTCTTGGGTTGGAGAGTTGCATAGAGTAGGGGTGGGATTGAGTTGCAAGACGGGTACCACGTGCCCTACGTAAAGGAGGTGGTATACACTGGGAAAGCTCTGACGAACACTGATAATTATAGTAGCGATAGAATAGCGAGAGAGATGCAACATTGCGGCGGAGAGAGAGAGATTGCAGAGAGTTGGTGAGTGGACGGGAGTTAATGATATGAAAGGCCTTCCTTTCAACTTTGTCTAGGAGAGCGGTGTGAGAGGAACCTCCCCACACATGTGAACAATACTCAATACAAGGACGCACTATGCCCCTGTACAGAGCAAGAAGCTGTGCAGGGGAAAAGAACCCCCTAAGGCGGTTGAGCACACCCAGCTTCTGGGAGGCTGCCTTAGCAAGACTGGTAATATGGTCCTTCCAACTGAGAGCAGAAGAAAAGGAGACACCAAGAAAATTGAGAGAAGATGAAGGATTGATTTTTGTATTGTTGAAGAATAAGGGATAGTCCGCTGGGAGTTCCTTACGGGTAGATAGATGGAGAAATTGGGTTTTGGAAGCATTAAAGGTAACAAGGTTTTCTCTGCCCCAATTGGAGATAGTATTTAGATCATAATTTAAGAGTTCTATGGCTTCATTACGTTTGTCGTTGAGGGATTGCTGGCTGGGGCGTTCTGAAAAACTAATGGAGTAGTGTAAGGTTGAGTCGTCTGCGTATGAATGGATGGGAATTGAGGTACAGTTGAGGAGATCATTTATAAAAATTAGAAAAAGAATAGGAGATAGGACAGAGCCCTGAGGAACACCGGAGTTTATAGGGTGAGGAAGTGAACAATGGCCGTCCACAACCGCGGCTATGGAACGGCCGGAAAGGAAATTAGAGACAAAGGCACAGATGGAGGGATAGAAACCGAAGGAGGGTAGTTTAGAAATTAAAGATTTGTGCCAGACTCTATCGAAGGCTTTTGATATGTCTAGTGCAATAGAAAAAGTCTCACCGAAGTCCCGAAAGGAGGATGACCAAGAGTTAGTAAGATATGAAAGAAGATCACCAGTAGAGCGACCCTTAAGGAAGCCATACTGGCGATCTGAGAGCAGATTATGAGAAGAGAAATGCTTAAGAAATTTGGAAGCAAGAATAGTTTCAAAAACTTTAGAAAGACAAGAGATGAGAGTAATTGGACGATAGTTGGAGGGTTGAGAGCGGTCACCCTTCTTTGGGACAGGTTGAATGTGAGCAAACTTCCAGCATGAAGGGAAGACGTTAGAGGATAGACAGAGACGAAAGAGTTTGCCTAGGCAGGGAGTCAGCACGGAAGCACAGTTTTTGAGAACAGCAGGAGGAACACCGTGACACAAGACTCTTCCCAAATGGTCTATCCGATTGCTAAGGTCGTTTTTGAGTTACAATATTGACCCACATAAGTGGGAATGTATTACTCTATTACAATAATTTATTTACCGCCACGACAGAATCAGCCACAGTGTTTCTACATGGTGGGGCAGTGTTGTGGCAGGATTTTATTGTTTTAACCCCTTCACCACCATGTTGTAATTTCCATAAATATCTGGTGGTTACCATTAGACTATTTTCTTTAGTTTATACTCTACCTCTAGAACTCAAATAGGTAAATACGATCTCAATATATCCTCTTAATAACATAGGTCTTTCTTAAACTGCATAAAGTCGTCTATTTTTAGCCAGAATCAAGGTACAAAGGCGTGGTGGGTGCTGTAGGGTTAAGGTTCACGTTGCCTAATGTATCCTAGTTAATAATCCTACAGTAGTCTTGGTATGGTGCTATCTTGTAGTTGATTGACCACTTTTGAGTTTCAGACTATAAGGAAGTTGGAGCCATGAACATTGATATTAAACAGAAAGGCAATAGTTATGTAAGTTTCTGATGGATAAATGGTATGTTGAATTGGGTTTTATCTATTTATAAATGTACTACGCCCGAATTTTAGCAGTAAATTCTGTTAAATATCGTTGTCTACAGCTCCAACTTCTTTATAGAACGAAACTCGCAAGTCGGCAATTGCAGATACTATAGGGAGTGCCAACGAACTTGACAAAAATCTCAATCCCTGACCTCTTTGTAACTCATAAGGACCTTGAGCAAATTGGATATAAATTTCCACACCTATTTCCTGGTGGACTCTTCCCAAGTGATAGAAATGTCAGCCCGATTGCTTTCATTATTATAAGAAGTTAAGGGGTCCAGATTATTGTCAAGTTCGTTGGCGCTACCTATAGTACAGGTGCTGGTACTGCAGTTGGACTTAGTCGAGTCTTGCTACAGCATTGTTAGGACTATGCCAACATCAGGTAAAGTGATAACATGTTAGGGCGGTGTTGTGGCAGAACTTTATTGTATTATATTCTAACTGCGGATAGGCAACCACGTCTGAGCCGTTGCAATGTATGATATGAAAAATTACGTTAAACCATTGATTTGTATTATTTTATTACACTCATATTATTCAATATTTAATAACTCAGAAGAAACAACATAAACTAATTCATAATCTAGACAAAAATAGTGTAATCTAAAATCTGTCTGTTTCAATTATTGCCTAAAGTTCACCACAACCAACCCTACCAGTCATCCCTCTACCTCTGCAGAAAAGCTTGAAGCCCCATGGGCCACTTTTCTGGTATTGTCTTGATATATCAATTGCCTCCGGTTACCAGCCCTCTTCCCCTTGTAGGCCACCATCGCCTCATCAATGTACAGTACTAGACTGCGAGTAGCGTTGACCTGGAGGAACCGCTTTGTGATGGACGCAATGACTTGCCAATCTTGTAGAATTTGTCTGTGGACGTCCTGGCAAGCTCATTGTAGTTGAAGTGCCTCCTTCCTGGGAGGCCCTGCACTGTTGCTTTGACCGACATCGTGTCATGGTTAATAGGGCTTGCCCTATCAAGATCAAGAGACGGCTTCATCGCCACGCAAAAATCATACAAATAACAATTAAAGACTTAAGAAGAATGAAGAGGAAATAAAAAAAAAAAAGAGGTAGGATAACCAAGAAGAAAGAAGAGAAAAAAAGAAAAGCACAAAACATCTGAACGGTAATTAGAGAAGGAATAATGGAGCATATGAAATCAAACCAACTTTTCAGTGGAAGACAGTTCGGATTCTTGCCGGGGAGGTCGGCGGTACTACAGCTAATTAAGGTGGTAGATGATTGGATGTAAACTCTGGAGGATGGTGATGTAATAGACGTGGTATATTGCGATTTTATGAAGGCCTTCGATAAGGTCCCACATAAAAGGTTAATAGAGAAAGTTAGAAGCTATAGTATAGGGGAGAAATGTGTGAAATGGATAGAAGCCTTCCTGAAAGATCGGAGACAGAGGTACTGGTGAATGGAATAGGCTCGGGGTGGAGGGAAATTACAAGTGGGGTACCTCAGGGATCTGTGTTGGGACCACTACTGTTCGTTATATTTATCATCGACTTACCTGAAGTTTTAACCAATGGAAGTGAGATATACCTGTATACGGATGACACTAAGCTGTATAGAAGAGTGAGGAGTAAGGAAGATGTGGGTTTGCTTCAAGGAAATGTGGAGGGCATGAAGGGATGGTCTGAACATTGGTTAATGCCCAGTGGCGGATCCAGCTCAGGCTTAAGGGGGGGGCTGATATACATGAGGGGCGCCATAATTCACACAATATTCTTTATATGTATTGTATTTCAGATAAAATGCAGTATATATCAGATGTAAGGGCGCAATTTTGGTCACTAAGGGGGGGGGGGGTGGCCCCCCCCTGGATCCGCCACTGTTAATGCCTTTTCATCCAAAAAAATGCAAGGCTACATGCGGATTGGGACTAGCAAGATAGACAAGGTAGGATACAGTATGTATGAAGCGATGGAGGAAGTGAATGCAGAAAAGGATATAGGAGTAGTGATAGACAATAAGTTAAATTTCTCAGAACATTTAGTGGAAAAGATAAACAAAGCCAATAGAATTGTAGGGCTGATAAGGAGGACATTTGTGTCACTTGACGAAGAAATATTCAGGAATCTCTATACAGCGCTGGTTAGGCCGCACCTGGAATATGCGAACCAGGTGTGGGCTCCATATATGGTAAAGGATATAGAAGCAGAGGAGAGCTAGCAAGCTAGTACCAACGTTGAAGAACGCAGGCTATGAGCAGAGGTTGAGGACACTGGGACTTCCGACACTGGCATATAGGAGAAAGAGAGGGGATATGATAGAGACTTTTAAGAAAGTGTCAGGAAAGTGTGATGAGGATGTGTGTGAAGGTATCTTCTTGATGCGGGAGGGAACAAGAACGAGAGGACACTAATAACATTTACAAAGAAAGAAATAGGCTTGAAAAGGCAAAGAACTCATATTGTGATAGAGTGGTAAATGAGTGGAACGCGCTGCCCCAGTATGTAGTCGATTCAGAATCAATAAGGAAGTTTGAAAGTAATCTTGATAAAGCATGGGTAAGACAAGATTTGAAGTTTGATTATAAAGCAAGAATACAGATAGTAATTTTTTTTGCATCTGCTGCCGCCGCTGCTAACTCAGTGAACGACCGCAGTAGTGCAAGTACTGGCATTGAGCTGGATACACAGGCCTAGTTTGCCTTTTTCCAGAGGATCTACTGTAAGAAATAATGAAGTAAAAAGAGCACAACAAAAGGGAGGTACCGTTGTAATGGCCAAGCTTCCCGGCCGGCCCCAACAAAGCAACAAATGAACAAGAACCAAGAAAATGAAGGAGCTGGAATAAGAAGAAATAGATTATAATGCAACATATAGAAAACAGAAAAAGAAATACAATATAATATAACAGAGCACGTCACAAAAGGAAAATTACAAGAACCTCTCAGGGACGTGCCGTTGTTAGGGCATTACTTCCCGAACCACATCTGATCTTATGATCTTATGGCAGGAAGAGCTAGGGGAGAAAAGCAGTTTAGAAATATACAGGGCCTTTAAATCAGAAATAAAGGGAGAAGAAGAACTTTATGATAATACAGAAGCTTCAGTCATATTATATAGGTGTAGAACGAATAATTTAAATTTAAGAGACAGGAACAGGCATGTAGGAGGAGATATAAAATGCTAACTATGTAATGCTGGGATAGAGGACATCAAACACTTTATTTTATGGTGCCCTATATAGATAGAGGAGAGAGTAAAGGAAACAGCGCTACAACAACCTTACGTTGAGGAGGAAAACCAAGTGATAGGAAATCTACTGTTCAAAGAAGAAAACCAGGAACGAGTGAAGAAGATGTTATATGGTATGTGGAGAACAAGAACCAAGAAAATGAAGGAGCTGGAATAAGAAGAAATAGATTATAATGCAACATAGAGAAAAAAGAAAAAGAAATACAATAGGCTATAATATAACAGAGCACGTCACAAAAGGAAAATTACAAGAACCTCTCAGGGAAGTGCCGTTGTTAAGGCATTACTTCCCGAACAACATCTGATCTGATCTAAATAGGCCTAGTACTAGTCAGGGAAGTGCCGTTGTTAAGGCATTACTTCCCGAACAACATCTGATCTGAGGCATAGCTACGTAAAATTCGTGAATACGTCAAATAATTCAATATGGCGCGGAAAGCACAAGCCGAGTGAGTATATGTGCACTCTTAAAGGTTTAATGAGAAGACGGAACAAGTTTTTAAATGTGTAGTGAGCATTTTATTCCAGATATTGGTGTGTTTTGGTCACTGGTGGCGAGTGTTTGGGGCCCGGCAAGGCCCGGCAGGCAGGCTACCCAGCCTACCCCATACACTTACACTTTGTTACACTTTGTTGTATTCCGTCCGTTAGTGACACAGTTGAGCTGGGGCTCCACTGCGACCAGGCAGCTCCCTTTCTTCCACTCTCCATTCCAGAAGTCGGTTGGTGCTGGGGTATCCTGGTGTTGGTGGCCGGTCCGGTATTTTGGCCAGCCACATGTCCAAGTGTTTCTTGAAGGTGTCTGGAGACACCCCGGTCATGTTCCTGAGAGGGGCTGGTATACAGTTGAACAGTCTGGTTCCATTGTATGTAAAGCTGTGATGGATCAGGGATTTGTTTTTTTGTGTTGATCCCGGCGTAGTCCTCACATAGCACAGCCTCCCTCGCCTTTGGTGTTGAGTCTCTTGGGTGTTTGGATTTGGTACCTTTTTTCCAAAATCTTCCAGATGTAGATGATGATGTATCTCTCCCTACGTCTTTGAAGTGAGTACAGCTGCAGTTCCTTGAGTCTCTCCCAGTAGTTAAAGTGTTGAAACCCATGGATTTTACTGGTGAATGTCCTCTGGGTGGCTTCAATTTCTGTTATTTCTCTTACTTTTGGAAAAACTAAATAAGATGGTCACCAATTTTCCCCTGGATTTTTTTTATTTTTCCCTGTTAGCCTAGTTTTCATCAATATATAGTGTTTGGAAATAATTACAACCCTCGGCGAAACCGGTTTCCCCATTAGGATATACAACGATCTTAAGACACGCCGCCCGATAGTGGGGAGGGCTATGAAGTACAGGGAAAATGAGGGGTTAAATGCGTAAAACGGCGATTAAAACTTATTTTAGCAAAACTTGGCTCGGGTTTTAAGGTATTTCAAAGGCCTAAAACCCAATATTTCGAAAACCCGAGCCAAGTTTTGGCCAAAGCTGGCTCAGATTTTGAGAGTTTGTAGACAACAAAATTACAGTAACCTCATTTAGAAATTTGGCTCAGGTTTCCCGAAATTGCAAAGCCATAAAACCTGAATTGCGAGTTTTAAGAGTAAACCAATTGCAGTAACCTAATTTAGAATTTTGGCTCATGTTTCCCTAAATTGCAAACCCCAAAAAGCATAAT
The DNA here is from genome assembly GCA_032716605.1 of Paralithodes platypus. Lineage (NCBI taxonomy): Eukaryota > Metazoa > Arthropoda > Malacostraca > Decapoda > Lithodidae > Paralithodes > Paralithodes platypus. The sequence continues at coordinate 53,887,788 of CM064514.1, read as the reverse complement.
TTTGGAAAACCCGAGCCAATTTTTGGCAAAACTTGGATCGTATTTTGAGAATCGAAAAAGACTAACTAAATGTCGGAAATCGGCTCATGATTTCCCTAATTGCAAAGCCATATAACCAGATTATCGAAAATGTAGCACTTAGGCCTATTTATATAATAAATATCCAGTAACATAGGCCTAGTACATTGGATACAAGCCTAATCCACACCTAAACCTAATGCCTACAATGTGTCCGTAGTACCTAGTAGGCCTACGTGGGATACAACATGGCGATTGGGCCGGCGCCCATTTAGTAGCCTACCGGTATTCGGCCGTATCTGTAAATACGAATGCGAGTCACTTCGAGCGAATTCCTGATCAAGCGGATGCATAATCTAACCTAACCTAACCTAACCCAACCTAACCCAACCTATGGGCAGGTGGAGTTAGTGTTGACTAAAAAGCTGGTGGACAGACCTCGGAAGACAGGTGAAAATGGCGTGTGTACGAATCGGTGCCGTCTATAGGAAGGTATTGACAACCATGTTACGACAATATATTCCATTTTAGTACCATATATTTTTATTAGGTTTTGCCGAGGCTTAAAACACATTTTTATATTAGGTTTAGAGCATATAAAATCCATATTTGTTTTCAAATAGGCCTATTGCAAAATAATTGGTGACCAACTTATTTAGTTATACTCTACTTTTTGGGGAGACCAGAGCTGAGAGCAGTACTCCAGTCGTGGTAGGACCAGTGACTTCCACAGTGTTAACATACACCTCTCATTTCTTGTGTGGAAGGTTCTCAGGATCCAGCCTGCTATTTGTTTTGCTGTTGTTGTGGCTTTGGTAATAGCCTATGCTGGGAAAAAGTGGCGTCACTGCTCATATTTACTCCCAAGTCCTTCACTGTGTCCTTGGCGGTAATTTCTTTCTGTCCACTTTTTTAGTTGGTGTCGTTTTGTAGTGCTCTCTTGTTCCCGTACCTTAGAAGCTCGAACTTGTCTCCGTTTAGGGCCATGTTGTTTTCTTCTGCCCACTTCAGGATTTTGTCCAAGTCTTGTAGTAGACATATTTGTGAATAAATCACGGTTTAATGTTATTTTAATACCACAAATTTTGTTGATATATATGAAGATAAATAATGAATCTATATGCTCTAAAGATCATAAGAAAATTGGTTTAACCCTCGGCAAAACCTAATAAAAAAGTAGGCTATGGTACTAAAATGTCTTTTTCGTAACAAGGTTGTCAATAGGGTACTTTCAGTCATCATGGCTCTAAAGATCATATGAAAATGTGTTAAACCCTCGGAAAAACCTAATATAAAAGTATGGTACTCAAATTGATAATATTCAAGGACAGTAGTGCGACGTTATGAGAAACAATTTATTAGGGAAAATAGGCACTAATAGATTCGTCATATTTTTCTCCATATAGTCGGCATGGAGGATTTTCGTTATCAACAAATTGAAAAATACCCACTTCACAGACAAATACACCAAAAATCTAAGTCAAAGCGGGGGTGTGGGGGCAGCAGCCCCCACCTATAATACTAGGATAGGTTAGGTAAGGTTGTTAGGTTAGGCTAATGTCCTTTCAAAGGGGTATAGGCTAGTAAACACTAGGATAGCCTATACCCAGTCAGAGGTAAGAAGAAGAAGAAGAAGAGTCCTGCAGTAGTCTCCTTGAATGTTACCCTAAAATTTATTTTTCGTAACAAGGTTGTCAATAGGCTACGGTACTTTCCCGTTATCAATGTACAATCAAGCTGAAGATTGCAGAGTAAACACCATAGACTTCATCGACTTTTCTTTCACCTTCGTATAATCGACAGCCAATTTTTTTATTTTTTTTATTAAGGGATTAGTACTCAACCAGAGGGGGTGTGGGGGCGCCGGGCGGCAGCCCCCACCCATAATACTAGGTTACTTACTTACTTGGTCATACTTGGTAGAATTCCGTCCTCTGTGGACGCAGCTAAAGTGGACTTCGGAATTTTTTTATTTTAATACCACAAATTTTCCGAGTGTTTTTTATAAACAAATTTGTTCATTTGCATCAATATATAGTGTTTGTAATTAATTAGAAATCTCGGGAAAACCTATTTTCCCCATTAGGCCTATCGATCGATGTTGAGACACGTCCCTCCCCCCGATAGTGATTTGAAAAGACATTAGCCTAACCTAACAACCTTACCTAACCTAACCTAGTATTATGGGTGGGGGCTGCCGCCCCCACACCCCCGCTGGTTGAGTACTAATCCCTTAGTTAATAAAACAAAAAAAATTGGATGTCTATTATACGAAGGTAAAAGTCGATGAAGTTTACGGTGTTTACTGTGCAATCTTCAGCTTTGATTGTACTGTACATTGATAACGGGAAAGTACCGATTGACAACCTTGTTACAAAAATTAAATTTTAGTACCATACTTTTATATTAGGTTTTTCCGAGGGTTTAACACATTTTCATATGATCTTTAGAGCTATCGATAACTGGAAGTACCGTATTGACAACCTTGTTACGATTTTTTTTTTTAGTACCATAGGCTACTTTTTTATTAGGCTTTGCCGAGGGTTAAAACAAATTTTCTTATGATCTTTAGAGCATATAGATTCAATATTTATATTCAAATATATCAAAAAAAATTGTGGTATTAAAATAACATTGAACCTGGACTTCCGCTGCAGCCAGGCAGCTCCGCAACTCCCTCGTTCCGTCTATTTACTAACGAGTTGGATGCGGTGCTGGGATATCCTGGTATTGGGGGCTCGTCTGGTACTGTAGCCAGCCATCGGTCCAACTGACGCTTGAAGGAGTCTGTCGTGACTCCCGTCAGTTCCCGGACGGCCTTTGGTACAGTATTGAAGAGGCGAGCCCCATTTTTGCTGAAGTTGTTGTGGGCGACTGTTGCTATTTTCTGAGAGGTAGCCTCAGTCCTCTTGATGTAGCACAGTCGCCCTTTTCTAACGTGATTGTTTATGACTAGTCCCACGTCAGGTACCAGCCCTTCTAGGGTCTTCCACACATAAATCACTAGGTAACGTTCTCGTCGTCTCTGAAGGGAGTAGAGCCGCAACTCCTTCAGGCGTTCCCAGTAGTTCATGTGTTGGAGACCCCAGATCCTGCTGGTGAAGGTCCTCTGTAGAGACTCCAGTTTGCCGATGTCACCTATCTTGTGGGGAGTCCATAGCTGGCAGCAGTATTCCACCTTTGGGAGGACCAGAGCCTTCCAGAGTGTCAGCATACAGGCCCTCTCTCTAGTTTGGAAGGTCCTAAGTATCCATCCTGCGAGTCTCCTAGCTGTCTCGGTGGTTTGGTTGATGTGGCGAGAAAAAGTTCCATCTGTACTCATTGTTACTCCCAGATCCCGCACATGTTCTTTTGGAGTGATGGTTTCTTGATTTGCCTGGTAGCTGGTGCTCTCTTTGATGGTTTGTAGAGGGCCGTACCTTAGCAATTCGAATTTCTCGCGGTTCATCCTCATGTTGTTGGAATCTGCCCAGTCCAGTAGGCGATTCAGATCTTCTTGTAGCAGGGCCACATCGTCAGCTGTCTCAACCCTCCTCATTACTCTTGTGTCATCTGCAAATGAGGTGGCCGTGGAGTGCTGGAGATCATGATAAAGAACAGAAGTGGTCCCAGTACAGACAATAATAATAATAATATTTATTCAGTTAGCAATTTACAGAGTTGGTACCACATAGTATATATGTTATAAATATGACGTGTACCAGCCTTGCATAATTCCAACTAAGGATAGCCCAATAAGGCCGTTAGGCGTATTTCCATTGGGGTCCTTGTGGGATTAGGTTAGCTGGGGAAATGGGGAGGATAAAGAAATAGATACTTTAGAGAAAGTATTTCTAGGGGGTTATTTTAAGATACCTTACATCCTATAGTAAATATCAGTAATCCGTAATCAGTAATCATTTCAGTTTGGTTTGTCTATCTCTTATGTCGTATTTAGTAGTAGACATAAGCTTGGTGCTCCCTTCTCGCAGCTGTCCGGTTCAGGTGTTCCTTCAGGCTACGTCTGAAGGAATACAGTGTTCTCTTTTCACGGACTGACTGGGGTAGGTCGTTCCAGTCTTTGATGGCAGTGAAGAAGAATGTTTGCTTACCCTGTCCTTGGATTCTCGGGACCTTAAAATTAAACATCCTGTTTCTTGTATTATGTCCACTCCTCTCATTTGCTTTAACAAAATCATTCTTTAGATACTCTGGAGCTCTGTCATAGAAAATGTTGAAGGCATTAGTTAGCCTGATTTGTTTGGCCCTGTCAAAAGACCCCTGCGGAACGCCACTTATTACCTCGCTTGGGTCTGAAAGGTGTCCTTGGACCGATATTCTCTGTTCCCTATGTGTTAGGAAGCTGTGCAGCCACTTGCCGAGATTTCCTCCTATACCTAGCTTTTTCAGCTTGTGAAGAACGAGGCCGTGATCAACTTTATCAAATGCCTTGGTGAAATCCAGGTATATCACGTCGACGTTCTTGCCTTTACTGATGTCTTCTAGTAGAGCCTCATGGTGGGCAAGTAGCTGCGACAGACAGGACCGGCCCTTTCTAAACCCGTGCTGTCCCCCGTTGAAAGCGTCGAGGTCCTCCCTGTGTTTCGTTATTCTCTTTCTGACGACCCGCTCAATTATCTTTGTTATGTGCGAGGTTAGCACTACGGGCCGATAGTTTTTGGCCAGTCCTTTGCTACCCCCTTTGTGGATAGGTTTCACTACCCCTTCCTTCAGGGATGAGGGAACTGTACCGGTAGCTAGGGACTTGGCAGCTATTAGTTGCAGTGGTAGCGCCAGTTCAGCTTTGCAGGTTTTTAGGAGCTGTGCACTGAACCCGTCTGGACCTGTTGCTGAGTCGGCTGCTATGTCGTCAATGGCTTGAATTATATCATTAATTTCTGGGATTATGTCGGTCAGTATTGGTGAGGGAGAGGGCTCTTGCATTGTGAAGAAAGCCGCTGGGTCATCCACAGATTTGTGGGGGTTAGGAAGACTGAAGACACTTTCATACTGTTCCCTTAGTATGTCTGCCATTTCCCCTGGGTCGGCCACTAGGTTTCCATCGACGTCTTCTACTGTCGATATGTTTTTGGATTTTTTGTTAGCGTATGAGAAGAAAAACTTGGGAGTTACTGCTTATGTTCTGGACTGCTTGTAGTTCTTCTCTCTTCCTCTGGTCATCATGGGATTTTAGGAGTTTGCTTTCAATCTCCTGAAGGGCCTTGTGAAAGTTGGTGGCTTTACTATGTGGAGGATTTTTTGCCAATTTTCTTTTGTAGAGGCTCCTCCTCCTCATAAGGATGCGACGGTCTCGTGGGATGTGTTTTTTCTTAGCTGTACTTTTAGCCGGGACATTGGCTTTACATATTTCTTCACAAATTGTGGTGAATTTAGAGAGCATATTTGCAGCACTGTCTTCTGCAGTTTTGGTTGCCCAGTCCATCTTTAATTTGTCTTTAATTTCCGCCCATTTAATATCTTTGTGGTAAAAATTTAATTTTGCCATTCCTGTTTTTTCTTGCTGACCTTGCTGTGGTTTATTGAGCAAGGCATTTATTGCGAGAGACGCTTCGCAGATTTTGTGGTCCGACATGGTGGTCTCGTAGAGCTCGTAGGAGTGCATAATCCCATGGTTATTGCTAGCTACTAGGTCTAGTATGTTAGATCCTCTTGTTGATTCGGATATAAATTGGGTTAGGAATTTAGTCCGCATAAGAGACGCCAGTAGCCTAGCTTGTTGTTTTTCTCCATTCGTTCCTCCCACCACTTCCAATGTCTCCCAGTTCATGTGTGGGAAATTGAAGTCTCCAAGGAGTAAGAATTCTGTGTTGGGAGCTGGCATGTGTTCTACTGTATGAATAACTTTCTTCATGACCTCAAAAAGCTCTTGTGTGGCGTTTGGAGGCCTGTATACTGCCGTTATAACAAGATTTAGATCCTTGATGGAGAGGGTGAGGATTTCACATGTCCCGTTTGAATGGCTGTCCAGGATTTCTACTGCAAATTTATTCTTTATATAAATGGCTACTCCACCATGACTTCTATCCCGACGGTCTGTGCGGTAAATTTCGAAGTCTTGGATCCACACCTCTGCATCAAGTATATCGTTGTGCAGATGAGTTTCGGTCAGGGCGAGTAGGGATATATTATCGGTGGCAGCGATTTCTTGCAGTAGGGGGACTTTGTTCTGATTACACCTTGGATACAGCCCTCTGATGTTACTTGTTAGTATCTTGGTTAGTGGTAACTCCAGAAGGCCCTCTTCCAGTTGTCCTGTCCTTCTATTTTTCCCATCACTACTGACATCATTTGTTGAAGCTGTTCTTGTTGTGCAGCTAGTTTCTCGACTGTTTGCCGAAAAAAACCTGCATCATTTGTGTGGGCCGGTCTCTGGGTGTTCTGTCTCATGTCTACAGCTACTCTTTCCATTTCAGGCTCCTGTCTTGGCGATTTGTTGTTGTTGCGCTGGCTTCTGATTGGGGTTCTACTGGATGGATATCCCCTGGCTTGATTGTATGGTACCGGTACTGGTGGAGGTTGTTGCTCTCTGTTTGGCCTAATGGTTCCTATGGTGTGGGGATATTTGCAGTTCTGAATGGTGCAAGCCCCGTTAGGTTAGGTAAGGTTGTTAAGTTAGGCTAATGTCTTTTCAAATCACTATCGGGGAGCGTGTCTCAACATCGATCGATAGGCCTAATGGGGAAAATAGGTTTTCCCGAGATTTCTAATTACTGTAATTACAAACACTATATATATATATTGATGCAAATGACCAATTTTGTTTATAAAAAACACTCTGAAAATTTGTGGTATTAAAATAAAAAAAATCCTAAATCACTCCCAAGCGTTTAATGTGGTCGAATTTTGATAATATTCAAGGACACTAGTGCGACGTTATGAGAAACAATTGGTCAAATTGGATTTTCGGTCACGTAGCCTATGTGTTTTTTGTATTATAATCCTTTTTCTCATCAGTTCCTTCATTGATTAGTGTGTTTTAAGGTGTTTTTCCTTCTGGAAATTCATATTTACCCATTATTTTGCAATATTAAAACATGCCCCCTAAAACCATATTTTGTCATTACCCTAACCTAACCTAACCTGGGGGCTGCCACCCCCAGACCCCTACAGGGTTAGTATTGATATAGAATATGACAAAATACTAAAACTACGGTAAAAAAATGAAAAATATTAGTTCTCAGCTGATGGCCGCCATCACCCTTATTTAACCCACAAAGTCTAAGGAAAAATAATTTAATATGCAGCGGTAAAGACATATATATATATATATATTTTTTTTTCTATGTGATTGAGGGAGGCAAAAGGCATAACTGCCTATAGCGAGTGCCTCCCCCATAGTTGAAAGAGTGACAGGGCCAAAATCAAGGGACGTTCGAGCCAAAATGCCTGGACACACGGAGTTTGAAGCAATTTAAGTCATAGGAAGAGGGAAAGACTGATTCTGGGAGAGAGTTCCAGAGCTCAGCTGTTGAGTAGAAGAAAGTTTGAGAGTAACGTTTCACTCTTGGGTTGGAGAGTTGCACAGAGTAGGGGTGGGATTGAGTTGCAAGACGGGTACCACGTGCCCTACGTAAAGGAGGTGGTATGCACTGGGATAGCTCTGAGGAACACTGATTATTATAGTAGCGATAGAATAGCGAGAGAGATGCAACATTGCGGCGGAGAGAGAGAGATTGCAGAGAGTTGGTGAGTGGACGGGAGTTAATGATACGAAAGGCCTTCCTTTCAACTTTGTCTAGGAGAGCGGTGTGAGAGGAACCTCCCCACACATGTGAACAATACTCAATACAAGGGCGCACTATGCCCCTGTACAGAGCAAGAAGCTGTGCAGAGGAAAAGAACCCCCTAAGGCGGTTGAGCACACCCAGCTTCTGGGAGGCTGCCTTAGCAAGACTGGTAATATGGTCCTTCCAAATGAGAGCAGAAGAAAAAGAGACACCAAGAATATTGAGAGAAGATGAAGGGTTGATTTTTGTATTGTTGAAGAATAAGGGATAGTCCGCTGGGAGATCCTGACGGGTAGATAGATGGAGAAATTGGGTTTTGGAAGCATTAAGTTAACAAGGTTTTCTCTGCCCCAATTGGAAATAGTATTTAGATCAGAATTTAAGAGTTCTATGGCTTCATTACGTTTGTCGTTGAGGGATTGCTGGCTGGGGCGTTCTGAAAAACTAATGGAGTAGTGTAAGGTTGAGTCGTCTGCGTATGAATGGATGGGAATTAAGGTACAGTTAAGGAGATCATTTATAAAAATTAGAAAGAGAATAGGAGATAGGACAGAGCCCTGAGGAACACCGGAGTTTATAGGGTGAGGAAGTGAACAATGGCCGTCCACAACCGCGGCTATGGAACGGCCGGAAAGGAAATTAGAGACAAAGGCACAGATGGAGGGATAGAAACCGAAGGAGGGTAGTTTAGAAATTAAAGATTTATGCCAGACTCTATCGAAGGCTTTCGATATGTCTAGTGCAATAGAAAAAGTCTCACCGAAGTTCCGAAAGGAGGATGACCAAGAGTTAGTAAGATATGAAAGAAGATCACCAGTAGAGCGACTAATACTCTAATACAAAGCTATAGTATACATTTAGAACATCATATCCCATACGTGACCTAAAATCCAGTTTGTCCAAACAGGTCATTAGGGAAAATAGGCAACAATAGATTCGCCATATTTTTCTCCATGCTAGTCCGCATGGAGGATTTTCGTGGTTAGCCTATACTGATGTTTTGGACCGACAGTTAGCCCATCGATCTTTTTAGGCCTAATAGGTCCGGTAGAGCATATACATCATTGCTATAGGCTATATGTCATTAACCCTCTCAGACATATGACGCAATTTTGAGCCTATTAGGGATACTTTAAAACCTTTGTTACCATCAGGGGTATTTAGAAACCTTTAGTATAGTTACTTCAACCTCCGCAGTTGTCTTTGAGTTAGCTGTGGGCAGAAAACTAATTTTGGAGAGGTAATTATAAGAGTGAGAGAACTCTATTTCTTATTGCTAATCTGGCAACCTCTGCGTCATATGAGTCTGAAGGGGTTAAGAGCTGAAATGTAATATAGCCTAAGGGAGAAAAAAAAAAAAAAACGCTAAAATACACATATATATATACTGTAAAACAATTAGTTTTTCAGCCAGTACCCATCCAGCGGGGGTGTGGGGGCGGCAGCCCCCACCCATATACAGTACTAGGTTAAGTTAGGTTAGGTTGTTAGGTTAGGCTAATAGCACATAGGCCTAGGCCTAAAAAAGAATAAAAATAAAAATAAAAAGTAACCCAACCAGGGTGGGAGCCTGGGAGGGTTTGTGGCTTTGGCTCCGCTGCATGTCTGCCTGCCGAGATCGGAACCTCTCCAGGTGGTCGGGGGCCGGGGGAGTGCTGGAGCGACCTTGGTGACCCTGGTCTCTGGGTCTTCTCCTGGGTGACCTGGATGTGTGAGTTTGTGCTTTTTATCTGTGTTTATTTGTTGTTTTATGTTGTTTTTGTGTTTTCTCTGTTCTTGCTCTGTCTTGAGTCGGCTACCCCCAAAATGGGGATTGGGCCTGAGCATATAGATAGATAGAACCCAACCAGCGGGGGTGTGGGGGCAGCAGCCCCCACCCATATACTAGGTTAGGTTAGGTTAGGTTAGGCTAATAGCCTAGCACATTAAAACAAAAACAAAATAGCCTAGGCCTAACCCAACCAGCGGGGGTGTGGGGGCAGCAGCCCCCACCCATAATTTTTTTTTTTTTTGTTTTCTATATTCCAACTTACTTCCTCTCGGGCATAGGCTGAGAGCCTTAACATTCACCGCTTTACAATGAACAGTGAAGCCCGTGAGGTCTTGTTCCAGTCTAGGGAGTGAGACATGTGAAGCACGTAGAGCACAACGAGCACCTGCCATCTTGCCTTCACATGAGGCACGGTGCTCACTCATGGCCCGAAACGACCCCATCCCTGAAGCCATCTCGTTCCCGTGCTTCACTGTCTCACCCACTACACTCGGACTCTCACACTTACACACACACACAACGCCACCTGTTGAGCAGATAACTCACCAGGCATTGCACCCCTATAGCATATTTTGAATATGGGAATATTCATACAGTGCTATTTAATCAGGGAACAATGAGGGTATTTTATTGACGTTTCGGTGGGCTTTGTGGTAATGCACTGATACTAGGTACAGCACAAATTCCATCCCAATAATATCTTCCCATTGATACATCGGGATTTGAACCCGGGACCTTTGGATTACCAGGCCAGTGGCAAGACCACTCCACCACACCTCCCCTAGGATAGGTTAGGTAATGTTGTTAGGTTAGGCTAACGTCTTCTCAAAGTTGACAATTTTTATAACATAAGATATTAGGCTACCCACTCCACCCCGTGAAATCCGAGCCAGCTTTCGTCAAAAGTTGGCTCGGGTATTCACAAAATTGGGTTTTATGGGTTTGCAATTTGGAAAAACCCGAGCCAAGTTTTGATACAAAATGCTATATTGTTGTATTTTTACGCTTTTAACCCCTCATTTTCCCTGAACTTCATAGCCTTCCCCAGTAGTGGGGGGCGTGTTTTTAGATTGTTGGATAATGGGTAAATACTCATTTCAGCTCCTCTTCAGTATAAAACAACACTATATCTGAGGGAAAAATTATAAAAAAACAAAAATGAACTTACTAAAATCGCTGTCGGTCCAAAAAGTCAGGTTTACCATTTTCGTTATCAACAAATTGAAAAATACTCACTTCACAGACAAATACACCAAAAATCTAAGTCAAAGCGGGGGTGTGGGGGCGGCAGCCCCCACCTATAATACTAGGATAGGTTAGGTAAGGTTGTTAGGTTAGTCTAATGTCCTTTCAAAGGGGTATATCCTAGGCTAGTAAACACTAAGATAGCCTATACCCGGTCAGAGGTAAGAAGAAGAAGAAGAAGAAGAAGAGTCCTGCAGTAGTCTCCTTGAATGCTACCCGAATTTTGAGTTGATTATGGGTTAATAACTTAATAGTGGCTCAGTTTTACTGGCAACCTAGGCCTAGGCTATTCATTAGCCTAGAATTTATAGGTCTAGGTTGGCAAAAAAAAACGTGACTCCTAACCTCTGTACCTCAAAAGGGTGAAAGCAAATGTTGTTGTTGTTGTTCCCTAAGCTGCCTGGCCGCTTCATTACTGCTCATCAGAACTGTATCATCAGTAAACAGCAGTACAGGTAGCTTCGACTTGTTTCCCTCCCTTATCAGCGATATACCAACATCCACTGCTCTTCCTTGTACAGGTCTCCCTCGATTTACGATTGGGTTACGTTCATGAAAACCCGATCATACAATAGAAAATTCATATAGCAAACCATAAATTTAATGGGGTCAATGGGGATGCGTTCTTGGACCAGCCAAAACCCAAACCGAAACACCTAAAAACCTATAATATTATCGTAGATTGGGGCATCAGATAGTGAAGGAGACCTGTATTTCTTTCATGACTCATCAACATATACAGTAAACAACCAAGGGGACATCACACAACCCTGTTTCAACCCAACATTCAGATCAAAGAACTCGCTCTGCTCATTTTCCACATGTACTGCTGCCTTTACACCCTCATACATGCTCTTCAGTCTTCACTGCTTTCAGCAACTTGCCATCTACTCCGTTTATTCTAAGTACTGTACCTTCCATATACAGTACAGTACCTTCTCTATCCACTTTGTCATAGGCCTTCTCGAAGTCCATAAAGGGAACATACAGTACAGCTTTTGTTGCTTCTCCAGATATACTGTATCTCCACAACACATTTCAGGGTAAAAATCTGATCTACATATCCTCTTCCCTTCCTAAAACCGCCCTGCTCGTCACCTATCCATTTCTTCATTCTCGCTCTCAACCTCTCAATCATTACCTACTGTACACCTTCCCTATTATGCTTAAAAGTCATATTCTTTGGTGGTTACCACACACTCCTCTTTCCCCTTTACCCTTATATAGGGGGACTATTATGCCTCTCTTCCAGTCATCAGGTGCACTCCCCTTCTCCCATGCTAGCTTGCACATTTTCCAGCCCCATTCAATCACTATAGCTCACCACCATACCAACAGTTCTCAGGATTTTGTTGGATATTCAACTCTAGGCTACTCAATACCGTATCCAGTAATGTTTGAATGTCCAAAGTCCAATATCCAACAGAGTTTAAAATTTTATTGGATATTCAACTCTAGGCTACTCAATATCCAGTAATGTTTGAATGTCCAAAGTCCAATGTCCAAAGTCCAATATCCAACAGTTTTCAGGTTTTATTGGATATTCAACTCTAGGCTACTCACTGTCCAGTAATGTTTGAATGTCCAAAATCCAATATCCAACAGTTTTCAGGTTTTTATTGGATATTCAACTCTAGGCTAATCAATATCCAGTAATGTTTGAATGTCCAAAGTCCAATATCCAACAGTTTTCAGGTTTTAATTGGATATTCAACTCTATAGGCTAATCAATATCCAGTAATGTTTGAATGTCCAAAGTCCAATATCCAACAGTTTTCAGGTTTTTATTGGATATTCAACTCTAGGCTAATCGATATCCCGATATCCAGTAATGTTTGAATGTCCAAAGTCCAATATCCAACAGTTTTCAGGTTTTATTGGATATTCAACTCTATAGGCTAATCAATATCCAGTAATGTTTGAATGTCCAAAGTCCAATATCCAACAGTTTTCAGGTTTTATTGAATATTCAACTCTATAGGCTAATCACTATCCAGTAATGTCCAAAGTCCAATATCCAACAGTTTTCAGGTTTTATTGGATATTCAACTCTATAGGCTAATCAATATCCAGTAATGTTTGAATGTTCAAAGTCCAATGTCCAAAGTCCAATATCCAACAGTTTTCAGGTTTTTATTAGATATTCAACTCTAGGCTACTCAATATCCAGTAATGTTTGAATGTCCAAAATCCAATATCCAACAGTTTTCAGGTTTTATTGGATATTCAACTCTAGGCTAATCAATATCCAGTAATGTTTGAATGTCCAAAGTCCAATGTCCAAAGTCCAATATCCAACAGTTTTCAGGTTTTTATTGGATATTCAACTCTAGGCTAATCAATATCCAGCTCATAGCTTAGGTCTACTTAGGCATGAGTAGATTAGCCTAGTTTCATACAATCCATGCAGCCATGCTAACCTTTGTAACCTAACCCAAGGTATGCCTAGATGTATAAAAAAGGTGATTGTAGATATTAGCTAGGCCTAGCCCTAGATAAACTAGTGATAGACTCACATAGGCTAATCACAGTATTCACATACATATCCCGTCCAGTCCCAGCGACGACTATAGCCGTCAATAGATAAGTCACTCCACTGCTTACAAAATTACAGTTTATTCACTTACAGTTCAACCTTTTTAAAGTTTGCATACATAGTACGAAGTCTCTATCAATATTTGACTTTATGTTACAGATAAATAAATGTCATGAATTTTGTCAGATGTTTTCCTGTGTGGTGACTGCGGATGCCTGGGAGTAGTTGTAGTTTAAGTAGTATTTTGGGCAGGGGGCTGGGAATCCTTCTCCCCTTGTAAAATTCTCCGGAATGAGTTGTGTTACCGGACGTACGTCGTGTAAACACATGAGTTGATGTCAAACAGCGGGGGAGTGGGGGCTGCCGCCCCCACTAAAAATATTAGGATTTGTTAGGTTAGGCTAATGTCCTTTCAAAGGGTATAGTAAACACTAGGATATACCCGGTCAGAGGTAGGTGATACTCCCGATAACACAACTCTTGCTAATTCTCCTACTCATCGAGACTGAGAAAGGAGCGAGGGAACGTGAAAGTGGTCCCGGACCCTTGAATGATTCTGTTCGAGCTCTGGCTCGAGTCGGCCACCCCCAGCAATGAGGTATGTGCCCGAGTACAGTACTGTACTGTATATACATACCGATACCGGTATAGGCTACATTACTATTACCGATATTATTATTATTATCATTATTAACCCATTCCCTGCAGGTGACGTTCTGGAACGCATAGGCAATTTACAGCAATTTCCAGGCTTTAAAAGCCGTAGAAATCGAGTGTCAGTGGGCGGGAGCGTGAGGGACCTCCCTCCGACCCTCAGAGCAGCCAGCCGTTCACTGAGGGAGACTGTGTCTCGCGCGGTGTCTCACAACAGTGTTGCCGAGCGAGCGAGAGCTAATAATTAGCGAATTTTCCGGCTGCGGATGAACCCCGCCACCTACAAAGCTCGTTCTGGTCTCATTTTGAAGCTATTTTCGCCTAGTTTTCGGCAGAATACAGTTCATTTAATGCAGATGCTTGATTAATCATTCAGGAGTGCCTGAATATGCCCTAAATAGCGCAAATAAGCCCGCAGCGTAAGTATTAATATTATTGTTATTATTATTATTATTATTATTATTATTATTATTATTATTATTATTATTACTTTATATTAACAGGTGAGTGTGTTCCCCCATGGCTGAGGTCCACATCATTGGTCAAGTTAGTGGAGCCAGTACCGTCCCTCACACTTCACTCTTCTGCAAGTGGTCCATACAATTAGGTATGTTAATTGTATATTATAACTGTAATAGTAGTACTGTAGTAGTAATGTACAGTATTCTTCTTATTGTTCTTTTTTTAGGTTCACATCATTGGTCAAGTCAGTGGGGCCAGTGCCTTTCCTCATACTTCACTGTTCTGCAAGTGGTTCTTGCCTTTCGTATATAGCAAGAGTTTGGGCAGCTTGGTCTAGTAATTCATGGTAAATAGCCAGTAAAGTCCCTGTAACAAGGGCACACCCTGAGCCTGTCAATCAAGGGAGAGCACAGCGTTCAAAGCTTCATCAACTACATCATGTTAGGATAAAAATTAGGGATGTACCGATGTATCGGTATCGGTGGTATCGGCCCTTTTTTAGAGTATCGGTATTGGTATCGGTATCGGCTGATTTTCTACCGATACCTAGAAGTAATTTGCTATGTCACATATCACTCACTGAAGGAGTGAAAGTTGCTTGGTTCAGCAGTGATTGGTTGTTTTATAATTATGAAAAATATATATTTGTTGGAATCTTGGTACATATCTGCTCCACCATCTTCAATTGAGAGTGAAAGACTATTTAGCATTGGCTGAAATGTGTATTAACCTCACAGGAGTCGCCTCAGTGCAGCCACAGGTGAAAAGCTCATGTTTTTGAGCTACAATCTAAGAATGTCAAATTTTAGTTACTGAGAAATGAACAGTTTGTGTTAGTAATTGGTTTTGTTTTGCCTCGGCCACCTCCAATACGGGGTATTTGCCTGAGATAAATAAAAAAATAAATAAAATATAAAATTTTGTTTTGTGTTGCATTTTTCTTTATTTTATTTTTATTTTTTTTAGAAATAATCACTATTATGTAATTTATTCATTTATTAAATTTGAAATCCCTGCACGAGATGTTTCATTAAATCCGTATCATTTCGTTCTAGTTTTTAGTAACTTTTAAGTTTTTACCCATATACAGTATACATAATACAAGTGTTGATTTTAGTAACATGTTACCTAAGTTTAATAACAAAACTGATAAAGGAGAAAATTACATGATCATGGACAACAGTCTTACAGACTTTCCTGGTGCACAGGTATCGGTATCGGTAATTTTTTTTTGGTATCGGTATCGGTATCGGTCAAAATTTTGGTATCGGTACATCCCTAATAAAAATTACTAAAGGGTATACCAGATTGTGAACGTGGGGGGGAGCTGCGCGTAGGGGTAGACCTAAAATGACGTGGGATCAGGTACTCCGGTCCGATCTCAAAATAAAGAACTTGACAACAGAGCCAGCCCTTGACAGGGACGCCTGGAAAGCCGCCATTTAGGATGTGAGACTGTAACCACATTCTCTGTGGACAAAATGGTCATTAAACATGTATGTATGTATGTATACATAATGCAGTGAGAGCATAAATATGCAACCCTCTGTATCCCCTAGGTGGAGGTTGGAAGGTGGTGGAAGGTGTAAGAGAAGGACAGACACAGGCGGATCAGGGTGAGACAAGTGGATCAGCAACTTGGTGTCATCCTATTGATCTGCACCTCCACTCGCGGCATACAGGGTAAGTTACTTGGTTTTGTCGGTGGATCGAGCCAGCACTGTCACAATGTTATTGGTAGATGTCAAGCCCGGGCAACTTAACTTAGTGATTCGTGACTAACGCCTAATGTTCATGGCCACCCCTTCTCGGAAATTACGACATCTGGCAAAAGAAAAAAAAAATAGATAAATAAATAAATAGAAAAAATATCTGATCACAGTTTTCTTCCCTTTACACTAAATATAAAAATACAAAATCTGATCACAGTTTTACCTCCCTTTACACTATTCTTGCAGTCAGTGTTTTATGTTTCAAAAGAGATCAAGTGGCAGTAACAATGTCTGCCAGATGCTAACCCATGAACTGCTATAGTCTATTCGCTGTAAGTAGGCGAGAAATCATGACTTCTAATCCTCTCTAACTCAAAAAGGGCTAGAGCAAATTGGCTGTAAATTTCCACATTTATTCTTTGGCTGACTTCCCAAATGGTAGAAATATTAGCTTGATTACTCCAGTCGTTTTTGAGTTACAGAGGTTAGAGGTCATGATTTCTCGCCTACTTACAGCGAATTGACTATAGAACCTGTGCAAAATAAAAGGTCAAGTTGAGGGAGGGTGGGTGGGGTATAAAGAGGGGGAGGATGTGGTATGGAGAGATGCCACTACTTTCTATGCGTCACCCAATATTGAGACATTTCCCGGCACTGTCACAGTATTTGAAGGGTTGTTTTTACACATGTTTAAGGGGATTTGGGCCGGTTTTCTGGACCACTTTCTCCCTCATGTTTAGCCCCATTAGTTTTCAGATGTTAAAATGTTTGCCCCATTAGTTAGTCGATTTTAAGACCTTTCACCCCATTTCTTAGTCAATATTTAGACCTTTCATGCTATTTAGGTGTCGATTTTTTCCCTGGCAAACGATAGTGAGCCTGTAATGTTGGAAGAATCGGCCTTTGGCCGGGAAATTTTTCTACCGAAAAATGTACAAATTAATCTAGAAGAGGGATCTAATGGATGTGTTTTTTTTTAATTTGATGGAGGTCTAGGGAGGAAACTAGAAAAATAATGAATACATGCAAAAATTGCCCAAAAAGTGAACCATCCCCCCTTAAATACCATGCTTCCGGAAGGACCGTCTCAGTCCCTGGGTTAATATAGCGTTCTCTGTCCCCAGGTTGGCCTCGGTTACTGCTACAAGTGTACCGTCAAGATGACCTTGGTCGTGTTGACCTATGTGGGTACGGTGTGACCCATATGCCAACATCACCAGGTCAACACTCCATCACCTGTCATACATGGAGACCTATGGGTACGTTCTACGGCTCTCTTTATTATATTTAACATACTGTAATATATACTGTATAGTAAAACTCGCAGGAAAAATTAAACATTGGAACACCAAGCTTTCGTCTATTCTCTCTGAAGATGTCTTGAGAGAATAGACGAAAGCTTGGTGTTCCAATGTTTAATTTTTCCTGCGAGTTTTACTACATAATTAGATCACTAGTATTTGTGATTTAGTCTTCATATACTGTATATCTATACATATGTCTGGAGTCGGCCACCCCCAGCTATGGGGTATGTCACGGTATAGTAACATAGAAGGTAGACGCACCGAATTCTTGAACTCATATACATAAAGGCTTCTAAAAAGCACTAAACAGACTTCTATTAATTATTTTTATTTTGTGACTTCACGCTCAACCATGGTACCGTCATAATATTATTATAAGATATAGTTGTCGGAATAACGTTGATTATTCTATAAGCGAATATTTAGTGAAATATTCGTATACCATCGTTTGTTGACATAGGCTCCGCTATAGTGTTATTTCTGGCCGTCAGAGGGCACCACCGTCCGTTATTCTCCCCCCCCCCCATTTTGCTTCGTAGAAATCTATGTTCCCTCTAGCTGGCCATATATTTATACAAATCATCTCTCCACATCCCCTACGCCTTCATACACCCTCACACGCCATCACTGGGTGAAAGTTGATGAGTGTCAGAGGCAAACTACGTGAATTTAAAGGAAGTTAATCAAGGGATAAACGAGAATCCGTTTAGGCCTAGCTTTTCTCCCGACCGACGAATCGAATATCACCAACACCTTCGAAATATCTTTTCATATAAACTACACATATATCAAATAACAATGCTAACATGTAGCTTGGGTCCTACTACAATAATATCGATATCAATCGACATTACTCTACATATTAGGTAATTAGGTCAACAAAAATATCATCGCATTTCTGCGGTAAAATTTGAAGCGACGTCGGCTATATACTACCTCATACCCGTATATATATTCTTCAAATGCAAAAAATAACAACTTTAGCAAATAGACTAGGGTCCTGTCACACTATATATGTATATGTTTATCCATGTCACTTTACATTTTCGGTGGAAAACGCAATATACTGATCCTGTTAGAACACCATATTTAGCTTGGGAAACGGTACAAGAGTCATTCAGTGACGTCACGGAGGCCCAAACAAGTGACTGTCGTGGTTCCAATACTACCGCCATGCGTCTACCTCCTTATGTTACTATACCGTGGGGTATGTGCCTGTGTATATACAGTACATACATACTGTACATACATTTTCATAAATATTGTGCAGTTCCTGTTTTGGTTTGTTAATTTTGCAAGATTTACATATTAATTCCTTGTTCCAGGAACGTTTGCGGAGGAAGTAAGAAGAGCGTTCGTCGGCGGTGGACCACAGTTGCTCTCCATGGAATTCATCCACTCTTCCTCCGAGCGCTACAGACTTCACACCATAGCGGCCGGCAAGGTAACAATACATATATACATACAGTATGTATGTATGTTTATACTCAGGCACATATAGATCTTCCTCGATTTACGATTTGGTTACGTTCCTGAAACCCCGATCATAACTAGAAAAATTGTATAACGAACCCTAAAATTATTGAGGTAAATGGGGATGCGTTCTGGGACCAGCCAAAACACAAACACAAACACCTAAAAACCTATAATAATATCGTAGATCAAGGCATCGGATAGTGAGGGAGACCTGTACATACAGTATCTTATGTATGTATGTATATACTCAGGCACATACCCCATAGCTAGGGGTGGCCGACTCGAGACAGAGGCTAAACAGAAACAACATATAAAGTTCCAATTCTTAGGGTCTGAGACCACTTTCACGTTCCCTCGCCCCTTTTTTCTGTCTCGACTAGTAGGTGAATTTTACAAGGGATTTGAGATTCCTAGCCTCCTGCCTCTGAAGTAGGAAAAGTAGTACATTCCTCCCTCGGGTAGCGCGGGTATATCGTACTGGGACCGCGCCGCGCTACGCAAACACGCGCTACACAAAGCTTATGGGATTAATTCTATTGGTTCTGACGACTTCCCCAAAGTCACCTTTTTGACCATTTACCACCCAATAACCTTACCAAATATGGATCAAACATTAGTAACAGACAACCTAACCCTATTTTACAGATCATATCTATGAAATGAGACACACAGGTAAGTTACTGTTCATTACCTTGTCGAGTGGTGCTGTGGATGTGGTGCGTCGCCTTTCTCTCTCCCGCCCGCCCGCCTGCCCCCTCCCCTCCCCTCCCCTCACCCAGCTGGCGTTCTTCCTCCTCCGAATCGTCACCCTGCTGCCGTTCCTGCTGTTCCTGGCGGTCACGGAAAAACTCTGTGATCCTTCTCTGTTGGCGAGCATTGACCCTCTCAGTAAACATCTCGGAGTAGTGTCTCAGCAGAGTTGAGAGTTGCATAGACGTTGCTCGAGCCCTATCCCTATTTGGATCCTTGTTCTGGATACGGTCAGCCAAGCGATCAGCCAACTCGACAATCTCACGTAAGTCACTGGTGATAGGGTCTCCATCGTTAACTCCATCTTCGGCAGGCGCTTCTTCATCCGCTAGTTCCTCATCCAATTCCTGCAGTAAGTCCTCGGGATCCTGCTCAGGTGGAACAATCATCTCTCGGACGTCTTCCTCGTTGATATCTTGTAGGCCTGCCACGTTACGAGCTGCTGCCACTGCCTGTTCAACCGCAGCTCTACCCTCTGACGCTCACCTGGCAGGTCTAGCTTGTGGCCAGGTAACCCCTCCAAAATATTCCTCCATGCGTGGTGGATAGTGGGCTGGTTGATTGAGTTCCAACTCTCGACAATGAAGTCAATTCCCATTTTTATGTGGAATTGCTTCCAAAATTGGAAGACTGTAAGGGTGGCTGGATTTTCAGGGGGATCTTGGGCTTGTGCAGGGGCTGGATCTTGGGCTTGTTCAGGGGCTGGATCTTAGGCTTGTTGTGGGGCGGCATTGGGGTCATCAGGATCAGAATCCAGGTCGGACATCTGATCAATTTCTTCATTTGTGTCGGTTGCAGAATCCAACATTAAGAAGGTCTTCGTGGCATAGGCAGCTTTAAGACAGGCGATGATCTCCTGATCTAATGGCTGTAGAAGAGAGGTTGTGTTGGGTGGCATAAACATCACCTTTATTGAAGGGTGTCTGTCAACTAGCAGGGGCGAATGACCAGGTGCGTTGTCCAGCAAGAACAGGATCTTAAAAGCTAGATTTTTCCGCAGACAAAACTGTTCAAGTTCAGGTACAAGATGTTTATCAAACCACTCAAGACTGAGGGCAGCTGACATCCATGTTTTCTTGTTGGACATCCAATGCACGTTGAGACGTGACATGTCTAAGTTCCTGTAGGGCGAGGTTTCTTAGCTCGGTGGATGACTAGGGGCTTCATCTTGCAAGACCCTGAAGCATTGCACGTCAAGAGCAATGTTACCCTATCCTTTGCCCCTTTGAAACCCTTGGTGCTCTTCTACTTCCTGTGGATGTAGGTGCGTTTGGGCATTTTTTTCCAAAAAAAGCCTGTCTCATCGGCGTTGAAAATCTGGTCAGCTGAATATCCACCCTCTTCTATAATCTGGCGTAGGTAGGCAGGAAATTCTCGGGCAGCTGCAACATTGGCACTTGCGGCTACTCCAGTTATTCGCACATTCTTAACCTTCTGCCGATTAAGAAAAGACCAGAGCCATCCGTGTGACGCTTGAAATGGTGGCGGGTTAGGCACGCTCAACTTGACAGCAACTTCTAGATAAAGTTTTTTGGCCTTCTGATGAATAGCTTTTCCATCAAGAGGGACCCCCCTCCTGCTTTGGCGATCAATATAACGACCAACAAGTTTCTCAGTCGTCTTGAGAACAGGGTTGGCTACCTTAAAGGCATGTTGACTCGCTACGCCTGGGTTACCCTTGAGAACTTTTCGTATCTTGTCTCTATTCTTGAAGATTGTTCGTATTGTCGATTCATTCACCCCATAAGTATGGGCAATATGTGCCTTCTTGGTACCAGATTCCACCTTCTTCACCACCTCTAGCTTCTCTAGCATTCTCTGTGAACTTGCGGCGCTTGAGTGGTGGGGGCATGGTTGTGGTGATACTTGGTAGAACAGAAACGATTTGGACGGGCACTATGTTATCACGGAGAGACGCGGCGTAGGACTAGGCCTACCCAAGCGTGGGGGAGGCCGAGCCTAGCCGAGTCTGACGTCACGGCCGAGATATGGCGAGAGATGCCGAGCCCCCAGCCGACCACAGAGCGCGCTACATAAATAAAACCGTGTTAGATGCTGACTCGGCACACTAGGGGTACCCGCGTTAGACCAAAACCGCACTGTCCAAAGCCACGCTACCCGAGGGAGGACTGTACTCAGGCCCAATATCCATTTTTTTTTTGTGGTGGTGGTGGGGGGGGGGGGGGGGACTTAAGACAGAGCCCGAATAGGGACAACATAACCGAAAACAATAAACACACCAAAACAAAATAAAAATTCACACACATCTAGGTCATCCAGGAGAAGACCCAGAGACCAGGGTCACCAATACCTAAATACTGTAGTATCGTAAAACCAGGGCATCGGATAGTGAGGGAAGCCTATGTATATCCCATATCACAAGTGACCAACATATACAGCAGGTGTTCAAGTTAATGTGCCCAATAATGTTCGTGTGGACCAGTTGTACATTCCTCTGTCGGGTTTCTCAAGTGATGTAGGATTATAGCCGGTAAGATCCTGTGTAGCGGGGAAGAACTGTTTTTCAGATGCGTCTTTACTAAAGCCGGTATCACATGAGAGCTTTTTCACTCAACATTTATCCTCAACACTGGTCTGGCAGCTTATGAGGTCAACATTTACAATACAAGCTACCAAATGAGTACAGACCACACTTACAGCGCATCACAAGCACCCCACACACCCCACACATCATCCTGGGTGGTGACTTCAACGCCAAGACGTCGGCCTGGTTTGTCGACAACCCCGACACAGACAGAGGGCTGGTGCTGCAAAACCAAACCGATAACCTCATCATCCTTAACGACATCCATCAACATACCCATATTCCTCACCAAGCCCTCTGTAACCCATCATCTCCAGACATCACCTTTTGCTCCCCAGAACTCGCCCCCACAACATCCTGGAGGGTGGTCAGAACCTTAGGCTCTGACCACCTCCCGATCATTATCACCACCAAAACCAGACTCACCCCAGCTAGCCACAAACACACATACACCAATTATAAAAGAGCTAACTGTGAAGCATTCACAAATGAGACAGAACAACACTTCACAACTCTAAACAGTACACCCATCACTAACATCAACAATTCTGTACACATACTCAATGAAACTATCCAAAGCGCTGACAAGAAACACATTCCAAGAGGTAACAGAAAAAGACACAACCCCAACTTCACGCCAGAAATTCAAAACCTCATCAGACAGCGCGACATGCTGAAGCACTCCCCAGCACCCCACACACAAGACATCACACAACAAATTCAAGCACTCAACACCCAAACTAACAACAAAATACAAGAACAACAAAAACTAAATTGGAATAACTTCCTACAAACACTTGATCACAAGGCAAACCCCAAAAAACTCTACAAAACACTAAACAGCATCACACTTTCCAACAGCAACACAACACAATCACATGCTGCAATCACAACAACAGACTCTACTCCTTCATGTAAACAACAAGCAAACACTCATCAATCACTTCTCACATGTCAGCCACCTAAAACCTCACAAAGACGACCGATGTGTCATCCGACGTAAGAGACAATTCCCCACGGACCCTGACTATGCACCCTTCACCAATCACCAGACAAAGCATATCATCCGCAATCTCAAGCACTCACCCGCCTGTGGCCTAGACAACATAAGCAACATACACCTCAGACACCTGGGACCACAAGGCATACAAGCACTCACTAACATATCAAACTACAGCTATTAACACAACACAATACCAGACATTTGGAAGCATGGTATCATCATCACATTCCCCAAACCCAACAAAGACCCCACGCTACCCTCCTCGCACCGCCCCATCACACTCCTTTGCTCCCCCTCCAAAGTCATGGAACGCCTAGTATTACAACTAATTACACCTGACCTACCCCTAGCTCCAACACAACGTGGCTTTAGGCCACTGCACTCCACAAACACTCTTCTCACAGACCTTACACAAAGAGCTTTTGACGGCATCAACTCAGCTAGACCACCACACAGATCACTATTAGCCACACTCGACATTAGTAAAGCCTTCGATGCCATCCCCCGCCACAGCCTAACAAGCAAATTCTACAACACAAACATGCACAACAACACAAAAAGGTGGCTGGCCAACTTCCTAGCAGGCAGATGTGCACACGTATCTTTTGCCGGTCAGTCATCTAAAATCAGAAACTTTCCAAACGGAGTCCCACAAGGATCCGTCCTATCGCCCGCACTCTTCAATCTGTACATGCATGATATAACTACACCCAATACGCCCCAAATAAACTTAGCCTCCTATGCAGATGACATAACACTCACATGCACACACCATGACCCAAAAAGAGCAACAGATCTCCTTCAACCCTATCTCAACACACTACATGGCTGGTGCACTACAAACAGACTTAATCTAGCCCCAGCCAAATCCACCGCAACCCTGCTCACAAGTTGGACAGGAGAACACGAGTGCATCCCTCGACTCACCATAAACAACACACCCCTAACACATACACACACGCCCAAAATCCTAGGAGTAACATATGATACTCATATGACATTCAAACAGCACACCACAAACATTGAAAGGAAACTGACACCCAGACTTGGCGCCCTCAGGTCACTTGCTCACACAAAATTTGGACACAACAAAGAAACTACCACCACAGTATATAAACAATACATAAGATCAGTGATGGAATGCGCAAGCCCAGCCTGGGCTTCTAACCTAGCTGAAACACATCATAAGACCTTGCAGACTATTCAAAACAAAGCCCTGAAGATCATTGCAGGCTGCACAGCTGCTGCACCCACAGATCACCTGCATCAAGAAACCAAAATCCTCAAAGTCAAAGACCATCTGGACATGAGAGGCACTCAATTCCTGGCAGCAGCCTCCACGAACCAAGACCGCCCACTAAACTACATGGCAACACACCCACAGACACCAAGAAATATCAAAACAACACCCAGCACACGGTATCACACACAATTATTGTCCTCTCTCCCTCCCTGCCCACCCCGAACCAACTTCCAGAAGCACATCCATACTCATATCTCTCACCGATCCATCCACTCACTCACAGACAACACGCAGCTGCATGCACGACCTCCCGAAATCCATCCTTCCGAATCCTCCCTTCCTCGCGAGGACAGAGTCCACCTGGCCAGGCTGAGATGCGGACACCATCCAGCTCTCCTGAGCTATCAGAAGAGACTGGATGACTCCGTTGTCGACGCCTGCCCGGGATGTAACACAGCACCCCATACCATTAAACACATCATAGAAGACTGCATTTCACACAACCACTTACGCCAACAACACAATCTACACTCAATGAGAGTTCTGTGGGAAAGCCCGATCGTGGCCATGGCCTTTCTC
This sequence comes from Paralithodes platypus, assembly GCA_032716605.1. Taxonomy (NCBI): domain Eukaryota; kingdom Metazoa; phylum Arthropoda; class Malacostraca; order Decapoda; family Lithodidae; genus Paralithodes; species Paralithodes platypus. Next base: position 53,862,763 of record CM064514.1, on the reverse strand, counting down.
AGGGACTCGGGGCTGTTCGGCCAGGCAGCTTAGGGAACAACAACAACAACAACCATATTTCACTTCACAATCTTCATAATAACTGAGAAATCTTGATAGGAACTTTGCAATTTTTCGTCAGTTGAAAAGAAACGGGGTATAGGCTAAGTGCCACAGAGCTATAATGATCGTTGAGACTTAGCTGCCTATGAAGCTGCCTTGACCCTCAGAACATCAACGCTCGTAATCTTTCAAAAAAAATCCTTTCATTTATTCATATATTTTTTAGTTTCCTCGCTAGATCTCCCTCAAACTTAGAAAAACACCCCCTAGACTCACCCTCAAAGATAAATTTGTACATTTTTCGGTAGAAAAATGTCCCGGCCTGGTTCCTCAAAAAATTTCGGGTATTTTTTTAAGGTTGATGGAGGTCTAGGGAGGAAACTAAATAAATAATAGATAATACTTTTAAGTAAATACCTAGAAACCTCCCCTTAACCCTTCCTACCCGGTCTGCCTTAGGTAAGGACAGCACGAAAGAAGGGCCGCTACCCGGTATGCCTTATCTAAGGCATGAGCTTAATAGCCTAATTAAGCTTGGTCCGAACGCCGTGCGTACGACGTATGTCAACAAACCCAAGCGTTCGTCACCGCACCTCCGAAAACAAGAAGGAGAAGACTCCTCAATGTTATTGTTCTGACGTCATGACGAAATTAGTGTCTAAAAAGCCCCCATATTGGCAACATCTCTGCAATATTGGCTCCACTGAAATCGTCATCACAACTGAACCAGTTGACTTACAGAGCTCTACTCAATGCCAAAATACAGATTGAAAACCGCACTACGATTATAGATGAGTGGGAAAGTTCTAGCAGTGAAAATAAACATAAATACGGTAGCCTAGGCCTAGACGTTTTTCAGCCATATCGCCCGGGTAGGGGCGACCGTCATTGGGTAAGACAGCCCGGGGAGGAAGGGTTAATCTGACAATCTCAGTAGGAACTATAGACCAACAGCTAGAGGGTGATACGAAACTGAAAACAATAATGTGTTTTATCTTTCTCGTCTTTGCGAACGGTTGAATCTGACTGTACTGATATTGTATATATATAAACATCCACCGAGGCAGCAGTCACTTGGATATGAGAAAGTGACATACTATATCCTGTTCCAAATAAGTAGGCCATTAACCTCTGTAACTAATAAACAACTAGAGTAGTAAACCGAGTACAGTTGTTGTTGTTGTCGTTGTTCCTTAAGCTGCCTGGCCGAACAGCCCCGAGTCCCTAAGGAAGGCTATGGCCACGGTCAGGTTTTCTCACAGGGCTCTCAAGGATAACAACAACAACCGAGTACAATAGGTAGACCGAGAAAGACGTGGGATCAGGTGGTACAAACCGATCTCGCAGGGACTGACTAAGAGGGACGTCTAAGACCGGCCTGCCTGGAATACCGCCATTAGGTGAACAGAAAGACTTACCTACTCACGTGTGGATCATAGTCTTTAATGTATGTATTATGTATAGTAATCCAGGAATGTATGCATGTATGTATATAAGTAACACCCTGTTCTTAACATTAATCATCAATTACAAACCCCAATGTACTTGAATAAACTAATGAAAGCATATGGTCCTCCCGGGATTCGAACTCGGGACACCACACCCAGAACATAAGCATCTAAAGTTCTAAACCATTACACCACCACCACAGTTACCCAGGCACATATCCTATAGCTGGGGGTGGCCGACTCGAGACAGATCTTGAACTGAAACAACATTAAAAGTTCCAATTCTTAGGGTCCGGGACCACTTTTGCATTCCTTTACCCCTTTCTCTGTCTCGTCTAGTACCGTAAAATGCTGTAACTTCGGAAATTTTTCGATGTTTTTTAACAATTTCTCCTGAGTGTAAACACATTATAGAGATTTAACTAGGTCAAGTGATGTATGGTGATAGTGCGCCGTAATCCAGGAAGCCTCCTAAAATTATCCCCCATAAGAAGAGAGTTATCCTTATCCTAAATGATGTCCGAAGTTTGCTTGAAAAGTTGATAACTTCGGACCTGTATGGCTAACTTCGGACATAGGTGATTTCTTATGGAAAATGGTTGCCAAGAAAGCTGAGATAACTTCGGACGAACGGAGGAGAACTTCGGACCTACGGTCGTGGCCTTATTTCATTCATTTTTCGGCTCCTACTATTTTATATGAATATTTTATTATTGCTGCTTATTCTTGTCCGATGTTATAGTGGAAAATGCACAGTCAATACTTTTAGGCCTGTATAATCAGTATAGGAGGGGGATATATACGATGTTTAACATATATTCTGTTTGGATCTGTTCTCGTTAGGCATCGAGCTCACTCATAGAAAATATTGAGCAGGAAAAATAACCAATGCTGTCAAATCAATAACTCGAAAATTAACTAGGCCTAGTGAAAATATATAGGTATGTATAATATATCAATGCATATACACTTTTATGAATTTGAGCATTTTTATAGGTATAACGTATTTGTTGGTGTTTCTTTCGGCAGATAAATTTTTTTTTGGACAAGATATATGCCTCTCCTAATTTATATATATTATATCCAGAATTATCCGAAATACATAAATCGGTTAGCATAGTATCATATTTTTATGGGTTTTTGGACTCAGAGAATCATGATTTGATCTTTTACCACCATGTTAATGATTTACAAGTATTATGAATGATTTTCATAGGGCAAATATTAACAAACGATTGTTTTGTTCCATGTCCGAAGTTACCATGTTTTTTTTTTAAACACAATCGGTTAAATGATACTGTTCTAGCTAGAGCGTTATACAAGTGTAACAAATTTCCTTTGGTGGATGTTGTCTCTGGTAATGTTACTACAAAATTATATCAGTCACAACATCATTCATACAAACAAATTTCTTCAGGGTGATAGAAGTTTGGCAGGGTAGCGAAAAATTTACATATTTTCGTCACATATATAATATTTTTTTTTTGTACATATACTCATGTCACTTCCCTAGGACTTTTACATGCTCTTCCTTTGCCATTTCTCTAAACGGACCCCACCAAAAAAAAAATAATAATAATAATCCATTATATAATGACAATGTCTAATTACTTATTATTAATTATTATTTTGTTATCAAGAGTAATTTTCCATATCATAAGAATGTTTTATATATACTGTATATGATTACTATACACTACAGTATATCATTATTATACAGTATATCCAATATTACTTCCTTAACCCCTTCTGTACCGCCGACATCCTTTTAACTTATTCTGGCTACTATTAGACAATTTTATGCAGTTTAAAATGTTACTCCAGCAATTAATAGGCTTGGTACTATCTTAACCCTTTTTACTAGCACAGATCTGTGGAAGGATCTGTGGGAGTTACAAGGTTTGGTCGAGATATTCTGTCGTCTTTTTATTGCTAGGCATCTTTCCCAAACTAAATATCGTCTATCAGTAGCCAGAATTAAGTAACACCCCATTCTTAACATTAACCATCAATTACAAACCCCAATGCACTCGAATAAACTAATGAAAGCATATGGTCCTCCCGGGATTCAAACTCGGGACACCACACCCAGAACACAAAAAGGACGTCGCCAGTACAGAAGGGGTGAACACAGCAACCAACCCGAAGGCTATCATGGTCACCCTTTTTGTATTTTGTTATGACCACCAACACCACCACCTGTGTACAGTATATGTTTGTACAGAACACACACAGACACACAGCTATCTTATCTCTATGTATCTGTTTGATCTGTCCACACACACACCCACATACAGGGATGACTGGACAACTCAACCAGTAGACCATTTCAACCAGTAGCTCTCAACCAGTGCCAACCTCAACCAATACTGTTAGGTTCGGTTATGTCGAGTTTGGTTGGTACTTTAAACTGACACTGGATGATTTGGCACTGGTTGAAATGGTCTGCTGGTTGAAATGGTCCGGTTGGTATGTCCGGGAACCACACAAAGGCTGTAGGTTAAGATCACGTAACCTGACTCCAGTTGTACCTCTTGGTGCTGACATATTATATTATCACCATACCCCAAATGTTTTATTAACCTTCATTATAGAGCTTGAACTTGCTGTGTACGAGTTTAAGGCTGAGCTGTATTGTTCTTGCTCAAAGGGTACTCTTCATTCATATCCATTTGTCTTTTTAGCGTTCGTATAAGTTTTGGTTTGTTTATTTTGCAAGTTTTACATTATAATGTCTTGATAGCGTAATGGATAAATGCGCGGAATGTTGGTGTGAGTATCCTAGGTTCGAGTCCTTGGAGTGCCACATGTATTTGTTGATTTCATTAATTGAGTTTAGAGGTGAAGTTGGTTGGTTGAAAAAACATAATATTTCCACATAGCGATTTTGTTTGGTGTGTTGTCGTTTCGATAGTTTTTAATTTTAACGAGTTCTTTATATTAATTTGAACAGTAACTTTTGATCGATTTCAAGTTTTATATTTTGATTAATTGCACATAGTGATTTTGAATAGTTGTTTTGTGTTTATATTGTCTGGTCCCAGTTTTGGTTAGTTTATTTTGCAAGTTTTACAATTAGTAGTTTACAATTGTGTTCCTTTAGTAAGCGTTATTTTCACATAGCGATTTTTATATGTTTTGACTTTATATTGTCTTTGTCCAAGTTTTGGTTTGTTTAGTTTGCAAGTTTTACATTTTAATTTCATATATATATTTTACTATAGCGTTGTTTCCACATAGCGCTTTTGATTAGTTCTTTTGCCTATATATTGTCTTAGTCCCAGTTTTTGTTTGTTTATTTTGCAAGTCACAATTTACTAGATTAACTTGCTAATGTATTAATGTACACCCTATGTGGTGGATTGTGTTCTATTATTTCATAATTTCATTTTGCTGAAGCGTTGTTTCCACATAGCGATTTTGATTAGTTGTTTTGTCTTTTTACTGTGTTCGTCTCAGTTTTTGTTTGTTTATGTTGCAAGTTTTACATTATAATTTCATAATGTTATTTTGGTAAAGCGTTTCCACATAGTGATTTTGATTAGTTCTTTTGCCTTTATATTGTCCTTGTCCAAGTTTTGGTTTGTTTATATTGCAAGTACAGTACTGTATTACATTATAATTTCATAGTTATATTTTGCTTAAGCATTGTTTACACATAGCGATTTTGATCAAGTTCTTTAGTCATTATGCTGTGTTGGTCTCAGTTTTGGTTTGTTTATTTTGCAAGCTTTACATTACAACTATAGTAAGAGTCCCTTGTTGTATGTACTATATGTATATGTATATTCTGGGGCACATACCTCATAGCTTGGGGTGGCTGACTTGTTACAGGGACTTAAAGTGGATATTTACCATGAATCGTTATACCGAGCTGCCCAAGCTCTTGCTGTCTACCAATGACACTGTGTGGGATCGAAGTGCAGACCCTTCTATCAGTAACCATACGCGCTAACGCCCATAGCACAGCCCGTGGAAACAGATTAACTTGCTCATGTAGTAATGTACACCCTATGTGGTGGATTGTGTTTGTTTATTTCATAAATATTATTTTAGTAAGCGTTTTTTGCACATAGCAATTTTGATAAGTTCTCTTGCCTTTATATTGTCTTTGTCCCATTTTTGGTTTGTTTAGTTTGCAAGTTGTACATTTTAAATTATATTATTATTAGAAATGATTATGTTTGATTGACTTTATACTGTATATATATTGGCTAACCTGCCTTCGGGTATTTTTATGTTACTAATTTATATATATTGACTAACCTGCCTTCGGGTATTTTTATATGTGTTACTAACCGAGTGGTGACTGGCTGGGATATTTGGGCCTTCCCTACGACCTGTGCGGGTAGAGGCTTGACTTATCAGGTTGTGGAAGACCCATTTATTCCGACGAGATAAGCCTTTTTTACACCACCCCTTTTTCTCTCCCTGTGTCTTATTCTTCTTCTCTTCGCACTGGTGGAAAGGGAAATCGTGGCAGATAACCATGTCAACGATGGCTCCTTGAAACCTCCGAGGGTCCTTGAGATACGGCTAGAGCGGTGTTATTGGATACGACCCCGACTGGTGCACCCTTGCCACTGCGAGGTATTAGATAGCTGACAGGGACCACTTCCATTTAACCCTCTGTGTAGCGGTGATGTAGGTTTCATGATATTCTGGAAGGTATTAGACGATTTTGTTCAGCTTGGGAAAGATGTCTACCTATTAAAAGGCTACAGACACTCAATTAATCGCAAGGTCCAGGGTTCGAATCCCGGGTGGACTGTATGATGTTTTTCTCAAGTGGCATTACTTGATTTAAAAGGTGTCAATTAACCCAAATTAACTTGCTCATGTAGTAATGTAAACCCTATGTGGTGGATTGTGTTCTTTTATTTCATTATTTTTTTTTAGTAAGCGTTGTTTCCACATAACAATTTGATAAGTTAATTTGACTTTATATTGTGTTTGTCGCAGTTTTGGTTTGCTTTGTTTGCAAGTTTTACATTTTAATTAATCCTTTAAGCTACCATATATATCTTTCCTAAGCTTCACAAAATCGTCTAAGCTGAAATCAAATGAAAAATACGTTGGCAGTACCGTATGGGTTTAGCTGTTTAGGACGCCTCAGTGGTTGTATAGGTGATAGGTAATAGGGCTGGCTCTAGTGCCGGCTTAGCTATCTTCTAATATCTGTTGCCTTCTAGAGGACGCCGACAGTCGAACAAACCTCGCAACCAAAATTAACTTATACAGCCTTGGGAAGTTGAATTTCTCGCTTCTGTCTTGACATAGCGATTTTGATAAGTTGTTTTGACTTTATATTATCTTTGTCCCAGTTTTGGTTTGTTTAGTTTGCAAGTTTTACATTTTAATTGATAGCGTAATGCATAAATGAGCGGAATTTCGGTGTGAGCATCCTAGGTTCGAATCCTTGGAGTGCCGCATGTATTTGTTGATTGCATTAATTGAGTTTAGAAGTAAAGCCTGAATTGTGTTGGTAAAACGTTTTCATTACTGGTGCCGTGCTTTGAACTTTACTATGGCTACTAATAGAAATTTTTAATCATTTGAAAAAGGGCCTCCAGCAATTAACAAGCTTCAAAGTATCTAACTATTTTTAGTATCACAGATCCTTCTTAAACTTCACAAAATTGTCTAAATATAGATAGAATATAATTATAGACCTAGAGAGTACAGGAGTTGTTGTTGTTGTTGTTCCCCAAGCTGCCTGGCCGAACAGCCCCGAAGCCCAGAGCAAAGCCAAGGCCACAACCGAGCGCCCCCACAGAACCCTCCCTGCTTACCACAATAAAGCCTGGGTGACCGAAGCCACTCCATGGCGGGGAGCTGAGGAGGGTGCGGAAATGCCAGGGAAACCAAAGCCCCACCCAGGGCCCTGTGCCCCTCAGCAATTATGAAGAGAAAGTTAAGGGGCAAAGGAAAAATGTGACGCTTTCGCTTCCAATCTTGATAGATTGGGAGGTCAATCCACGGAAGAGGCGCCGTCACTTGAGATCTAGAGAATATATAAGTAAAAGGAACAGTCAGAGTAAGCTATGGGTATGGCAGAGATCGCTCAGTTCTCACTCTGATAGACCAGCCCATCACCACATGACTAGAACCCAATCCTCTCAGCATCAGCTAGGAAAGGCCCTAGAAAGCCGCCTTTGGCGAGGGGATAGCTCCCCTATTTCAACCCCTTTCGGGGTTGGGCACCCGCCCAGTTAAGATGTTAAGAGTTATTTTGATAATTTAATTTGATTTTATATTGTCCTTGTCCCAATTTTGGTTTGTTTGGTTTGCAAGTTTTACATTTTAATTTAATGTTTTTAATGATTACACTTCATAAATTAGTGAACAAAATTCTCTCAAAGTTGGTCTGCTTCTAAATTCCTGACTTAACCCCTTCACCGCCATTGTTATTTTCATCGTATTCTGGATTTATGTATGTACACTCGGTCAAAAAGTATTTGCACCCCTACGCTGATCATCAGGTGTGTACAGCTCTATAGGGTTGGTACCTCTGCCTGCAACTATATCCGATCGTCTCTGACACACGGATATAGTTGCAGGCAGAGGTACCAACCCTATCGAGTTGTACACACCTGATTATCAGCGTAGGGGTGCAGATAGTTTTTTGACGAACTGTACATACATAAATCCAGAATACGATGAAAATAACAATGGCAGTGAAGGGGTTAAGTGAGGAATTTCTGTTTTGTGTATTATATTTCATATTTTATTTTGTTAAATAGTGTTTTCCACATTTTGAATTTGATTAGTTTTGTTTTGTCTTTATATTGTGTCATCCCTATTTTGGTTAGCATTTGGGTAAATACAATCTCAATGAACCATCTTAGTAACATACAGTAGGTCCTTCTTAACCCTCCAGCCCCGGCTATGTATTATATATATATTCCTCGAAACCCGGGTGTTTTGGCTGAAAAACGTCTAGGCTAGGCTACCGTATATTCGTTAATCAGACTGCTTCCCGCATTCCCGCGCATCCCCAAGCGTAGCTGTGTTATTTACCTGTAGAATGGCATTAAGTAGAGCTCTCTAAGTCAACTGGTTGAGCTGTGATGATGATTTCATTGGAGATAACTTTATGGCCAAAACAGCCACTTTACACCACTTTTCGATACTTAACAACAACATACAGTCACACACGAACAAGCGACGCTCTCCTTCTTGTGGCCGGAGATGCGGGGCGTCGGTCCAGCCGGCTGTTGTTTACATGCGTCGGACCGACGCCTCGCACACGAAGCTCACAGGCTTTCAACCACTGGGCGTTCAAGAGGCCTTCCGGGTACCTGTTATATGCTTTTTTATGGGCGTTCAAGAGGTCTTCCGTGGTGAGAGGGTTAAACTGCATACAATATTTTGGTTATCATATTTTGCAAGGTTTACATTATAATTGGATACTGACTAACTAGGAATAAAGTGCAAGTTGTTATATATATTTTCTTTTCTTTTCAGATCAAGTGTTCCCGTGTCCACTACTGCTGTGAAAAATGTAAGTACTGTACAGTATATTTTTTTGTTTATCTTGTGTCGTCCCCGTTTTGGTTTGTTCATTTTCAAAGTTTTAATTATAATATTGGTAATTGTTTCATTTTTGGTTGCTTAGTTTATCATCTATTCAGTCAACTTGCAGTTAGTTACGCAGTTGACTTGTGCTAATGCTATTAATAAACCAGTGAAGTCACACCTTTTTCTGAAGCCTTATGATACTGCGGATCATAGAGTTACTGTACTGATGACTATAAACATATATTTTTTGATTGAAAACTTGAAGTTAATGCGAGCACTCATGAATCATCTTTGAGAATTGGCACTCGTACAATACAGTACCAGCCTATTATTATCTACAGTTGTTGGCTTTGTTTTATTTTTTCGTGTACGGTCGTGCTAATAAGTCATGTCCCAGCTGTCATTACAAAACATACTTTGTGCCGAGACATTACTTATTAGCGCGACTGTACTATTATATTATGTTTTACTGTTTTGTATTTCTATACAATGTGTGACTTTTCAATGTGCTTTGTTGTGTCAATGGTACCAATAGACTGGAAGAGTGCATGTATTGTGCCGTTGTACAAGGGGAAGGGAGATCGGCAGGAGTGTTCAAGTTATAGAGGTATTAGTTTATTGTTAGTGGTTGGAAAGCTGTATGGCAGGGTGTTGATAGAGAGGATAATAAAGTGTACGGAAGTTGCAATAGGAGAAGAACAGTGCGGTTTTAGGAGGGGAAGAGGGTGCGTGGATCAGATGTTTGCAGTAAGACAGTTATGCGAGAAGTATTTAGAGAAGCATAAGGAGATATTTTGGGCTTTTATGGACTTGGAAAAAGCGTATGATCGTGTGGACCGTGAAGCAATGTGGAAGGTGTTAAGGATTTATGAAATAGGAGGACATTTGTTAGAAGCAGTTAAGAGTTTTTATGAAGGGAGCAGAGCATGTGTGAGAGTAGGAAATGGTGAGTTGAGTGAATGGTTTGAGGTAAAGGTAGGTTTGCGACAAGGTTGTGTAATGTCACCATGGCTGTTTAATATGTTTATGGATGGTGTGGTGAGGGAGGTGAAAAGGAGGACTATGGGAAGAGGATTGGGTTTAGTTGTTGTTGTTCCCTAAGCTGCCTGGCCGAACAGCCCCGAGTCCCTGAGAAAGGCCATGGCCACGATCGGGCTTTCCCACAGAGCTCTCATTGAGTGTAGATTGTGTTGTTGGCGTAAGTGGTTGTGTGAAATGCAGTCTTCTATGATGTGTTTAATGGTATGGGGTGCTGTGTTACATCCCGGGCAGGCGTCGACAACGGAGTCATCCAGTCTCTTCTGATAGCTCAGGAGAGCTGGATGGTGTCCGCATCTCAGCCTGGCCAGGTGGACTCTGTCCTCGCGAGGAAGGGAGGATTCGGAAGGATGGATTTCGGGAGGTCGTGCATGCAGCTGCGTGTTGTCTGTGAGTGAGTGGATGGATCGGTGAGAGATATGAGTATGGATGTGCTTCTGGAAGTTGGTTCGGGGTGGGCAGGGAGGGAGAGAGGACAATAATTGTGTGTGATACCGTGTGCTGGGTGTTGTTTTGATATTTCTTGGTGTCTGTGGGTGTGTTGCCATGTAGTTTAGTGGGTGGTCTTGGTTCGTGGAGGCTGCTGCCAGGAATTGAGTGCCTCTCATGTCCAGATGGTCTTTGACTTTGAGGATTTTGGTTTCTTGATGTAGGTGATCTGTGGGTGCAGTAGCTGTGCAGCCTGTAATGATCTTCAGGGCTTTGTTTTGAATAGTCTGTAAGGTCTTATGATGTGTTTCAGCTAGGTTAGAAGCCCAGGCTGGGCTTGCGTATTCCATCACTGATCTTATGTATTGTTATATACTGTGGTGGTAGTTTCTTTGTTGTGTCCAAATTTTGTGTGAGCAAGTGACCTGAGGGCGTTAAGTCTGGGTGTCAGTTTCTTTTTAATGTTTGTGGTGTGCTGTTTGAATGTCATATGAGTATCATATGTTACTCCTAGGATTTTGGGTGTGTGTGTATGTGTTAGGGGTGTGTTGTTTATGGTGAGTTGAGGGATGTATTCGTGTTCTCCTGTCCAACTTGTGAGCAGGGTTGCGGTGGATTTGGCTGGGGCTAGATTAAGTCTGTTTGTAGTGCACCAGCCATGTAGTGTGTTGAGATAGGGTTGAAGGAGATCTGTTGCTCTTTTTGGGTCATGGTGTGTGCATGTGAGTGTTATGTCATCTGCATAGGAGGCTAAGTTTATTTGGGGCGTATTGGGTGTAGTTATATCGTGCATGTACAGATTGAAGAGTGCGGGCGATAGGACGGATCCTTGTGGGACTCCGTTTGGAAAGTTTCTGATTTTAGATGACTGACCGGCAAAAGATACGTGTGCACATCTGCCTGCTAGGAAGTTGGCCAGCCACCGTTTTGTGTTGTTGTGCATGTTTGTGTTGTAGATTTTGTTTGTTAGGTTGTGGCGGGGGATGGCATCGAAGGCTTTACTAATGTCGAGTGTGGCTAATAGTGATCTGTGTGGTGGTCTAGCTGAATTGATGCCGTCGAAAGCTCTTTGTGTAAGGTCTGTGAGAAGAGTGTTTGTGGAGTGCAGTGGCCTAAAGCCATGTTGTGTTGGAGCTAGGGGTAGGTCAGGTGTAATTAGTTGTAATACTAGGCGTTCCATGACTTTGGAGGGGGAGCAAAGGAGTGTGATGGGGCGGTGCGAGGAGGGTAGCGTGGGGTCTTTGTTGGGTTTGGGGAATGTGATGATGATACCATGCTTCCAAATGTCTGGTATTGTGTTGTGTGAATAGCTGTAGTTTGATATGTTAGGGAGTGCTTGTATGCCTTGTGGTCCCAGGTGTCTGAGGTGTATGTTGCTTATGTTGTCTAGGCCACAGGCGGGTGAGTGCTTGAGATTGTTGATGATATGCTTTGTCTGGTGATTGGTGAAGGGTGTATAGTCAGGGTCTGTGGGGAATTGTCTCTTACGTCGGATGACACGTCGGTCGTCTTTGTGAGGTTTTAGGTGGCTGACATGTGAAAAGTGATTGATGAGAGTGTTTGCTTGTTGTTTACATGAAGGAGTAGAGTCTGTTGTTGTGATTGCAGCATGTGATTGTGTTGTGTTGCTGTTGGAAAGTGTGATGCTGTTTAGTGTTTTGTATAGTTTTTTGGGGTTTGTTTTGTGATCAAGTGTTTGTAGGAAGTTATTCCAATTAAGTTTTTGTTGTTCTTGTATTTTGTTGTTAGTTTGGGTGTTGAGTGCTTGAATTTGTTGTGTGATGTCTTGTGTGTGGGGTGCTGGGGAGTGTTTCAGTATGTCGCGTTGTCTGATGAGGTTTTGAATTTCTGGTGTGAAGTTGGGGTTGTGTCTTTTTCTGTTACCTCTTGGAATGTGTTTCTTGTCAGCGTTTTGGATAGTTTTATTGAGTATGTGTACAGCATTGTTGATGTTAGTGATGGGTGTACTGTTTAGAGTTGTGAAGTGTTGTTCTGTCTCATTTGTGAATGCTTCCCAGTTAGCTCTTTTATAATTGGTGTATGTGTGTTTGTGGCTAGCTGGGGTGAGTCTGGTTTTGGTGGTGATAATGATCGGGAGGTGGTCAGAGCCTAAGGTTCTGACCACCCTCCAGGATGTTGTGGGGGCGAGTTCTGGGGAGCAAAAGGTGATGTCTGGAGATGATGGGTTATAGAGGGCTTGGTGAGGAATATGGGTATGTTGATGGATGTCGTTAAGGATGATGAGGTTATCGGTTTGGTTTTGTAGTACCAGCCCTCTGTCTGTGTCGGGGTTGTCGACAAACCAGGCCGACGTCTTGGCGTTGAAGTCACCACCCAGGATGATGTGTGGGGTGTTTGTGATGTGTTGTAAGTGTGGTCTGTATTCATTTGGTACTGTAGGGGATGTTTGGGGAGGGATGTATGTGTTTATGATGGTTATGTTGGAGTTGTTGCCAGTGCGTATTTTAATTGACTGTATTTCTGTTGTGTTATCATTTGGGGGGAGGAGTGATTTGGTTTGTACACTGGTTACTATGTATGATATTTCTTTGTGTACCAGGGTGATGAGTCCACCGCCCCCGCCGACAGCCCGGTCTTGTCTGATGGTGGTGAAATTATGAAATGTGGGTGTTTTTTGTGTTGTGCGGAGTTTTGTTTCTTGTAAGATGGCAATGTGTATGTTGTGTTGTTTGATGAAGTGTGAGAGTTCGTGTTTCTTTGTGTTGATGCCATCTATGTTCAATTGAAGAATGTTAATGTTATGTGCACGATGTATGTTGGGTGCTGCTGCACGAGGATGGGGGGGGGGGGTGAGGGAGGGGCTGAGGGTTGGGATGGGTGAGGTGGGGGTGGGGATTGGGGAGCAGGAGATGGGGGTTGGAATGGATTAGGATGGGGTGTGGTGTGTTGAGTTGAGGATGTGGATGGTATGGGAAGGTTAGGTGGGTTAGGGAGGAGAGGTGGACGGGTTTTAGGGGGGGGGAGTGGATGATATGGGAAGGTTAGGTGGGTTGGGGAGGAGAGGTGGACGGGTTTTAGGTGAGGGATTTGACTGGGAGAGGGAGGGGCATGAGGAACAGGTCCAGGTGTTTGTGTAGTGTTTCTTGGAGGCAAGTGTTGTGCAGGTGAAGTGGGTCCAGTTCCCGCATGAATTGCAGAGAACTGAACCCTTAGTATGGCGACTCGAAGTGATGGGTTTTGAGCAAGTTGGACATATGTATGTGAACGTGGGTCCTGGGTTGCTCTCAATGTCTCCGGCTAGAAGAAGTCTTCGAGAAATGACAGCCGGAGAATCATTTCTCGGTGTAGGAAAAACTGTGTGATGTGTGTGTGGTGTGAGAGGTGTGGAAATTCCCGGCGCGACCGAAGCCGCCCCAAGGACCCGTGCCCCCAGGGAGGGGGCAGGGGATGGTTGTGACGGTTTGGCTCCCGAAACTGCTCCCCGCGGCCGGCATCCGGTTTTCCTCCACTGGTCGTTGATTTTGTCTTCGGCTGTGGAGGGTCGGCAGCCATCCGCGGTTGGCAGCCTCGGGAGGTGGCCCCACGGCGTAGACGCCGCCACATCAGGACCTCAGGATTGGGTTTAGTAGGAAAGAATGGTAGAGATTGGGAGTTGAATCAGTTGCTGTTCGCTGATGACACAGCATTGGTGGCGGATTCTGATGAGAAACTGCAGCGGGTAGTCAAAGAGTTTGGTGTGGTTTGTGGAAGGAGGAAACTGAAGGTGAACGTCAATAAAAGTAAAGTAATGGTGTGTAATAGGGGAGAGCATAGGGTGAATCTAGATGTGAGGCTGGATGGGGAAATATTGGAACAAGTAGAGTGTTTTAAATATCTAGGAGGAACGATAAGCAGGAGTGGAGGTATGGAAGTGGAGGTAAAACAGAGAGTGTGTGAAGGAAGGAAGGTTTTCGGAGCAATGGGAAGTATGTGGAAGACGAGAAATCTCGGAGTGAAAGTAAAAAGTGCACTGTATCAAGGAATTGTTGTGCCAACAGTGATGTATGGGGCTGAAACATGGGCTCTGAAGAAAAAGGAGAAAAGAGGGCTGGATGTGATGGAGATGAGCTGCTTGAGGAGTATGTGTGGAGTTACTCGTAGAGACAGATTGAGGAATGAAGAGATACGTAGGAGAGTGGGGCAGCAGGAACATTTGTCAGCCAGAGTGGACAGAAGGGTGCTGAGCTGGTATGGTCATGTTGAACGAATGGGAGATGAAAGGCTTACAAAGAGAATATGTGAGTCAGGTACAAGGGAGATAGAAGGGCAGGAAGACCCCCATTGAGATGGAGAGACTGTGTAAGAAAGGCTTTGGATGATAGAGGAATGACTATAGATCAGGCAGGGGAAGTGGTGGTGGACAGGAGTGAATGGAGAATGCTTGTGAATAGTTGAGTGAACACATGGTCATTTGGAGTAAGGGGTCGGGCGCAAGTTCGACTAGATAATAGTCCATCAGGCGCCTGGCCCGGGGGGACGATTAATATGAAGGGTGTGCCTGGAAGTGTGGTGGGAGGGCTTGTGGCTTTGGCTCCGCTGCATGTCTGCCTGCCGAGATCGGAACCTCTCCGGGTGGTCAGGGGAGTGCTGGAGCGACCTTGGTAACCCTGGTCTCTGGGTCTTCTCCTGGGTGACCTGGATGTGTGTGAGTTTGTGTTTTTTATCTGTGTTTATTTTTTGTTTTATGTTGTTTTTGTGTTTTCCCTGTTCTTGCTCTGTCTTGAGTCGGCTACCCCCAAAATGGGGATTGGGCCTGAGCATATAGATAGAATAGATAGATAGATAGATAGATAGATAGATAGATAGTATTTCTATAGTTGGTGTTTACTTGTATATATTTTGATTGTATTGTTCTTTGCTTGGGTACTTTATATATTGGTTAGACACTTATGTTTTTCAGTATGGCTTGATTTGAGTAGTTTGCTTTGTCATTGGAACTCTCTCCCAAAATCAGTATTTCCCTGTTCTTATGGCTTGAAATGCTCCGTGTGTCCTGGCATTTTGGTTCGAACGTCCCTTGATTTTGGCCCTGTCACTCTTTCAACTCTGGGGGAAGACACTCGCTACAGGCAGTTTTGCTTTTTGTCTCCCTCACTCACATAGAAAAAAACAAATAGGTTTTGCTTGTGTATGGGTATATATTTGATGGGTTCTTGTTTGCTTGAATAGTTTACTCTGATATTTTCTCTACTTGTGAAATGCCTCCTGTTGTTGCTCCCTTTTCTTTGCTTGTCAGTTTGTTTTGTCAATTGTTTTGTTTGGATATTATGTTAGTTTCCCGAATGTTTAGCGTTATGTTGCTTTAGTTGTTTATCTTTTATAGTTTGCTTAACCCCTTCATGATTGACACATCTTGACAGTACAGTAACTTGGCGCCAATATCATTTACATTGTTTTTGTCCGTTAACCCTTTGAGTACCAGAAATAACTTGGCTATGATTTTACATTGTTTTTGTCTGTTAACCCTTTGAGTACCAGAAGTAACTTGGCTATCATTTTACATTGTTCTTGTCCGTTAACCCTTTGAGTACCAGAAGTAACTTGGCTATCGTTTTACATTGTTCTTGCCCGTTAACCCTTTGAGTACCAGAAGTAACTTGGCTATCATTTTGCATTGTTCTTCCTGGAGGGCCCAGGGGACCGTTTTTTGGACTTTAACCCTTTCGCTGCGGGTGACGTTCTGGAATGTTTTGGCAAGTTACAGCAATTTCCAGACTTTAAAAGCCTGTAAAAAACGTAAAAATCAAGTGTCAGTGGGTGGGAGCGTGAGGGGCCCACCTCCGACCGGCTCACTGAGCTAGGCTGTGTCTCGGGCGAGTCTCTCTCATAAGTGCAGCCAAGCGAGCGAGTGTTATATAATAGCGGGGTTCCCGCGTTTCACTGGGATCACTGCGGGTGAACCAGACCACGTATATGGTCCGTTCTGGTGTAATTTTGAAGCTATTTTCGCCTAGTTTTTGGCAGAATACACTTCATTTAATGCAGATGCTTGATTTATCATTCAGGAGTGCCTGAATATGCCCTAAATAGCCCAAACATAGCCGCAGCCAATGGGTTAAAAGTCCTCTGTAGCCCAAACTATAAGTTCTAGGGAATTCTACTTGGTGCCATTCGATTTTTCTCGCCGAGCTGCTTCTAGACATGGTCTTAGATTTCATTTTCGCCCAGCCATTCGCCCAGAATCGAAAATATTTTTTCAAAAAACCTTGGGAAATTGGTGATTTTGGTAGAATTTTGACTTGTCAATATTATTACATATTTGGATTCGTCTCGCCGTTGCGGATTCAACGGTATATATTTTTAGGGCCCCTAGGCCTATTTTAAAGTTTAAAAACTCCATAGACGAGTTATTTATGAACGGATTTTGTTTAAATTTATACCTTAAGTACAGTTTGGCAAGCTGAATCGAATGGCGCGAACAGAATTAAAATCGGACCAGGAGACCGTTTTTAGACTTTCTTAGTTATTTGATGCTAAGTTCTTTTGTCTTCATATAGTTTGTTTATTGTGCAAGTTTTAAATTATAATTATTGGTTTTAATTATATTGGTCTGATGAATGATAGGCTATATAATTGAAGTTTCCACATAGCAATTTTGCCTTTGTCCCAGTTTTGGTTTGCTTAGTTTGAAATTTTAATTTATTGATGAAACATTGCTTAGCAATAATAGGTCCTTACTATGTTGTATTTCTAATTATTGGTAGAAGACTTCTTTTATATAATTAACTATCAGTATATGCTCAGGCACATTCCCTTTTATTTAGTTATACTTTTAATGAGAATGTACACTGATGCAAGCCACTCAGACAGTTATATTCTTGTTAAGTCCATGATTATTTATATGAACCAGTTGTCCATTGTATCCATGATGTTTGGAATTTTATTAGTTCTTTTGAGTCTTATCTTGTGTAGTCCAAGTTTTGGTTTGTTTATTTTGAAAGTTTTAAATTATAATTTGGCAAAGCCAAATGTTACAAGGTTTATTGAGAAACTTAAGTATACAAAGTAAATGTTATTAGACGGAAATAACTAAGTTAAAAGTTTATAATAGTTGTTCATTATAATAATCATTCATAAAACAGTCACGTAAAAAATATCCAGTACCCAAAGAAATTACAGTAATCTTTTAGCTGTTATTTTGCATGGCCAATGACTATCATAAGTTGTATAGTAATCAATTGAAAGTATATCATTACATTTGATAACTTTCAATACTTTAGTAATCTATTTAAAACGGCATAGACTTTAGTTGTTGATAATCCCAAAGCTAAATGTAAAGTGATGGAACTAGTTGAGTTACTATAAGTACATTACAAGTAATTCTATCACAAATAACCGTCATGTAATATTTGGAAATGCAGTAAAAGTTTTGAATACCATAATATCTTTATTGTTATACATGTAATAGGATACAGTTCACCTTAGGTTCATACCAAAGGCTGGATTAGATATTCAGAGTATTTTGTTAAAGTAAACAAAAAAAATCAAAACCATGAATGGCATTTAGAATTCAGTTCGCTTTGTCACTTTGCAAAATTTTGCCAGTCCGAGCTCCGAACATATCAGAACTGTGGACATGCAAAATTTTCCAAAGTCCAAATGTTTTCAAAGTCCAGTGGAAAATTCAGCATAACTGAAACTTTAAAAAATTTCAGTGGTGTAAACTTGGTTAAATTTCAAAAGTCCAGTCTGATGATGATCAGTAGACTTGTGAAATGAAGTCCAGCCTCAGAGGCTGGACTTAGCAAAATTCTGGGAGAAGGTGAAACCCAAACATTTCACACCACAAAAACTTTTCTATCTCAAGATTCTTGCTGGCAATTTGTGGAGATAACCCTTGCAGTACTGTCACTACTTATTCTGGCTAACCTCAAAAGATTTTAGTCAGCTTAGGAAAGAGGTACTTTCTAAGCCTATTAAAATCGCCAGAAACAGTGACAGTACCAAAAGGGTTAATAGAGCTCATGACAAGCATGGGCTATGGAGGTTAAGTTTGAAATGCACTAAGAACACAGAAACATTACTTGCCATCTTAAGAGACTTTAAAACCAGACAAATAATGAGGGCTCTGAACTTTATCATTATGTTTCTAAAACATTCAACCACTTTGCTACCATAAATGTAACTTTGGTTTAGCACTTTCAGTAATGATGGTTGAACATATCCAGAGTTCATAATGATCCTTTGGTTGTCACTGTTCATTCTAGGTTGCTAAACTTTATATGAGTGTGCAGTATATAAATATGGTCAACGATCACATTAACAGCCAGAAACTTTTAATGATTTATAAAAAGTCCATAAACAAATCTTAGTAAAATATCTGTATATGGTAACAATGTTGCTTTTATTATGCATGTTATTTATGAAAATAATATTACTTTCTTTGAATGTTGTGATATTTTCACTTACCATGCACACAAAGTATGTATTTTCATAAATGGCATATGCATCATAAAATAATCTTTACCAATTTAAATACTTTACATCGACCAGCTATTTTTAAATCTTTAAGGTGTTTTGCCAGATTTTTTCAGTCAGTGATAAACAAACTACATTTAAATATGCAAACCCAAGATATAAAGTTTTACACCTACATAAATGCAGCCAAACCATTGCTTACATGATACAGTACACTCTTAAGCAAAAATAAGTACACCAATGGAATCATGAACCTTTAACCCTCTCATAAAATAATAAGTCATGCTGGCTATGGGAAATTCTATGCACTTAAGGAATAATTAAGAGCATAAATGCCAAAATAATTCCAAAGCCACATAAAATCAAATATCCAGAATTAACTTACTCATATTTATCAAGGGGCTGATAATCACTTTCAGTAATTATAGCAGTAAATATATAAAGGCCAAAATTCTAAACCAATTCAAATATGATGCACTTTGGGAATATTGGCTAGCATTCAATTATATTCAGCTTAGGAAGTACCAGATCAATCTCAAGGGTTAATAAATTACTATTACCCCTCTCATTGCTCAGTCTTCCTAAGCTGCATATAATAGTCAGGTAACCAAAATGAACTTAGTGATTCATATTCATCAATGGGTTAAGTAAAAAGGCTAAAGTAAATAAACTGCATTACCACACCTATTTCCTGGTCAACTCTTCCAAAGTCATAGAACTCACATAAAGTGATTACCCATTATTAATCTTAGTGGCAAAGATATCTGGCTTAATTATAATAGAATAGTCTTTTATAATTGCCCAATATTCTTTACCATTAATATCAACAGTAATCAAGCATAGGATTTTCATAATTTGGGAAGAGTCACCCAGGGAATAAGATAGGAAAGTTTCAGCCCATTTCTTCTAGCCTTTTAGAGTTTCAAGAAGGTTGGCCTATCATATATTAAAATACAAAACCAGATTTGTAAGCAGTCTATTTTCTTTGCAATATCAATATAAATACCATCACAAAAATC
Organism: Paralithodes platypus; assembly: GCA_032716605.1. Taxonomy (NCBI): domain Eukaryota; kingdom Metazoa; phylum Arthropoda; class Malacostraca; order Decapoda; family Lithodidae; genus Paralithodes; species Paralithodes platypus. The sequence goes on along the minus strand of CM064514.1, from coordinate 53,842,848 downwards.
AAGGGACATTAATATATATCAAAATGCACAAGTACATTTCCATAAATATTTAATCTGTTAGATTTCAGTGGGCATTTTCTATTAATAACTAGTCACAACACTGCATACAAATCTTATGCTGTACCCTCAATTACTTTTTCTCCAATAGGTTCAATAGATTCCATAGCATGTACTTATTTATGGCTAAAGAGTATCTCAACTGAATAAATTTTAGAATGTGCACACTTTTAGTGATGTCCTTGAAAAAATCTACTAAAGTATATGGAGTAAAATAATTTCTACTTCATATATTTTTATATTGGTATATAGATTAAAGATTATTTTAAGTATCGATTTGTTTAAGTCCCCGATCATCAGGACACCCACCCTACCCCAGCTCTTGAGCAAGGAGTGTATGGTGGTAAAAACGGAATAATTTTGAAAGCATATATAATTTTCCTCTTATATATACCATGACTTATATTTTCAGAGGAAATTACATTGCCTTCATAAATCAATACTGAATTAGTCTTCAAACATATACCAAATAATGCACATTCTAAAAAATCATTCCATTAAAGATTTCATTACTGTATTATGCAGTTGTAGAAAAATATGCATAACTTCTATATCCAGTATTAATAAAGACAACTTTGAGTAGACATAATAGAAAAATTACAAAACTCTTAAATATTGCAAAATTTCTAGTACTTCTATTGGATTTATTGCAAAAATTTCTAGTACTTCTATTGGATTTTTCCTGCAGTCTCAAGTTGGCCAACCCCACCTATGGGGTATGTGCCACAGTATATACAAATTCCCAAATAAATTACTTTAAATGCAAATTATTTTGACAAACACCAAGATTTAATTAAATTTTAATTTCCATTTGGGCTGTCTCAAGTCTGCCAACCCCAGCTATGGGGTATGTGCCTGAGTACAGTATATACATAAATACCCAATTTCATTACTTTAAATTTTCATAGTCTTTGGACAAATACTAAAATATTCCAAAAATTATATTTATTTAAATGTTAAACTCCCTGTGCGGGCTCAGTCTCAAGTCGGCAAACCCAAACTATTGGGTATATACCAGAGTATAGATTTAATTACTTTAATTTCAAAGTCTATTTTGCAAGCAATATTTTGTTATGAATTTCTTTCTATCAAAGTCTCAAGTAGTCAATATTAAAACTCATCAGAATAATTATGAATCATCTACAACTGCATCTCAGAAAGTAAACTTTAATCATCATCTATACAAACAGAACTTGCACCTTAAACTTTCAGTATACAATTACTTCCTTTATTCTGGCTAATAGATTATTTATTCAGCTTAGGTAGGGCCTGTGAGAGTCAGGTTGATCTAGTCATTGCACTTTACTCTCAAAGGTCCCTCTTAAACTGCTCAAATTTGTCAAAAAGCCAGAATATGGAAAAATATATTGCATTCCAAAAGGATTAATACACCATGGGTTAGTGACATTTTTAGCTCCATGTTAAACAGACAAATAAATACATAAATCATAAATATAACAAATAAGCCCTTTACAAATGTACTAATCATTGTATAAAACTATGTATGAACTAAACTTATACCAATCCTACTAATCATTCAATAAAACTATGAACTAACTAAAAGCCTATTAATTATACCTAATGTACTGTAGTAGTAATTCTATAAAACTATGAACTAAAAGCCTATTGATTATAGCTATAACTAAAATCTAACTTTCATACTGTACTATACACCAAGGCATCACTATCTCCATCAGTCTTCCCTAGTACCATAAAACATAATCCTTATTACCATATATAGGTACAGTACAGTACTGTATTAATAACTACTCTTCTCATAAGCTATAACGAAGTTTCAGCCATAAGCAAAAATAAAAAATTTAACCTTCAGATTCAAAGTATTTTAAAGATATATACCGTAAAATTTATAACTATTTTTCAATCCTCCCTCCTAAATACAGCTATATATCCCATATATGTACAGTATTCCCAATGACCAATTAGAGTTTACAGAAATCTACAATAATCTGACCACAAATTTACTTTCAGATAACTGGTACTGTACTAGAGTAATAGAAGCTAATATTTCTAGCATTTGGGAAGAGTCAGCCAGGGTATCTTATTTTATAGGCAAATTTCTCAGAGCATGTCATATTTTCAGCCCAAATTATATAGATTACACTAGTCTTACACTTCACTGGACTTTATATAAATGACCAACAGTTACTTTCTTCAGGCTAACATTTGTTATTGAATTCTTAGCCTTCCAGCCTATTAAAACTACTTTTCAAAATTTATAGAGACCATTAATCCACTTTACTCAGCTTAGGAAGGATCTAAAGTTATAAATGGACAATTAAAGTTTGCTTCCATTCCTAATGTATTTTTTAATTACGGTACTTCAGGTAATTTACTCATTACACCACTAGGTAAATCTTTTACTTCTACATTTAATTTATAATTTAAAAGTTTTATACCAACACTTCACTTAGGGATACTGCATTTGCAACTATAATATATAGTACTGTATATTCTTCAAGAGAGTACCGTATCAAATAAAAAAATTGACTGCAAACTTATTTCAGTTACTTGCCTATTATTATTAGTTATTCAGTCATTATTAGTTATTCAGTCTCACAAACTAGAATTGAGTTTCACTTACGCCAAAATTGCTCTTGCTTTATACTATTTCAAACTTTATTGCTAATTGCTATTTTGACAAGTACTTGGTCTTTATATAGTAATTTGTGTTTTAGTTTCTTTTGTAAGTTTTACTCTCAAATTTCTAACTAAGCTGCCAGACTAATTAAAAAAACATTAAAGACTACAGTATATAGAACCAATCATTATCAGATCTTTTACCAAACTTATTCCTAGCATATTTTACTATTTATAACTAGTCACTACAACTAGGTACTTCTATTTTCAGCCTAACCCTATCCATTGAACAATACAGCATATCAAAATGTATAATGGGCTTAGATGGTATATATACAATTCACATCTCATATTTTTCTTTATTTACCAATGGAGCAAAAAATGTCAAAAACTTACAATAGTGCATTAAAATCAGCGTCTGTAAAATAAATTAGGTTAAAGCTTGGATACTGCACATAAATTCCTTTCCTTAACTTAGGAGAGTTGACGAAAGCAACTAATCAGTAACCAAAGCTCTCCCATTCACTTTTACCTTGCCAAGTTCGATTTGTATAAATTTACTCAGTTAGCAATGTTTACAGAACTCTTACAAACTTAAAATATTTCCAAAACACCAGGATGGAAATTCTTTTAAGTTAATAAACACCTTCAGGATTAGGAAGCGTCGAGTTTATTAGATCATTAAATGCTTTTATTCACCTTAGGAAGGATCTATGGATTCATATTTTTTCACCAACCAACTTTACTTCTAAACTCAATGAAAAATACATGGGACACTCCAAGGACTCTAACCAAGGATATTACTAAAGTAAATTTAATTAAAAATACTGTACATGTGGCACTCCAAGGACTCGAACCTAGGAGACACAGAAATTCTGCACATTTATGCATTACGCTATAAAGACCGTTAAAGAATTATGCACAAGGCTACGATATATTGGGTAGATTTGAGTTGCCAAAGACCTTCCTAAAACACAGAAATTATATAAAGATCGAATAAACTTTATGCGCATCTTAATACCGAGGGAGCCAAAACTCTCCAAACATTGCTTCCGAAGGAATATAAATGATACCAGTGGAACAATTAATACCCCGAAGCTAAGCCTACATAAACAAACTCTCACTCTCTCCGTTCATCCCTATATCCCGGGCACCTCGGGGGCAGGACCTGACGTTCGGAATCACTACTTATTGACAACCTTGTTGCGTACTAGCAGGATACTGTTATGAATGACCGTACTAGTTTTCAGGCTGCAGTCGTGGGCCCGGAATATACTCAAAAAACAAATAAAATAAAAGTTTACAGCTAAAAACATTAAATTTAAAGTTACCCTTCCTAGCATAATCCCACCCCCTATCTCCCACAATATACTAACAAAATAAAAATAAAAGTAATAAATCTAATAAGTACCACCCCATTTAGATAAAAGTTATAAATCTAATAAGTAACACCCCATTCTTATCAATTACAAACTCAAATTTACTTTAATAAACTGATGAAAGCATATGGTCCTCCCGGGATTCGAACCCGGGACACCACAACCAGAATTTAATAAACTAATGGCATCATATGATCCTCCCGGGATTCAAACCCGGGACACCACACCCAGAACATAAGCACCTTAAGCCATTACACCAACAACTTTACTTCTAAACTCAATGAAATCAACAAATACATGTGGCACTCCAAGGACTCGAACCTATGATAGTCACACCAAAATTATACTTTAATTTTGAAGTTAATCCACCCACCCAAAACTATTCTCCCCCGCCCGAGAGATATGCTCCTCAGTTCCAATATTCAATATGTGAACTAACTTACTGCATTCAATCCCCATTTCAGGGTAGCAGTACTGTACAAGGGGCAGATCCCTTCTAGCACTCTTCCATTCACATTCTGGATTAGTATAGGTTACAGGATTCAATTTTTGGCAAGATTCGGATATCATCTAAAATAACTTTAATTTTACTTTCAACACAGCTACCCTTAGACAGTTTTATTAAGCTTAAGAAACATCAGTACGAATCAAATATGCTTTGATGCCATAGACCCTTCATAAACTGAATAAAATTGAAGCAAAACTAAAATAAAGCAAGAATTACAGTCTGGATTTAAATTTAGTGAACACTTTTCTATAAATTTCTGATAACCATTCACTGAAGTCCCCGATCATTAGGGCACCCACCCTAACCCAGCTATACATCAGCAGGGAGTACATGGTGGTCAAAACTGAATCAAATATAATACTTAGCCATTTTGATTAGTGGTCTTGTCTTTTTACTGCGTTCCTTAAGTTGTTAGTTTATTTTGCAAGTTTTACATTATAATTTAAGTTAAAAAGATAGTTAAACTTTCTTACATTTGCCCCATTTGTGTGGCATTTTTATAACTTTTTATGTAATTTAGAAAAAACGGCCTTTATCCGAGCCATTTTTCTACCGAAAAAGGCACCAATTTATTTTGAGTGTCTTTAATATTTATTTAAACCTTTGAGGTCAAAGGAATTTTTTATTAATTTATATTTTTTCACCAAAACTTTACTTCTAAACTCAATGAAATTAACGAGACTCCAAGGACTCGAACCTAGGATACTCTCACCAATATTCCGCACATTTATGCATAATGCTATCAAGACAATTAACATGAAAGGTCATAGTTTAAGTATTACGCTATCAAATCATGCCAAAATATTACAATCCTTCGTAACCGTACCTATTCTTCCATCACTATCATACCGTTAATAAAGTATCCTAACTGTCCACTAGTAACATTTTTTAAAGTTTACCCTGTAAGCATATCATTTGGCTACATTCATGTTTATAGAGGATATATCAAGTTAGGCTGGATTTAGAGGTTGTAATACAAATGGGGGAGGGGGAGGGGGGATTCAGGGCGCTACAGGACAGACCGTCACTTTCAACGTCAATACAGTAAAAGTCCTTTAATCCGACAACCGATTATTCAAATCTCCCAATAGTCCGAATTTTTCAATTTGAGGCCAAATCCGAATTCACCCGATGGTCCGAATTTCAAGAAGTCCCAAAGTCCCCTTTTTGAGGCATTAGTCCACTCAAATTACACATAATGGAGCACACACATATATGTTCATGAATTCACTTTAAAAGTTTACCATTGTCATTGTAGCCTATTACCTACTTCAAAACATTCAGATTAATGCTCAAAGGAAGCTACTGATATAAACGTAAACACCTTTAACACCACATAGTCTGCTAGAGCGTTTGTTTAGCTCTTGAACGCATTCTTGGGACGCTCCGATGCGCTACTGGCTTGCACCGCATCGTCTGCAAGCGCATTCAGTCTTGCGCTTGAAAACGCACCTTTGGACGTTCCGATACGCTACTATTTATAGTTCAGTGATCGGAGCGTCCCAAGGGTGCTTTCAAGAGCAAGACAAACTCGCTAGTAGACGATGCGGACATGTGACAATAAGAAGGGGTTTAAGTTTATATCAGCAGATTCCTTTGACCATTAATCGGAATGTTTTGAAGTAGGCTACAAAACAATGCTACAATGACAATGGTAAACTTTTGAAGTGATTTCATGAACATATGAGCCGATATGTGTGCACCATTGTGTCATTTGGGTGGCCTAATGCCTCAATGTTTTAGTCAGGCCACAGGTTCATAGGGGTAAAGTCCGATAATCCGAAAAATCCACTAATCCGAACGAGGGCCGGTCCGCTGCCCTTCGGATTAACGGAAGTTTACTGTACTAATATTCGCCGCGCTCCCTTCAAGGTCCAGTACTAACGGCTCATACTTTCTCGAACATGTACAGACAGTCTTTATATGCTGTAATATACTAAATTATTATAGTATGGAACATTTTCTATCAAAATATGTACGAAGGGTACTTTTTAAGCTTGATTGAAGTCTAGAGCGAACTAAATTTTTTTTTATCTATTTTGATTTTTTTTGATTTTTTTTTTGTAAAGTTGGATTGAAAGTCTACAGAGCAAACCAAGACATTTTTCAGCAAACTCATTTTATCTATCGATTTTGTTTTTTTTAAAGTTTGATTGAAAGTCTACAGAGCAAACAAAGAAATTTTTCTATCGAAAAATGCAGTGCTTTATTTTAAGCTTGCTTGAGGTCTAGAGAGCAAACAAAGTAATACAAAATAAATAAGCAATTAAATACGCCGCTCTATAGATAATATTTCTTATATTTTATTTTAAGCCCTGGGAGTCTTTTTCTAGACTCAGTGGTCTGGTTAAACAAACTTAATTAATTTTAGCAAGTGTTTTCTCCACAACGATTTTGAAGTTATTTTGACTTTATATGGACTGTCAAAGTTTTGGTTCGTTAATTTGCAAGTTTTACATTTTACTAACCAAATAAATAAGCCGTTCTATAGATATTAATAATAAATACAATGGGGAAGGTGACAGAGTATATAGATAAAGATTAAGTACTGTGGGACCAGTTATTACTTTTAACTGTTCATTTGCTAATGCGATGGCGAAGATTTAGGGAACCGATTGTAAAAGAAATATATTCTAATTCAGTGCACGCTCATTTTATAGCTTTGTAGTTTTAAGTTTAATTTCCGATAAATTTTAACGAGTTTTACCACATACAGTATATAAGGTGGGGTTTCTATTATTTTAAATTTTAAAGTTATATTAACCCTCTCCGACATATGACGCAATTTTGAGCCTATTGGGGATACTTTAAAGCCTTTGCTACCATCAGGGGTATTAACCTTTAGTTTAGTTACTTCAACCTCTAATTGTCTTTGAGTTAGCTGTGGCCAGAAAACTAATTTTAGAGAGGTAATTAGAACAGAACTTTCTTATTGCTAATCTGGCAACCTCCGAGTCAAGAATGCGTGAAAGGGTTGAGTACTGTGGGATCAGATATTACTTTAAACCGTTAATTTGCTAATGCAATTTAGGTAACCGATTTTAAAAGCAATATATTCTAATTCAGTGCACGCTCATTTTATTTAATTATTTTATAGCTTTGTAGTTTTAAAAGTTAATTCCGATAAATTTTAATGCGTTTTTCCACATATAGAAGGTGGAGTTTCTATTATTTTAAATTTTAAACTTATATTAATTTGAACAGTAACTTCTAAAGTTTTATACTGTATATACAATTTACTTGCTAATGCAATACCGAAGATTTAAAAGGAACGTTGTAATTCAGTCGTCATTTTATTTCACATTAGAAGTTTGTGGTTTTCAAAGCTTAAATTCTGATAATTTTACATTAATTTAAAAAAAAAAAATTGTTAGTGTACTTCGATAATTTTAGATTTTAAAGTAAACTTTAACAGTACTTCGTTTCAAGGTTAGGCTATATATTTTAATTGCTGTACAAAGTATCCATACTTAAAGTTTACTAGATTGCCCACTTAAGATAGATTAATTATATAGTCGACTTTTACTTTGCCAGAAACAAGTCCAATTCTATACAAAACTATCCAGCAATTTTAATTACTTTAGTGAACATTTACTCTTAATTTCATAGATTAATTTATAGTTTTAATTTTCCATTTTATATTTAGCGTGATTTCTATAGCAATTTCTATTAATATTTTTTACTTTAATTTAAATTTGTCCCAGTTTTAGTTTGATTATTTTTAAAGTTTTTAAATTAATTATCTATATTTATCTATACAGTATTATTACTTAGTTTATTAAGGGGGAGGAGGGGAGGGGGGAGCGATTCATTCTTAACCAACATAGACTAATTTCAACAAGGGATGTTAATTTACAACCAACAAATCCAACATAACAAATATATCCTATCTAACTTCACGAACCTTATTGAACAGAAGCGATGTGTGTGGAGAGTTGAAGTAGAGGATTGAAGATAGACGATTGGAGATCCTAGCGACTTTAATCTTTAGACGTTTAGCTTGAAATAATCTTGAGAGGTTGGGAAGCTCTTGGTTGGCTGTACGATCCTTGTGCTGTAAAGCGTAGACAAAGGTTAGTGGATTCCATGCTATACAGATGTGGATATACATGCATCAAATTTTAAGACCGAATGCGCCACACATACGTGCAGTTTCAGGCTCTTGTCCTAATGGCGGCGTTCCAGGCAACCCTGTTAAGGGCTGTTCCACTTTTCAATTTTTTGGATTTGAGATCGGCACGTATAGTCTGATCACAAGTTTGTTTTAAAATAATATTTTCCGATCAATTTAGATTAGGGCGTTTCGATAATTATTAATTTTAAAGTCTTAAAATTAACAGATAGCTCAAAAGTTATCGTTCAAATTAAAGATAACAAAATTCCTACCCAAAGCTTTTACCTGTACTCTAAAATAATGATTTTCATTAAAAGTGACTTAATTCTTTACCATCAACATCTATAGCTCCAAAACAAGTCAAATTATACCGGTAGCTATAATAACCTATTATGTTCTCTCCACCAACCAACTCTACTCCTAAAATCGGTGATGGGCTGCTCTATCACAGTGAGAACTGAGCGATCTCTGCCATACCCATAGCTTACTCTGACCGTTCCTTTTACTTATATATTTTCTAGATCTCTTCCGTGGATTGACCTCCCAATCTACCAAAATTGGAACAAAGCGTCACATTTTTCCTTTGCCCCTCAACTTTCTTCATAATTGCTGAGGGGCACAGGGCCCTGGGTGGGGCTTTGGTTTCCTGGGCGTTTCCGCACCCTCCTCGGCTCCCAGCCATGGAGTGGCTTCGGTTACCCAGGCTTTATTGTGGTCGGCAGGGAGGGTTCTGTGGGGGCGCTCTGTTATGGCCTTGGCCTTGCTCGGGGCCATTCGGCCAGGCAGCTTGGGGAACAACTCCTAAAATAGATTAATGAAATTAACACATACCGGATTCCAAACAACTATGCAGAACATCTTTAACATTAACATCTATAATTCTAGGCTACTATTTGGAAACTATCAGCCAGTGAATGGGTAGAAATTTAAAGCTCATTTGCTCTAGCCCTTTTTGAATTACACACAATACAACTCTCAATAAAACTAAAATAATTATAGAATAGATAGAAGGGGAATGGTACAGTAACTAGATAGATAAAACAATTTCTAGCATACCTATAATAAACAGGGTACCGGTATACATTACTATTATTATAAGATTATCTACTGAACTATGTAAAAAAAAAAAAAAAAAAAATCCCAACTTTAGAATTTAGACTCTTTTCTCCTTCATGAATAGCCCCATTACTTTGGCAATTTTAAGACCTTTTACCCCATAGTCAATATTAAGACTCATTGTGCCATTTAGCCAGCTTCCCTGTCGGCCAATAGGGACTTTTAGGGGGAACAGGCCATTTTTTTTTTTTTTTTTTTTTTTTTTTTTTTTTTTTTTTTTAAAAGAGACAATGAACGGAGGAAGGAAAAACACAGATAAAACAAAAAGGTCCATGTGCCTAAAGGCATCCTCCATTCATAAAATGTTTGTAACAACTGGATTTAAACATTTGTTGATTGTAAGTTTGTGGAAAGCAATTCGAGGGAAGTGAATTCCAAAGAGTAGTAGCTCTGGGGATAAATGAATTCTGATAAGCAGAAGTTCTGCATTGTGGAGGAGAAAGTGTAAATTCATGGGCGCTCTCAGCTGCCCTAGTTCTACGGGGAAAGATGTGGAGAGGCGGCACAATTGAAGCAAGTTCCTCGGAACAATTGCTGTGAAAATATCTGTAGAATAATGCAAGGGATGCAACGTTTCTTCGTATGGCTAATGTAGGAAGGTCCTGTGTGATTGCAGGGTTATTGATTAATCTAATAGCTTTATTTTGAATTTTGTCCAACTGCCTCAATGCAACCACTCCACTTCCACCCCACAGAGGTGAACAGTAATCCATCTGAGAGCGCACATGACTTTTATATATTACGGCCAACTGCTCGTCAGTGAAGAATTCTCGAACTCTGTACAGGAGTCCCAGTTTTTTAGAGGCATTCTTAGCAATGCTTCTAACATAATGTGTCCAGCTCAAGTTAGTAGTTAATGTTACACCGAGAATGTCAATACTAGGGGAAGTGGGATATTTACATCATTAAAAAATATATGGGAGTCAGTGAGATTCTGTCGGTTAGAAAATTGAATGTACTTGGTTTTCTGTGCATTAAAGGAAACTAGATTCTCTTGTCCCCATTCATTAATTCTAGAAAGGTCCTGGTTCAGAGAAATTGCAGTGTTTATTTTTGAATTTATAAGATCGGGTTGGGTGAAAGAATTGGTAAATGTGAAGGAACTGTGGAGTGTTGAGTCATCTGCGTAGGAATGTATTGGATTATGAGTGGTAGATATGAGATCATTGATATACAGTCGGTTCCCCGTATCCGCGCCTTACTGGTACCGACTGCGGTCCGCGGATACGTGGAGTGTATTTAACATAAGTTTCAATGGGAAATAGGCTTAGCTCGTACCTGACCCGGCCATCCTGGACCCTCGAACCATTATTTTGACCTACATATTATTTGAGGAGAATACTTATTAATACATATTATGAAGAGAGAACTTACCACACAAACTTTATTTCAAATCAGTCATTAGGCCTAGGCTAGCCTTACGCATCGGCATAATTTGCCTGCTTTCGTCCGACAGCGTCGGTACACTTGCTCTGTTTAGATGGTCCCGGGCATTTATTTCCATCATGATTACCATCAGGCCCACTGTCCCTATCACTGAATGCTCTAAAGGCCCCAATAAATGCGGGAGATAAGAGGTTCGTGCAGAAAAAAAGCTTGTAAACAAGTGGTTTTCAACTTTTCCAACACTGGTCTGTGAACTGCTGCCTCAGCTGGGACGCTGTGTTGACTTCACGCAAGAATGCAAGATGGCCGACCAAAGCAAGAATCGGGATGCGCACCGACCCGCCCGATTCAAATCAGTGAATAGCTGGTATTTTGCAGTTTTTTTGCGCGGATGACGAGTAATGGGATATTTAGGAGTGTCCGTGGATAAGCGGCATCGCGAATGTATGGAGCGCGGATACGGGGAACTGACTGTACATAGAAACAATTAAAAAAAATTTTTTTTTTTTTTTAGGAAGAGTCTTAGGGTGTATTTTTAAGTTTCAAGGTCTAGGGAGCAAACTATATATATATTTTCTTAACCCTCTCAGACATACGACGGAATTTTGAGCCTATTAGGGATACTTTAAAGCCTTTATTACCATCAGGGGTATTTAGAAACCTTTAGTTTAGTTACTTCACCCTCTGCAGTTGTCTTTGAGTTAGCTGTGGCCAGAAAATTAATTTTGGAGAGGTAATTTAGCGGCTCGCTTGGTGTAGTGACTAGCGTCTCGGACTTCCACCCAGAAGGCCCGGGTTCGCGCCCACGCTCGGCGCATTAAAGATTTTTCACAAGCACTGAGTCATTACCATCCCTCATGAGCAAAGGGATGGGGTAGTAGTACAGGACCCCAATGGAAATACGCCTAATCGGCCTTATTGAGCTATCCTTAGCTAGCTTAGCATGCGCTAGCTTTAAGAACTATTATTATTATAAGAGTGAGAGAACTATTTCTTATTGCTAATCTGGCAACCTCTGCGTCATGCGTCTCAAGGGGTTAATCAACATTTAAAACTACGATTAAGCCAAATATTAATCAAACTTTAATACTTTTACTTTCACTGAAACTTTCTATTTTACATTAAGTGAACAACTCAATTTACAATACAGTTGCCCAAATAACTCCTGGTCCTATGTGATCTTATACATTGAAATTTTATGTGCACATTAAGATTTATTATGCAGTACAGTAGTTAACTCTGAAGATTACTCAACTCTTTATTCATATTTTATCACCAACCAACTTGTGGCACTCCAAGGATTCCAACCTAGGATACTCTCACCAAAATTCCGCGTATTTATGCTATAAAGATGAATAGTAAACTGATAATTTCTTTAATAATTCACTCCAACACCAAACACTTTCCAAAGAAATTAATGAAACCAAGCATGTGATCCACCAGGATTCGAACCTAGGTTACCACAGATTTTAAACACTATCCATTACACCAAGACTCAAAAACATCACAAGGAATAACTTTGGACAACTGTACAAAGACTGCTAAACTTAAAATAAACAAAATACTAACCGTATAGTAGTATTGTAGGGAAGTAGTGTTAGTTTAGTCCGTCTAGTAGTAGTAGTAGTAGTACCGGGTAGTCCATAGAATATCATCTTCAATCTAGGTACGATCCTCCTAGGTCTTCTAGCGCTGTAATAAAAGTAGAAAAAATATTAGTTATATGGATTCAGTGCCATTTCCTAGCCTAAGATTTTATACTCCAATTTGTTGCTCATGTAGTAATGTACGGTCGCGCTAATAAGTCATGCCACAGCTGTCATTAAGTTTAGCTTGCTCTGTACTGTATTAATGAGTCAGATGTTAAATAAGGGTGGGTAAGTGTAGGAACATTTGTATATTTCACTCTAAATGACAAAATGAAGCTTAGATATTGCCGATACCACGCTTTTACTGTGTATTATATTTGCCTATTCAGGCATTTTGAGCCACATTTCTTTACCACAAACATCCAAAACTCAAAAATTGGTTAAACTTAAAACAAACACTTCAACATACTAACCGAATATTAGTCCTGTAGAGTGGTTCATCGGAAACGTTAGTCGCCATCACCGACGCTCCATCAGGCCAGAACTGCGTCCACCACACACCAGGCCACAACTCTGCATCCACCATTGGGCCACAACTGCGTCCACCAGGCCAAAACTCTGCATCCACCACACCATCAGGCCAAAACTCTGCATCCACCACACCATCAGGCCAAAACTCTGCATCCACCACACCATCAGGCCAAAACTCTGCATCCACCACACCATCAGGCCAAAACTACGTCCACCACTGCATCCACCACACTACACCAGGCCACAACTCTGCGTCCACCTCACCACCAGGCCAAAACTCTGCGTCCACCACACTACACCAGGCCAAAACTCTGCATCCACCACACCATCAGGCCACAACTGTGTCCACCACAAGGCCAAAACTCTGCGTCCACCACACCATCAGGCCACAACTGCGTCCACCACACTACACCAGGCCACAACTCTGCGTCCACCACACCACACCACCATCAGGCCACAACTGCGTCCACCACACTACACCAGGCCACAACTGCGTCCACCACACCACCATCAGGCCACAACTGCGTCCACCACACTACACCAGGCCACAACTCTGCGTCCCACCACACAACACCAGGCCACAACTCTGCGTCCACCACACCACCATCAGGCCACAACTGTGTCCACCACACACCAGGCCACAATTCTGCATTCACCACAACACTGCATACACCACCAGGCCAAAACTCAGCGTCCACCACATAATATTAGTTTCTTTCTAGACTTCCTTATCCCTAATTAGAATTTAAAACTTTCAAAATAAAGAAACCAAAACTTTGACAAACTCAGTAAAATTACAAAACTTATCAAAATAGATGTTGAAACTACAATATTTAGCTCCATTAGTTTAATTTAAAAGTATCTGCCCCAGAACTACGGCGACTTTGAGACCTTTTGTGCAATAGCTACTGCAATTTAGGAGGAACCTGCCCTAATATGGGGCATTTTTCTAATGAAAATTGCACAAGTTCACCTCTAAGGGAGTCTTTGGAGAATTTTTAAAGCTTTAGGGAGAGTTAGCAAAGAAAAATAAAGAACATTAATATACACAGAAATATCAAAGTTTTTTTTCAACTGAATGTGGAAAATTACAAATTGACAACTTGCAACTTGAGGGTGCACCACTTGAGGGCAGAGTCAGACGTAGGGCAGATTCAGACACAGGGGCAGAGTCCATCAACACAAGTCTCTGCCAACACCACCGGAGAAGAGCCGACCGACAGGATCGGTACATTGAGGCGATTCATTCGTGTCCACCACCTCAGGGAATCTGGCAATAGATAGAAGTGGCGCACTTAACCCGTACAGCCCCAGAGACGCGCCTGGCGCGTCACCCTAATTGCGCCGACCGTAACCTCAGGTGTAGCCACTCAAGAGGGCTCAGATTTGTATGGGAACTGTGTACGTATCCCACGCAACCGTGCCGATGGTTGAAAACTCTCAAAGTCCACGTGCGTGCGCGTGAAATAACCTGTTTTTTTTGGGATAATTGCCTTCAATTTTTTACTCTTGTAAAATACGTTTTCGGGGGCTCTGTAGGACCATTCTTTAAGCTTTTTGAGCGGTTTTTCGTGGTTTTTCCTTCATTCCTAACCCATTCGCTATTGTTTCTGGAATAAAACCATTTTTTGAAAACCGGTCGGGTTCTGGTGAACAAACATTACAAAACTAGCCGGGGCTGGACGGGTTAAGCTGTTCCCCACACATACACTTTTCAATAAAAATAGAAACAAATTATATAAAAAATGTGGAATGGGCCGGAGTAAATAGAACAGACAAAATATTATTCAAGCAGACTTAAAAAATAATACGATACTCTTATATGTCCGGGTTTTAAGCGACCAGAATAGGTTAGTTGCATTGTATACCACCTGTACCTTCCATTAAGTTTTATGCGGCAGATGCGTAATAAGCAATATATACATAAAAAAGGTTGGTTAAGGTTCAGAGTTTTATCCTACATACTACAGATACATGGTAAGCGATACTACATGTTAAGCCAAGGTTAGTCTTTTCACACATGTACTGGATGCTAAAGATTACGTACCAGCTAATAAGGAAGAGTTAGTTTAGTATCCCATGTACGGTACCGGTATATGGGATACATACTAGCTGGTAGGTAAGGGTTAGTTTTGTATCCAACATACTGTACTAAAGTTCATTCCAGCCGACTAAATTGTTTTCAAAGTTTAATTTCCGATAAATTTAAATGCATTTTTCCAAAAAAAAATTAGGGTGTTTTAGTTTCAATATTTTTTTAATCTTTAGTTATTGATTTGAACAGCAACTTTTGAGTTTGTTTTAAAGTTTCATATTTTAATTACAATCTTAACCCTTTCACGCACATATGACACAAAGGTTGCCAGATTAGCAATAAGAAATAGAGTTTTCTCATTCTTATAATTACCTCTCCAAAATTAGTTTTCTGCCCACAGCTAACTCAAAAACAACTGCAGAGGTTGAAGTAACCAAACTAAAGGTTTCTAAATACCCCTGATGGTAACAAACGCTTTAAAGTATCCCCAATAGGCTCAAAATTGAGTCTTATGTCGGAGAGGGTTAAATAATTTGCTATTATGATGTGTTAAATTAAATCATGAAAACTATGAAAGATCATATTTATCCATTAATTAAGTACTGTACAGTATCAAAATTATCTACTAAAGGATTATATTTGCCGTCAGCTGAAAAGAAACTATAGGTCTTTGTTAGGTTAATGCCTTACATATACATACTATACTACTAATCTTAATACGCATCTACATTCTCAAACTTTGACTGGTAGTAGTAACCAATGCAACTAATCGATTAAGATAGATAAAACGGCTCAAAATTCAGACCTAAAAGATATATTTTCCAATGAAAAAAGTAAAAAGTATACATAAATAAAAAAAAATATAGGCCTATACAAAAAGTAAGAACAGTGGGGATTGGGCCTCAGCATAAAGATAAATATAGCATAAATATTTTTACCAATGTCAAAAAAATATGAAAAATACAGTTTGTATTTTTTTTTTTACATACACAAACTATCAAATATATTACTGTACCAATGACAAAAATTAAATAAAAATAAAAATAAAGTTTGTAGGCTTTTCATTATATACACAATTAAACTAGCATTAAATATAACTCACCCGGTGGAAGTGTGAAGATTGTCCACTTTCATCAGCTTCTGAAGGATCTCTCACAAGATTGTACCGGTACCGGGTTGTCAGACACATCCATGGTGTAGCATCGTCTCTCCTTCACTGCTGGGAGTAGGTAGTTAAAATTATGACAAATCTATAATACATTTTGTAATAATTTCACTACACCACCAAAACCCTCCAATGAAATTAATGAAAGCATATGTGAAATAATAAATAATTAATAGAACAGTAATAAACTACTAGCAATTTCCGACTATAAAGTAATAAAGAAGTTGGAACTGCAGACACCAAAGTTTAGTAAACAAAATTGTCAAAATACGGTTGTGGTGGAAAAATACATAAGTAACACCCCGTTCTTAACTTATCAATTACAAACCCCAATGTACTTTTAACTAATGAAAGCATATGGTCCTCCCCGGATTAGAACCCGGGACACCACACCCAGAACAAAACCACTAACTCAGATCAAAATAAGTCAATTTAGCCATAATCTCTTTTAGACTTAATTTCAATCTAGTCCCAATTACTTAATCATACTTTATAAGCAATGACAAATACAAAATATATTAGGATAAATAATAAATTTTCAAGTTGCATATGAAGTGCCATTGCTCAGTTTTCCCTATTCGGGCTCTGTCTCGAGTCTGCCGCCCCCAGAAACAAATTTAAAAATGGGAAATGGGCCTCGGTAAATATATTAATTTAGTAATTTTATATAGCAAGGATCATTGCATTGAGTGTTGCCATTGGATACAGGATGGGTTGAAGGGGGCAGGGGGCAGCGCGCAGCGCTGTGCAGCAGTCAGTGAAGCTGCCTGGCCGAACGCCCCAAGGCCCTGCCGACCACAATAAAGCCTGGGTGACTGAAGCCACTCCATGGCGGGGAGCTGAGGAGGGTGCGGAAATGCCCGGGAAACCAAAGCCCCACCTAGGGCCCTGTGCCCAGGGTGCCAAAACAGAAATTATCCAGTTCTGGATCATTTTTCTAAGCTTACAAGGATCAACTTTGCGCGGGGGGCGCAGCCCCCCCGCTACATAAAAGGGGGTCCGGGGGGCGTAGTCTCCCGGCCGCCGGAGAAATTTTGAGATGTGAAGGTAAATATACGCACAATACATGCTCAAAATTTATTAAAAGGAATAAATAATATTGTAAGTAAAAGGGATGTTATGTATGTTTACTGGTGTTTCATCAGGATACTAGGGGACCTGGCTGCCTGTACTTCAGTCTCAAAGAGATTCACTTCAGGTCCACTAATATAGGCATTGAAAACAGGTTTTTAAATTATTCTTAGCAGTCCCTGTTTTAGTTTTGTAACTTTTGTCCAATAAAGATTTCATGTATATTTGTTGTTGCATTCCAAAAACTATTACATACTTAATTTATATCCTTTCATATGATACACGAGTTACTATAGAGTACTGGTTAAAATACATACCGGTACCAAGTTTCAAGAATAAACTTTGATTAGAAAATTTGTTTGTCTATTATTTTCCCTGGGCCGAGTAAAAAATACCTGGGTAGGCTATTCCCATCTCGGGTTAAGTACAATCAGTAGGAACGTAGCAACTTCTCCCAGTGGGGAGATTGTAGGCACCAATCGATCAGGGCTAGACCCAGGTGAGGTTATAGGCATGTGATAAAGAGTCGCTGGAACTCCGGTTTCATTTGCTTGGCCTCTCTTACTGATTTTCTTTGTGCCTCATTTACACTGAGAGCAATCCAGCTAGCTCTCACAAACACCTCCTCCTATCCACTTCACTACACTAAACATGCAACCACACTTCATTCCTCTACACCAAAATTAAAAAAACACAAAATGATGAATTTTAGCCCAGCCTCGGAGTCCCCAGGGGGGGGGACCATAAATGCCCCCTCACCCGACCGACCATCCCCTGACGACCCCACACAATTACCTGGACCTCGGCCTGTTACTCTTTCTATTAATTTCTGCAACATTCGCGGACTTTCCTCTAACTTTCACTCTGTTGAGCACCATCTCTCCTCCTACAAACCTGATCTTCTCTTCCTCACCGAAACCCAGGTGTCTGTAGCAACATCCAGCAACCCCTTCTCTGTATCCTCCTACTTTCTCTATCCTAGTTTCAAAGCCAAAGGCGGATGTTGTGCATATGTGCACAACAAACTCACTTGCTCTCGTGTTCCAACTTTATGGCTCAAACTTTCCTGTCATTCTCTTACTAAATATTTCTGTGCTGTCTATCTTTCCCCTAACTCTACCAACTTTCCTAAATTCTTTGACTATCTAAACTCTACAGTGGAACACATTCTATCCATTTCTCCTTTCTCAGAAATCTCCATCTTAGGAGATTTCAACGTTCACCACCGCCAATGGCTCTCCTCTCACACTACTGATCCACCTGGTGAACAAGCCTACGTCTTTTCTATCCTAAATGACCTAGAGCAGTTAGTTCAGCAACCCACCCGTATCCCGGATCGCATCGGAGATCGGCCCAACATTCTTGACCTGTTTCTAACTTCTAACCCTTCTTCTTATACTGTCGATCTTTTCTCTCCTTTGGGCTCCTCCGACCATAAACTTATCTCTGTCACCTGTCCTATCTCTCCAGTACAGCCACCCGATCCTCCTAGCCGGCGGCGCTTGTGGCACTTTGGCGCTGCCGACTGGGAGGCTCTTCGGCAGTACTTCTTTGATTTCCCATGGAATGATTTCTGCTTCCATGGCCGAGGACCCTCGGAGAGTGCTGAACGCATTACCGAGGTAATCCTATCGGGCATGGAAGCATACATTCCATTCTCTTTCTCTCAGACTAATGCTAAAAAATCTTGGTTTACTCACGCCTGTTCTACTGCTGTCCGCAATAAGGAGGAAGCATTCAAACGGTACCGACGCATTCAAACTCAAGACTCTCATTCTTCATATGTTTCTGCCCGGAATCAAGCCAAATCTGTTCTTCGACTTGCCAAACACTCTTTCATCAATAATAAATGCACTGATCTATCCAACTCTAGCTCTTCCCAAGCTTTCTGGCATCTAGCCAAAAACCTCTCAAACAATTTCTCTTCCTCGTCTTTCCCTCCCCTTTCCCACTCTGATGGCACAACCATCACTTCTTCCTCTGACAAAGCTAAACTCTTCGCTCAAACTTTTGCTAGAAACTCCACCTTGGATGATTCCGGTGCTATTCCTCCCTCTCCGCCCTCCTCTCTCTTACTTATGCCTAATATCCTAATCTCTTCTAAAGATGTACTTTCTACCCTCTCTGGGCTTAACACTAATAAGGCGTACGGTCCGGACGGTGTTCCTCCTGTTGTTCTCAAAAACTGTGCTTCCGTGCTGACTCCCTGCCTAGGCAAACTCTTTCGTCTCTGTCTATCCTCTAACGTCTTCCCTTCATGCTGGAAGTTTGCTCACATTCAACCTGTCCCAAAGAAGGGTGACCGCTCTCAACCCTCCAACTATCGTCCAATTGCTCTTATCTCTTGTCTTTCTAAAGTTTTTGAAACTATTCTTGCTTCCAAATTTCTTAAGCATTTCTCTTCTCATAATCTGCTCTCAGATCGCCAGTATGGCTTCCTTAAGGGTCGCTCTACTGGTGATCTTCTTTCATATCTTACTAACTCTTGGTCATCCTCCTTTCGGGACTTCGGTGAGACTTTTTCTATTGCACTAGACATATCGAAAGCCTTCGATAGAGTCTGGCATAAATCTTTAATTTCTAAACTACCCTCCTTCGGTTTCTATCCCTCCATCTGTGCCTTTGTCTCTAATTTCATTTCCGGCCGTTCCATAGCTGCGGTTGTGGACGGCCATTGTTCACTTCCTCACCCTATAAACTCCGGTGTTCCTCAGGGCTCTGTCCTATCTCCTATTCTCTTTCTAATTTTATAAATGATCTCCTTAACTGTACCTTAATTCCCATCCATTCATACGCAGACGACTCAACCTTACACTACTCCATTAGTTTTTCAGAACGCCCCAGCCAGCAATCCGTCAACGACAAACGTAATGAAACCATAGAACTCTTAAATTCTGATCTAAATACTATTTCCAATTGGGGCAGAGAAAACCTTGTTAACTTTAATGCTTCCAAAACCCAATTTCTCCATCTATCTACCCGTCAGGATCTCCCAGCGGACTATCCCTTATTCTTCAACAATACAAAAATCAACCCTTCATCTTCTCTCAATATTCTTGGTGTCTCTTTTTCTTCTGCTCTCATTTGGAAGGACCATATTACCAGTCTTGCTAAGGCAGCCTCCCAGAAGCTGGGTATGCTCAACCGCCTTAGGGGGTTCTTTTCCCCTGCACAGCTTCTTGCTCTGTACAGGGGCATAGTGCGCCCTTGTATTGAGTATTGTTCACATGTGTGGGAGGTTCCTCTCACACCGCTCTCCTAGACAAAGTTGAAAGGAAGGCCTTTCGTATCATTAACTCCCGTCCACTCACCAACTCTCTGCAATCTCTCTCTCTCCGCCGCAATGTTGCATCTCTCTCGCTATTCTATCGCTACTATAATAATCAGTGTTCCTCAGAGCTATCCCAGTGCATACCACCTCCTTTACGTAGGGCACGTGGTACCCGTCTTGCAACTCAATCCCACCCCTACTCTGTGCAACTCTCCAACCCAAGAGTGAAACGTTACTCTCAAACTTTCTTCTACTCAACATCTGAGCTCTGGAACTCTCTCCCAAAATCAGTCTTTCCCTCTTCCTATGACTTAAATTGCTTCAAACTCCGTGTGTCCAGGCATTTTGGCTCGAACGTCCCTTGATTTTGGCCCTGTCACTCTTTCAACTATGGGGGAGGCACTCGCTATAGGCAGTTATGCCTTTTGCCTCCCTCAATCACATAGAAAAAAAAAAAAAAAAAAAAAACTTACTTTAATTTTCACAACTTTAAAAGACTCAAGATTCTGCAAGGCTAATTCCGAAAATATTCAATCAAGTCTCCGTTACCCCCATGAAGTCAGGTTATAGTAATGACAAGACATACCAATAATATATGTTAGTTAGCAGGTGTGTGGACTGTGGGGATAGTGGCAGCCCCCACTTTGGACACTAAGACTAAGTAAAGTTAGGTTAGGGTAAGGTAATGCAAATTATCTACTCATAACATGATAAACAATTGAACAATAAACTACTGTACTATATTCCTTGAAGAAATAAAAACAAACAATTGTACATAAGGCTGCGGAAAGATTCTTTAGTGATACCCAAGTCATGGCCGGGATTCCGGGAAATCTATAAATGCACTGTAGGCGGTAGGCCTAGCTGCTGGCCGTACACTTATTAAATTGTACCGGTAATCTGGCTAAAAAGTTACCGGTATACAAAATAACAACATAGAGGCAGGGTGCAGATCCCACTTTGGACACTAAGTTTGGACTTTGGTTAGGGTAAGTTATTGCAAATCTTCCACTCATAATATAAACTACAATAAAATAAGATACCAGTAGATAAGATACTACTGTAGCCTATTCTGCCTATAGCCTATACCTTGAAAACAAAAACAAACGGTAAGACTGCGAAAGTATTCTTCAGTGACAGGTCTACCCCTATAATCCCACGGCATGACGGCAAACTGTTATTGTCATAGGCTATAGCCTAGCCAGGGTGTCGAATGACGCTGTTTTTTTGAGTGATAACACAAATGAACTTTCTGTATAATGATAAAAAAAAAATAATCCTAGCCTAGGCCTAGCCTACGTATTTTTATATTATTATTTTAAAAGTTAGACATCTAAAATAGGCCTAGGCTTAGGCCTACTGTGTTCCAAAACTCAAGAGTAACCTAGGCTAGGTTAGCCTAGCCTTACAAAACAAAAAAAAACAAAAAATACAGGAATGTTGGTCTAGGCTAAGTTTAATATACACTTCCCAGGTCATTTTAACAGTTCTATTGCTTCTATATATCATATAATACACCATAGAGTAAGTTTTTAATAACTAGAAAAAAAAGGTCATCTTCTAAATAATTACCATAATTGAGGACCTTTGCCGTTCCCGGGTTAAGAGTGGGCTCTTGAGTCTTAGCCTACCAGAACCCAGCTGCCTAGCTAACCTTATTTTTTACTGTCTTTAACCTCAAATCTTCCTTGATCTTCATTAGCCTATCCATACATTATACATAGCCAAGATAGCCCCACTAGTGGGGGCAGTCCTAAGATTGTTGGATAATGGGTTATCCTAAGCCTAATACGCCTAGCCTCAGCCTAGGCTACTCATTTCTGCTTCAAATCATCATTATCATCATAGGCCTAGGCTAATACAAGTAGGCCTAGGCTTATCTGAAAAAATAATATGCTTGGCTACTTACAAAATCGCTGTTTGGTGCTTGCTAGAAGTCAGGTTTATCCAAAGTATCACCTTGAACTTATACCTTATATATAATGAGTTCCCCAAGATTAATATGCACAATTTTAGAATGTGTAGGGCACTCGCACTTCACATGAAGTCAATGTTATATTCCAGCCCCTTAATTCACTCTATTTTTCCACAAATATATCGGTAAATAACAGCCAACACATTTCCAACTGTTCCACAGTTGATTGGCGGCAAGCTAATTTGACGTCATCATTGGATTATTCTCGGAAACACCACAATGGAAAACATAGCTGATATTAGTTCGTGGTTTTCCATTGATCCAACCACATATATACCCCTGAAAAACCAATAATTCATCATAAAATCGTACTAATTTATAGCTTACCTTATGCCTCATGGTCTTGCGCTCTTTGTCAAACACATAAAATTTATATTCATTCACTATTTTTAAGAAATTAGAGACCCCATAAAATTAACACATACGAAAAAATATCGTGTATTTTGCAGGAGTTTAACTGGGATCAGATCAGATCAGAAAACTAACATTCAAACTTAAATTAATATTTTACATTATTCATTTCAGTGAAATTCAGTCAATATATTAAACACATGGAGTAGTTTAGTTAATATATACATAGTTTTAGATAAATACCTATTATTATCCTTTAATCTACATATTATTGAGCATTCGAGTGCCAATAAAATTACGGTAGTTGTGTTCGTCTTGACTCAGCCTTCGGCACAATATATCATCGGAGTGTAGGGGTACATTGGTTGTTTGTTTGTTTGTTTTAGCGGACTCTCCCATCCAGGAGTTCGTTCTATGAACGATGACTGTTTCCTTATTGTAATATATATTTGTTATATTGGTGCTAAAGTCAGTCACCTCATCCGAACCGAACAAGTTGTGTTTTCACAGTGTAAACAAATAGCTTTCATGACTCGAGCTCTGGATTTATCCGTCTATATTTACATTAGTAGCTGCATTTGGACTTCAATACAGGTGATATATAATAGTTTTAAGATCATAGCCAATGTAGAGTACAGTGTAGAGCAAAGCAACTATAGTTTGATGAGTGTAATGTAGAAATAGAATGGCAGGTTTAGCGGGGCTCCCGGCCGCCCCGGGACACTCACAGGCTCTCAGCCAGTATCAGTATCAATATTTTTTCAGATGTCAGGTTCGGGATCACGAAGAAAATGGGCGAATTTTGGCACACTGCCTGTGCCCCTCAGCAATTATGAAGAGAAAGTTGAGGGGCAAGGGGAAAATGTGACGCTTTGGCTTCCAATCTTAGTAGATTGGGAGGTCAATCCACGGAAGAGACGCCGTCACTCGAGATCTAGAAAATATATAAGTTAAAGGAACAGTCAGAGTAAGCTATGGGTATGGCAGAGATCGCTCAGTTCTCACTCTGATAGACCAGCCCATCACCACATCAGTCAGATGTTGAATAGGGTGGTTAAGTGTTGGAAAAAGTTGGTATAGGCCTATTTCACTCTAGGCTATAATTATGATAACAATTATTAATCAAAACATACTTTGTGCCGAGAAATCACTTATTAGCGCGACTGTACACTAATGACTATAAAGGGGAGGGTTTGTACTCGGCCGGATACCTTACCCTCTACGCATGCGCGAAAATGTAAGCCTCCCTTGGCCCCACCCACTGCCGAAAATGTACAAATATTATATTATATTAGATTAACCTAACCCTAATATAATATTAAATATTATAACATAACTCAAATAACAATATAAAAATATTAAAATATAGGCCTACTAAACTTAAGAGCCGAAAACGTACAAATATTATATTAGATTAGATTAGATTAGATTAGATTAACCTAACCCTCATATAATATAATAATATAACTTAACGTAACACAAATAACAAAATAAAAATATAAAAATAGATAAATCTACAGTTATACTACCCCTATTTTGTCGCTATTCTGTTGGTACTAATGGGTTAATATTATTAGTAGTAGACTTAGTATGGTTTGATGATGCGCGGAAATGTATATTTGACTTTAAATAGATACATTGAAGTATTACAAACCTTAGCAAGCTCATAAACAGGGAACGTGAGCAGGGTTTAGACCGTCGTGCACCCATAAACAGGGAACGTGAGGGGGAGTTTAGACCGTCGCGGAGACAGGTTACTTTTCGGTTAGGTTAGGTTAATGTTAAAAATACTAAAATGCGACGGTCCTCGGTATTAAACAACACTGTATATCAAAGAAAACATTAAAAACAACAACAAATTACCTGAAAAACTCTCATCTGGTTGGTGATAATTTGTTATCAAAATAAGTTTTTTTTCCAGTTTCAGCGTCTGCTGAACCATCCAAAAACCCGCTAAAAGGCGTGTTTTGAAGGGGGGAGGTGGTGGGGGGTAGTGGGGGAGGGGTAGTATAACTGTAGATTTACCTAAAAATATACTAAACTTCGAGTGGGATCGAACACTGGATATCTGAATGCCAGGCGGGAACTCTAGTGACTGTACTACAGAGCGAGCTGGCAGAAACGGTTGGAAGGCTTTATTTAAATGCCAGGAACGGGGAGCGGGGCCAAGAGAGGCTTACATATTATTCGCGCATGCGTAGAGGGTAAGGTATCCGGCTGATTACAGACGCTCCCCTATAAAGACAGTGGCGCTGGCATAGGGGCCTAGGCTAGACTGAATTTTAGTGCGAAACATCTCCCGAAATTTTACGGGCCCTAGGCTAGGCTAGGCCTATATTGGGAAAGTTGGCTTTTTTTTTTTTCTAGTCTTAGGCCTAGCCTATAACATTTTGCTAGTTTTTTTCACATAGGCCTAGGCCTAGCGATATTGAAACGGCAAGTTCTTCTAGTTTGTTTATTAGTCCTATGAAAGTTGTATATACAATAGGCTAAGCCATTCGCGACGGTCTACGCATATCCAACACTGAAATAGGCTATATTTGACTATATTAGGCTATATTAACAAAACATGTAAATATTGATGACTCTGGAGGCCGGGTAACACTGGACATAAACTACATAGGCTAGGGTAGCCTATAAAACAAATTAAATGCAATAAATCTATCTATCTATCTATATGCTCAGGCCCAATCCCCATTTTGGGGGTAGCTGACTCAAGACAGAGCAAGAACAGGGAAAACAAACAAAACAAAACCGATAAAAACGCATAAACTCTCACTCATCCAATAAATAAATATGCAATAAATAAAAAAATAAATGAAATTAACTAGGCCTAGCCAATAACCATACCGGTTTGGCCAACAATAAAGTTCCAAAGCAAAAAAAAAAAATTTTGTATAGCCTAGCCTAGCCTATTAAGAAGCCTCTTATCGTCTGGCCTTTTGTATGTTAATTAACGGGCTCTATAATAGTCTACATATAATTGAATGGCCACCAGTGAATATATATAGACTTAGCTGGTTAGTGAAGCATATTGATGAATGACAGGTGTTGGGATGGTGAAGATATGGCACAACAGGTGGAAGTGATGGCGGCGGGCATTGTTAGCCTATGGAGAAACTGATGTACCGTCTCGCCATATGTAAATTCACGGGTTCATAGTATAAGTTATATATTTTAATGGCCACCAGTGAATATACAGTATATACACTTAGCTGATTAATGGAGCATGTTAATTAATGACAGGTGCTAGAATGATCAAGATGGAGACTGATAAATGTGGAGGTACATACAGGTGGAGATGATGGCGGCTGGGGTGGCGTTGGAGGAGTGAGGCCCTTTATAGGTAAAATTCTTCGAACGTCTCTTCGGTAAACAAATGACTTCGACATGCGCAATAATTCTTGATCCACAAGTCATTAATTAAAATTTCAAATATTACTTTATACCTATTCAAAAACTAATTACCTTCTAGAAATTCTGATAGTTACAGTAATTAAACTACGTTAAATTAAAATAACACTTCAGGTGATCAAACAATTATTTAAGCCAGCACACCGCAAATCGAAAAAGTCAGAAATAGCCGTTTTCCGAAAAAAAAATAGTGTATAAATTAACCATATAGCACACAAGTTAAAATAGGGGTCAATATACAGGAGGCGCTACAATATAGGTAGCAAAATTCTAATGGTAGTTTTGGGTTCCTATCATATGCTTCATTTCTATATACTTTTTATCCCCGGGGAAAAAAAAAAAAAAATCTTGGGATTTTTCATTTATTTTCTTGGGATTTTTTGTTTTGGTCATTAACCTAACCAAAAAAACCTAACCTAACCTAACCTAATAGCCCCCAAATACGTTTAGGTTTTTTGGTTAGGTTAATAAAAAAAATAAAAAAAATCCAAGAAAAAAATAAAAAACCCAAGATATTTTTTTCTTTTCCCGGGGATAAAAAGTATATAGAAATGAAGCATATGATGATAGGAACCCAAAACTACCATTATAATTTTGCTACCTATATTGTAGCGCCTCCTGTATATTGACCTAATTAGGCCTTCACAGGCTATTATTATTTAGGATTATTAAGCCAGCACACCGTAAGTAAAGAATAGTCAGAAATAGAGATTTAGAGAGATTTAGAGAGAAATAGAGATAGAGATTTAAAGATTAAAAATTCCCGAGTATAAAATAATTAAAATATAAAAATCGCACACATACACGTACGTTAAAATCGGATATTACTTTGAATTATTAAATCAATATAGTTAAACATTGCAAGTTAATTTAAAATATAACCTCAGTGTCAAGACTTACGATCGTATAGTGGATATTGGTATATTTCTATATATTTACCCAGGCACATTCCATTTTTGTTTTCTTAAGACAGTAAAGCGACTTCCATTATTAGCCTAGGCCCTAAGGAGAAGCCTAGTATCGTCCGGCCTTTTTGTATGTTAATTCACAAGCTGTATAAATAGTCTAAATCTATTATAAATGACAACCAGTTAATATAGATAAGACTTAGCTGGTTATTGACCACGTTGATGAAGGACATGTGCTGGGATGGTGAAAATATCGAGATAAATATGGCACAGGCACAACAGGTGAAAGCGATATTCGTCGAGTATAAAATAATTAAATAAACTTATAAACATCGCGGACACATACGAGAAGACTTCACGGGCTATTATGATCCGGGATTATTAAGCCAACACACGTAAATAGAGAATACAGTAAGATAATAACAAGATAAGAAGTCCCTCGATTATAAACTCATAAAATTATCAAGAACGAAAACACTTGCGTCACCTCGTTTATGGAGTCCAGCTAGAAAAGAACCCCCTCACCTCACACCTGGCCCGTCCTGGTAGATGGGTTGGTGAGCTGCTGATGGGCGATGACGTGGCTCTCTCTCATTGGTCGAGCTCCGCCCCACCTCCCCACCCCAACAGGATACGAGATTTAGCGCGCGCTTTTTGTTTAAATCACCCCACCCCCACCTTCCCCCTTCCCCTCCCCTTTTAACTGCGACCCCCGATCATCCCCACCCCCTGACCCCCTCCCCAACAGGATACTCTCTCTCTCTCTCTCTTTGTTAAGTTGCCCCCCCTCCCCTCCTAACTGCGACCCCCGATAATCCCCCACCCCCTGACCTCCTCCCCAACGGGATACTCTCTCTCTCTCTTTGTTCAGTCCCCCCCCCCCCCCCCCCCCCTTCCCTTCCCCCAATCCCTCCTCCTCTTTCTCTCTCCCGTTGCCTAATATGGGCATTCTTTCGTTGTTCCGTTCCGTTCCTCCCCCCCCCCCCCTAAGTACTCAATGGGGGGGGGGGAGGGGGTTGTCCCTTTAATACTCGCTTTTCTGGACCCCTTCTCCCTCATGTTTAGCATATTATAATATCATCACCACCCCACCAATTAACTTACAAATATACCTAATTAAGACTTTCTGTACCAGTGACGTCTGTTATATTTTGGTCTACCTATAATTAGACGATTATCTGCAGCTTAGGAAATATCTGTGGTAGTTAAAAGGGTCGACTGAGATAGTTCGAAGCCTTATAATTGCTAGAGACCCTCCCTAAACTGAGAAAAATTGACTAGTAGTCGCCAGAATAAAATAAAAAAGACCTCACCGGTACAGTACGGGTTAATGAAAACAATCACATTAATTAATAGCCTACATATGGTACTCCTCCATGGATTCCAACCTAGGACACTCACACCGAAATTCAGCGCACTAATCATTAACCCCTTCTCTACTGTACCGGTGACGGCCCTTTCACATTATTTTGAAGACTATTACACGATTATATTCAGTTTAAAAAGGTCCGCTAGCAATTAACAGGCTTTGAACCATCGCATTTAACCCTTCTTACTACCACAGATCCTTCTTAAACTGCACAAAATCTTCTAAATATGGCTAGAATTAATTGAGATAGACGTCATCGGTAGCCTACAGTCGCGCTAATAAGTGATGTCTCGGCACCAAGTAGGCTGTTTTGATCAATAATTAGTATCAACAATATCTAAGCTTCATTTCTTCATATGGAGTGAGATATACAAACATATGTTCCTACACTTACCCACACTTTTCAACATCTGACAGACATTAATACAGCACAGAGCAAGCCAAACATAATGACAGCTGAAACATGACTTATTAGCGCGATCGTACAGGAGTTAAGCTATCAAGACAAGGTTATGTAAGATTATGTATATGGTTATATAAGATTATTAGGCCATGAATTAGCAAAATATTTAATTTTAGTAATGGTTAGATACTTTTATGCAGCTTAGGAAGATCGTATGGGCGTCAGAAAGCTATAGTTGTGTTAGTTTATATTACGGTAATTTAACCCCTTCTGTACCGGCGACGTCTTTTTAACTTTTTTTTTTTAGCTATATTTAGACGATGTTATGCGGTTTAAGAAGGATCTGCGGTAGTAAAAAGGGTTAAGTGAGATAGTTCGAAGCCTAAACATTGCTTGAGGCCCTTTGTAAACTGAATAAAATCGTCTAATAGTAGCCATCATAAAATTTAAAAGACGTCCTTTTAATTTTATGCTGGCTACAATCAGACAATTTTATTCAGTTTACAAAGGACCTCCAGCAATGCACAGGCTTCGAACTATCTCACTGAACCCTTTC
Organism: Paralithodes platypus; assembly: GCA_032716605.1. Classification (NCBI taxonomy): domain Eukaryota; kingdom Metazoa; phylum Arthropoda; class Malacostraca; order Decapoda; family Lithodidae; genus Paralithodes; species Paralithodes platypus. The sequence continues at coordinate 53,813,052 of CM064514.1, read as the reverse complement.
TACTACTACAGATCCTTCTTAAACTGCACATCGTCTAAATATAGCTAGATGAGATGATTTTATTCAATTTAAAAAGGGCCTCCAACAATGAACAGGCTTCGAACTATCTCACTTAACCCTTTCTACTACTACCACAGATCCTTCTTATACTGCACAAAATCGTATAAATATAGCTAAATTAGACGATTTTATTCAGTTTAAAAAGGGCCTCCAGCAATGAACAAACTTCGAACTATCTCAATTAACCCTTTCTACTACTACAGATCCTTCTTAAACTGCACAAAATCGTCTAAATATAGCTACATTAGACCATTTTATTCAGTTTAAAAAGGGCCTCCAGCAATGAATAGACTTCGAACTATATCACTTTTAACCATCTTGGTGGTGTAATGGTTAAGGTGTCTAAAAATCTGTGTGTGATAACCTGGGTTCGAATCCTGGTGGATCACATATATGCTTTCATTAATTTCATTGGAGGTGTTTGGTGTTGTGGTGAAATTAATAACGAATAGATTAACCCGTTTTACCACATGGAACACATAAAATCGTACATATAATACAGTAAACACAAGCAAGGGTAGAAAAGCTGTCACTGCCTTCTTAAATGTGTGATAAGTAAAGCTGGTATCACACGAGAGATTTTAGTCAACATTCGATGCTCAACATTTTTCTGGCAACATTTCTGGATTATTTTACTGGTATCGGAAACTAGGCTGATGATGGATGAACTTAGGTAGCATAAATATGCAAATGTTTACCTCATAAGCTGCCAGACCAGTGTTGAGGATAAATGTTAATTGAAAAAGCGCTTGTGTGATACCGGCTTAAATCCCTACACTGGTATTGGAAACTAGACTGATGGTAGATGAATTTAGGTGACATATAAATATTACATGTTTACCTCATAAGCTGCCAGACCAGTGTTGAGGATAAATGTTTATTGAAAAAGCGCTCGTGTGATACCGGCTTAAATCCCTACACTGGTATCGGAAACTAGACTGATGGTAGATGAATTTAGGTGACATAAAAATATTACACATTGTTGTTGTTGCTGTTCCCCAAGCTGCCTGGCCGAACAGCCCCAAGGCCCCGAGCAAGGCCAAGGCCATAACCGAGCGCCCCCACAGAACCCTCCCTGCCGACCACAATAAAGCCTGGGTGACCGAAGCCACTCCATGGCGGGGAGCTGAGGAGGGTGCGGAAACGTCCGGGAAACCAAAGCCCTACTCAGGGCCCTGTGCCCCTCAGCAAATTATGAAGAGAAAGTTGAGGGGCAAAGGAAAAATGTGACGCTTTGGCTTCCAATCTTGGTAGATTGGGAGGTCAATCCACGGAAGAGACGCCGTCACTTGAGATCTAGAAAATATATAAGTAAAAGTAAAAGTAAAAGTCAGAGTAAGCTATGGGTATGGCAGAGATTGCTCAGTTCTCACTCTGATAGACCAACCCATCACCAATATTACACGTTTACCTCATAAGCTGCCAGACCAGTGTTGAGGATAAATGTTCATTGAAAAGGCGCTCGTGTGATACCGGCTTAAATACCGGCCTGTGATTGGTTTGTCAGTTGTGCCCTGAACTTTGACCAGTGAGGACATCCTTAGTGACCGCTAGTGACTTACCTGTTTATCCCTTAAGCCGGTATCACACGAGCGCTTTTTCGCTCAACATTGGTCTGGCAGCTTCTGAGGTAAACATTTTAGATATTTCGCTTGCCTTAATTCATCTACCACCAGTCTAGTTTCCGATACCAGTGCAAAATATTCCAGAAATGTTGCCAGAAAAATGTTGATCATCGAATGTTGACTATAATAGCTCTCGTGTGATACCGGCTTAAGTGCAAGCTAAGAAGAGACACGCTAAAACTTAAAAACCAGTTAGATGCCATGGCTGAAGAGGGTGATGGACGAAGGGTTAGTGAAGGAAGGAGGGTAAGAGTTGTGTTATCGGGCGTACCACTACCGACATAAAACATAAATTATCAATAAATACTTAACCTAACTGAAAAGCCTAACCTAACCTTGTATTCTCATTACTACATGAATATTAGGTTAGGTTAGGTTAGGTTGTTTGGTTAGGTTAATGTTTTAGAGAGGTCGAGTTATGCTGTATGTCGGTAGTGGTACGCCCGATAACACAACTCTTACCGAAAGGAGTGTCTCCCAAGGTGGGAAAAGCAGGAGGAAAGAAGGTAAGTCTCCCCACAGAGAACTTACTGCTGCTGTTCCCCCACCAGCACCCAAAGTGGCCTCTGCTACCACTACCACTGCTTTGAGTGCAACATGTATTAGTTGATTTCATTAATTGAGCTTAGAAGTAAAGTTGGTTGGTGAAAAAATCTGAAAAAAGAACCAAGAGAAATCTGCCACCGCAACGCAACATAAAGTCGACGAACCAGATGATAACAACGATGTATTGGATTATTAGCCCTCTCTCCCCCTCCCCCTACTCACCAGTTTGCGAGGCCTTTACTATATCATCAATAAAGCCGGTATCACACGAAAGCTTTTATAGTCAAAATTTTTCTGGTACTGTAACATTTCTGGAATATTTTGCACTGGTATCGGAAACTAGACTGATGATAGATGAATTTAGGTAGCCGAAATAATTTAAATGTTGACCTCATAAGCTGCCAGATCAGTGTTGAGTATAAATGTTAAGGGAAAAAGCGCTCGTGTGATACCGTCTTTAGGTGTCCAATACTATTACTACTATAGTCTATTTTTTTCCAGCTGAGGGTAAATTGCCATGTTACTATCTTGGTTACTCAGCTATGAGGTAGATTTTGTAGCAAAATATGTTGTTTATTATGAAAACTTTACAGTAAAACGACACACAGCCATTGCAGTTTCATATGTTTCCACTAAGTATCGAGAAATCAGCTACTAAGGGATTCAATTTACCATCAGCTGGAAAAAAATAGAGTATAGTACGACTACTGCTATAACTATTACTATTAATACTACTACTACTCCTTCTACTACTACTTCTACAGTGCTACTGCTACTACCAACACTACTACTATTACTACTTCTACAGTACTACTACTACTAACACTAGTACTACTACTACTATTACTACTACTACTCAATATGGTCTACATTTACCCTGTATAATTCTACATGTTATTATCATGGTGACGGGCTGGTCTATCAGAGTGAGAACTGAGCAATCTCTACCATACCCATAGCTTACTCTGACTGTTCCTTTTACTTATATATTTTCTAGATCTCGTGTGACGGCGTCTCTTCCGTGGATTACCCTCTCAATCTACCAAGATTGGAAGCCAAAGCGTCACATTTTTCCTTTGCCCCTCAACTTTCTCTTCATAATTGCTGAGGGGCACAGGGCCCTGGGTGGAGCTTTGGTTTCCCGGGCGTTTCTGCACCCTTCTCAGCTCCCCGCCATGGTGTGGCTTCGGTCACCCAGGCTTTATTGTGGTCGGCAGGGAGGGTTCTGTGGGGGCGCTCGGTTATGGCCTTGGCCTTGCTCGGGGCCTTGGGGCTGTTCGGCCAGGCAGTCTGGGGAACAACAACAACAACATGTTATTATCACTTCTTTTAATCTTGTGTCACATTTAATTGACCACTTGCGAGTTTCAGGTTATAAGGAAGTTGGAGCCGTAAACATCAATATAAAACAGAAATGCAATAATAATGTAGGTTTCTAATGGATAGAAAATATTAATAGTTTGTTTTTATGTATTTATATAATATACTACAACCGTATTTTAGCTGGTAATTCTGCTAAATATTGATGTCTACAGCTCCAACTTCCTTATAGCCTGAAACTCGCAAGTGGTCAATGTTATTTGGCATATAATGAGGCTGAAAATTAACCCTATTTAGGGAGGACGATCCCCTTAATATATTGGTAAAGAAACACTGATAATTATATACAGATTTTATTGATTTATTGGTATAATCCTGTGTAGCGGGTGGACCTGTACATATATCTAATTAATTTGGTAATGTTACAATATTTTTTTTACATTTTACATTCATAAATAGTCCACTAATATACTAGGTTAGGTTAGGTTAGGCTTTGGTTAGGTTAGGTTTAAATATATTGTTCAATGTTTCTTAGTAAATAGGCATCTGAAAAACAGTTCCTCCCGCTACACAGGATCTTACCTATAATCCTAACTTTTACTTACCAATGATTTAGCCCGTACAGTACCGGGGACAGCCTATTTATTGTGTTCTGGTAACTATTAGACACAGGATCTTACCGATTTATTCTATTATATTTTATTGACTTTGCAGTCTGATCTTAAATCAAAGAACCTGACAAGTGAGGCAGCTCTTAACAGGATTGCCTGGAACACCGTCGGAAGTCGGAAGTCGCTGGTACTGTACTGGCGAGTGACTTTTTTACTGACGGCCAACGTCCGTCGCTGGGACAGTAGGTGTTAAGGAGCTAACAGCCTGTAGATTCAACCGCTCAACACATAGACTTACGACACCTGGTTGTCTCCTCGTGGCTCGGTGCAACTCTGACTTCTATATGCTGCATCGCCACTGTCTCGCTGTCCATCTCACAATCTAGGACGCCTCTCTCTCTCTCTCATACGCCACCTATTGATAACGGTTGTTGTTGTTCCCCAGGCTGTCTGGCCGAGTAGTCCTAAGCAAGGCCAAGGCCATAATTGAGCACCCCCACAGAAACCTCCCTGCTTACCACCAATAAAGCCCAGGTGACCGAAGCCACTCCAAGGCGGAGAGCTGAGGAGGGTGCGGAAATGCCCGGGAAACCAAAGCCCCACCCAAGGCCCTGTGCCCCTCAGCAATTATGTGATTTCTCGAGTAGTTTTATAGCAAACGACTGAAAATCTAAAAACTAATGGGGCTAAACATGAGGAAAAAAGGAATACAGAAATAAAACCCTTAACATTAAAACTAAAAGCTACTTTGCTACAATTCAAAGGTGCCTAAAGTTGTACTACCAAGGTTTCTCAGAGTCAAGTGTGCAGTTTTAGAACCAATTAACCCTTTCAGCACCATGACATCTGTGTACCTTTGATTCTGGCTAAATTAAAATGTAAAACTTGCAAACAAAGCAAACCAAAACTTGGACAAAGACAATTTTTTTTTTTTTTTTTTTTTTTAAGAGACAATGAACGGAGGAAGGAAGAACACAGATAAAACAAAAAGGTCCATGTGCCTAAAGGCATCCTCCATTCATAAATTGTTTGTAACAACTGGATTTAAACATTTGTAGATTGTAAGTTTGTGGAAAGCAATTCGAGGGAAGTGAATTCCAAAGAGTAGTAGCTCTGGGGATAAATGAATTCTGATAAGCAGAAGTCCTGCATTGTGGAGGAGAAAGTGTAAATTCATGGGCGCTCTCAGCTGCCCTAGTTCTACGGGGAAAGATGTGGAGAGGCGGCACAATTGAAGCAAGTTCCTCGGAACAATTGCTGTGAAAATATCTGTAGAATAATGCAAGGGATGCAACGTTTCTTCGTATGGATAATGTAGGAAGGTCCTGTGTGATTGCAGGGTTATTGATTAATCTAATAGCTTTATTTTGAATTTGTCCAACTGCCTCAATGCAACCACTCCACTTCCACCCCACAGAGGTGAACAGTAATCCATCTGAGAACGCACATGACTTTTATATATCACGGCCAACTGCTCGTCAGTGAAGATTCTCGAACTCTGTACAGGAGTCCCAGTTTTTTAGAGGCATTCTTAGCAATGCTTCTAACATAATGTGTCCAGCTCAAGTTAGTAGTTAATGTTACACCGAGAATGTCAATACTAGGGGAAGTGGGAATATTTACATCATTAAAAAATATATGGGAGTCAGTGAGATTCTGTCAAAACAACTTATCAAAATCGCTGTGTGGAAACAACGCTTACTAAAATAAAATTTATGAAATGAAAGAACACAATCCACCACATAGGGTGTACATTACTACATGAGATGATTTTATGCAGTTTAAGATGGACCTATGTTGCTCAGAGGGTATATTGGGAACGTATAGACCCTTTTTAATCCTAGAAGTCGATTATAAGCTAAAGAAAAACGTCTAATGGTGACCAGAATATGATGAAAATACGTCATGGTGCTGAAGGGGTTAATCTAACCAATCACCCGTGCATAGATTCTCATGGGTGTTTGTGCAGTTTTAAGCCGGTATCACGCAAGAGCTTTTTTAGTCAACATTCGATAATCAAAATTTTTCTGGCAACATTTGTGGAATATTTTGCCCTGGTATCGGAAACTAAATTGATGATGGATGAATTAAGGTAGCCGAAATACTTAAAATGCCAACCTCATAAGCTGCCAGACCAGTATTGAGCATAAATGTTGAGGAAAAAAACTGCTCGTGTGATACCTACTTTAGAACCAATTAAGCTAACCAATCACCGCTACACAGGTTTCTCATGGGCGGGTGTGCAGTTTTAGAACCATCCCAGGAGACCCGTGGTGAAGCGTCCCGTGGTGTAGACCAGGATGATGAAGCCGAGGTAACCAAAGCTGCCACGCATACGCTTCTTAGGGTCTGGAAGGAGAGAAGAGCAATAATGTCAGTAACAATTAATTCATTATTATCACCGCTGTAAATATTGCTATCAGTAACCATCAGAACAGGGCTGCCCGGAATGCCACAAATAGGACATAAAACTCAAACTATTCCCTCTATGGACCACTCAATCTTTTATAAATATACTGTATGTACAGTCAGGTTTCAATATACAGTACTGTACACGGTTAATTCATACCTTGTACGGTCGCGCTAATAAGTCATGTCCCAGCTGTTATTACGTTTGGCTCGCTCTGTGCTGTATTATTGTCTGTCAGATGTTGAATAGGGTGGGTAAGTGTAGGAACATGTTTGTATATTTCACTTGATATGAAGAAATGAAGCTTAGATATTGCTGATACCAATTATTGATCAAAACATACTTGGTGCCGAGACATCACTTATTAGCGCGACTGTACATGCAGTGGATTATTATGTTTTTTTCCACCAACCAACTTCACTTCTAAATTCAATTTATGAAATCAAGAAATAAATGTGGCACTCCAAGGACTCGAACCTAGGATACTCACATCGAAATTCTGCGAACTTATGCATTACGCTATCAAGACAGTACTGTGTATCAGAAATAACAGGCCTTATGAGAATTAATTCAATTCGTTACAGCCACTTTCCCAAAGTCTCCTATTTGAGCCTTTAGCCTACCTTAAGCCGACATTATACCACCAACAAAAACATATTTGCGTGTCAGGCAGGCAATTATAATGTAAAACTTGCAAAATAAACAAACCAAACCTTATACGAACACAGTAAAAAGACCAAACAACTAATCAAAATCGCTAATTGGAAACCGGTTAAGTAAAATAATAATTTATTATAAATAAAAGAACACCATCCACCACATAGGGTGTACATTACTACATGAGCAAGTTAATCTGTTTCCTAAGCAAACTAATCGCACATAGCATCAATAAGAACTGTTTTGGACCTGCTACTGACCTATTTGTCAAGCATGCAATATCCTGCAACATAAACAAACCACACTATGTTTATTGTCATCTGCTACAATCAGCGCGGAGCAGAAATGTCCGACGTCGGCCCGGAGTTGCAGCAGGACCCGTCGCCCGCAAATTTCTGTGTACCGTATACTGTATATGAAAGAAGTCTTCAATTATTGGTAATGAGAAATACAACATAGTAAAGACCTGCCTGAGCATATACTGATGGTTAATTATACAAATAAAACAAGGCATCAATTATTAGTACTGAGAAATAAACAGTAAGGACCTCCTGAGCATTATACTGATAGTTAATCATACAAATAAAAGAAGGCATCACTTATTCATACTGAGAAATAAAACAGTAAGGACCTAAGTAAATATGCCATACCTATTATTGCTAAGCAATATTTCATCAATAAATTAAAATTTCAAACTAAGTAAACCAAAACGGACAAAGGCAAAATTGCTATGTAGAAACTTCAATTATATAGCCTATCATTCATCAGACCAATATTACCATAATCAAAACTAATTATTATAATGTAAAACTTGCACAATAAACAAACAAACTATATAAAGACAAAAGAACTTATCAACATTGTATAAACTATGCTTGAGCAACAAAATTAAAGGGAAATCAAGCATCAAAAGGTATCTTTCTTTTTTTTCTATGTGATTGAGGGAGGCAAAAGGCATAACTGCCTATAGCGAGTGCCTCCCCCATAGTTGAAAGAGTTACAGGGCCAAAACCAAGGGACATTCGAGCCAAAATGCCTGGACACACAGAGTTTGAAGCAATTTAAGTCATAGGAAGCGGGAAAAACTGATTCTGGGAGAGAGTTCCAGAGCTCAGCTATTGAGTAGAAGAAAGTTTGAGAGTAATGTTTCACTCTTGGGTTGGAGAGTTGCACAGAGTAGGGGTGGGATTGAGTTGCAAGACGGGTACCACGTGCCCTACGTAAAGGAGGTGGTATGCACTGGGATAGCTCTGAGGAACACTGATTATTATAGTAGCAATAGAATATCGAGAGAGATGCCACATTGCGGCGGAGAGAGAGAGATTGCAGAGAGTTGGTGAGTGGACGGGAGTTAATGATACGAAAGGCCTTCCTTTCAACCTTGTCTAGGAGAGCGGTGTGAGAGGAACCTCCCCACACATGTGAACAATACTCAATACAAGGGCACACTATGCCCCTGTACAGAGCAAGAAGCTGTGCAGGGGAAAAGAACCCCCTAAGGCGGTTGAGCACACCCAGCTTCTGGGAGGCTGCCTTAGCAAGACTGGTAATATGGTCCTTCCAAATGAGAGCAGAAGAAAAAGAGACACCAAGAATATTGAGAGAAGATGAAGGGGTGATTTTTGTATTGTTGAAGAATAAGGGATAGTCCGCTGGGAGATCCTGACGGGTAGATAGATGGAGAAATTGGGTTTTGGAAGCATTAAAGTTAACAAGGTTTTCTCTGCCCCAATTGGAAATAGTATTTAGATCAGCATTTAAGAGTTGTATGGCTTCATTACGTTTGTCGTTGAGGGATTGCTGGCTGGGGCGTTCTGAAAAAGTAATGGAGTAGTGTAAGGTTGAGTCGTCTGTGTATGAATGGATGGGAATTAAGGTACAGTTAAGGAGATAATTTATAAAAATTAGAAAGAGAATAGAAGATAGGACAGAGCCCTGAGGAACACCGGAGTTTATAGGGTGAGGAAGTGAACAATGGCCGTCCACAACCGCGGCTATGGAACGGCCGGAAAGGAAATTAGAGACAAAGGCACAGATGGAGGGATAGAATAGGAGGGTAGTTTAGAAATTAAAGATTTAATGATAAAGATTTAAAGATCTAATGACTGGATGCTCAAGACAACTAAAGTAAAAATATAATAGGCTTCCATTTCTACAAAAATGAATATAATTAAAAACTGATTTCACCATTGGATTCAGCGCGTCGTGAGGATTCCAAAAGTATCCCCACATGTCGAAATCTATTTTTTCCAAAAAAGTTGTTCTATTTTAACTTGTGACCATATCGTTGGAATCCTCTCGAAGCGGAGAGTTCCCACAAAGGTGATTCCGAACTATAATAACCCCACAAAACACATTTTTGGAAAATCTTAAAACGGCTCTCAAGGCCGCAGAAATGGATGGAATTAATATCGGTTGGCGCTATTGGATTCAGCGCGTCGAGAGGATTCAGAATAGTGTCCTAACTCAATTTTTGTTTTTTTGCCAAAATCCGTTCATAAATAACATGTCTATACATACATACATACATAAAATTTTAAGACTGAGTGTTCCACACATAAGTGCAGTTTCAGTCTCTTGTCCTAATGGCGGCATTCCAGGCAACCCTGTTAAGGGCTGCTTCACTTGTCAAGTTCTTGGATTTGAGATCGGCGCGTATAGTCCGATCCCAGGTCTTCCTCGGTCCACCCCTTGGTGCAGCTCCCTCCACAATCACAGACCTGCATTTTTTCACCCAATTTTGTTCATCCATTCTCTCCACATGTCCATACCATCCCAGTCTACTTGTACGCATCACCTCGCTAATGCTCTTTATACCTAAACGTCTCCTCAGCTCAACATTGTTATTCTATCCTGTAGCCTGGCCCCACACATCCATCTCACCATTCTCATCTCATTACGCTCCATTCTGTTGACATCCTCTACTTTAACGGCCCATGTTTCTGAGGCATACGTCATTGCACTTCTAACACATGAGGCATACACCTTTCCCTTCAGGGGGAGAGGCATTCTTTTCATGGTCAGGATTGGCATCAATTCTCTGAACTTCCCCCAGCCACACCTAATTCTAGCAACAGTGGCAGCCTCAGCCCCACCACCGGCAGAGATGGTATCTCCTAGGTAACAAAACTTGTTCACCAGCTCCAAAGACTCATTTCCAAAAATCACAGCCACAGGATCATCACTTAACACAAGCTCGCCTTTGCACACTACGCACTCAAATTTCTCTATTTCTGACTTATCCTTCGGCAGGGGCCCCTTTATTCTACTACAGCGCTTACTCCCATGGTGTACCCAACATCGACAGATGCTACATTGAATTGAGTTAACGCCCACTCCCTTTCCACACACTGCACATGGGTATGCACCGCTCTTTTCCACATTGCCTCGTCTCAAACTACAATGCATAACCTTGGTTTTGTTAATATTGACTCTTAAACCCTTGCTCGCCATACCCTCTCTCCACTCTCTGAATTTGGCCTCAGCATCCTGCATACTGTCAGCTATTAGGACTAAATCGTCTGCATAAAACAGTTCCAACGGGAGTCCGCCTCTAAAAACTCTAGACAGCGCCGAGAACCAGCAACTAATGATACAACACATTATTTGCTGGTTCTCGGGGTTTTTAATATGACTTAAGAGTTTTTCCGTACATTTTGCTAGCATGCCCAGTGGCCTTCTTTGCAGTTGTCACATTTCTCGGAGGTTTCTTCTCCCATTTTGTATTTTTTTACTACGGTACAGTGTTCCCTGTTGTGATCCTGACAGCATACCCTGCATCGTGTGGTATTTGTAGCGCATCTATGATAGTCGGACCTGTGGCCTTTATAACATCCTAACCCCTTCTATACTCTCTGTCTATAATAATATTCTATCTATATTTAGATGATTTTTTGAAGTTTAACACCTTACGAGCGGCCTATGCGGTTTATTTATGTGTACCGCCCAGCGGGGTGTTTTTAGCCAAAATAGGGCTGTTTACGTGATCATTTTCATGCCTAAATAAGACCCAGAACGTAAAACAAGTATCTATCCCTGAAAGGGCATAAACAGAGCTTTCGAATGACACCATAACGATCCTTGTATGATGGATAGTTTTCTTGCAATAACCGTGCAACGCGAGTGCAAAAAGCAGGTAATTCGGTACTTTCGGTACATAATTGAGTATGTAGCGAGTGAGAGAGGGAGGAGGGAGCTGAGATTTGTGTCAGTAGGTTCGCCGCGGTGGTCTGGAGCAGTCATACGCTCGCTAGTCTCCTGCCACCACTTGTCTCTCTCTCTCAGCCACATTACGTGCTGAAATTGCCACTCGACCTATGTCGAGCGCCGCCACATAGTCCAGCTTTATTTAACTCGACTTAAGTGGTGAGCCGCTTTTTAGGGGTTAAGAAGGATCTGTAATACTATAAATAGTTAGAGATACTACTGTATCAAGCTTCTTAATTGCTGGAGGCCCATTTTGAACTGATTAAAATAGTACAGTATATTGGTAGCTACAATAAAATTCATAGCACGGCACCAGTAATGAAAAGGTTTAACTAACACAATTCAGGCAACCAACTTTACTTCTAAACTCAATTAATGCAATCAACAAATACATGTGGCACTCCAAGGACTCGAACCTAGGATGCTCACACCGAAATTCAGCGCATTTATGCATTACGCTATCAAGACAGAAGTGAGAAATTCAACTTCCCAAGGCTGTATAAGTTAATTTTGGTTGCGAGGTTTGCTTGACTGTCGGCGTCCTCTAGAAGGCAACAGATATTAGAACATAGCTAAGCCGGCACTAGAGCCAGCCCTATTACCTATCCCCTATGCAACCACTGAGGCGTCCTATACAGCTAAACCCATACGGTACCGGCAACGCATTTTTCATTTGATTTCAGCTTAGACGATTTTGTGAAGCTTAGGAAAGATATATATGGTAGCTTAAAGGATTAATTAAAATGTAAAACTTGCAAACAAAGCAAACCAAAACTGGGACAAAGACAATATAAATTATTATGTTCCTTCCAACAACCAACCATATACAGTATACTCCTAAAATCGATTAATGAAATAGTCAAATTAACTTATCAAAATCGCTATGTGGAAACATCGCTTACTAAAACAAAATTAATGAAATAAAAGAACACAATATACTACATAGGGTGTACATTACTAAATGAGCAAGTTAATCTGGGTTAATTGAGACCTTTTAAATCAAGTAATGCCACTTGAGAAAAACATCATACAGTCCACCCGGGATTTGAACCCAGGACCTTCCGATTAATTGAGAGTGTCTGTAGCCTTTTAATGGGTAGACATCCTTCCCAAGCTGAACAAAATTGTCTAATACCTTCAAGAATATCATGAAAAGTACATCACCGCTACACAGAGGGTTAAATGAAGTGGTCCCTGTCAGGTAGCTAATACCTCGCAGTGGCAAGGGTGCACCAGTCGGGGTCGTATCCAATCTCACCGCTCTAGCCGTATCTCAAGGACCCTCGGAGGTTTCAAGGTCCATCGTTGACATGGTCATCTGCCACGATTTCCCTTTCCACCAGTGCGAAAAAAAGAAGAATAAGACACAGGGAGAGAGAAAGGGGTGGTGTAAAAAAGGCTTATCTCGTCGGAATAAATGGGTCTTCCACAACCTGATAAGTCAAGCATCTACCCGCACAGGTCGTATAGAAGGCCCAAATATTCCAGCCAGTCACCACTCGGTTAGTAACATATTATATAAATACCCGAAGGCAGGTTAGTCAATATACTGTATATATAAAGTAAATATACTGTATAAAGTTAGTTAGTTATGTAGAGCAGATTAACCAGACCACTGAGCTCCATACGGAACTCTCATAGGTCTGCCTGTATAAAGTAAATATATATAAATATATAAAGTAAATCAAACATAAACATTTATAATAATAATATAATTTAAAATGTAAAACTTGCAAACTAAACAAACAAAAACTTGGACAAAGACAATATAAAGGCAAAATAACTTATCAAAATCGCTATATGGAAAAAACGCTTAATAAAATAAAATTTATGAAATAAAAGAACACAATCCACCACATAGGGTGTACATTACTACATGAGCAAGTTAACCTGTTTCCACGGGCTGTGCTATGGGCGTTAGTGCAATGACACCCCGTGGCATTGATAGACGGGAAGAGCGTGGCCAGCTCGGTCTAGGGATTCATGGTAAATATCCACTTAAGTCCCTGTAACAAGTCAGCCACCCCAAAGCTATGGGGTATGTGCCCGAGAATATATATATACATACATACCTGTACATACAAGTGACTCAAGACAAACACAGCATAAAGACTAATGAACTTGATCAAAATCGCTATGTGTAAACAATGCTTAAGCAAAATATAACTATGAAATTATAATAAATATAAATAAAAGAACACAATCCACCACATAGGGTGTACATTACTACATGAACAAGTTAATCTATTAAATTGTAAAACTTGCAAAATTAACAAACCAAAACTGGGATAAAGACAACATAAAGGCAAAAGAACTAATCAAAATCGCTGTGTGGAAACAACGCTTTAGCAAAATAAAATTATCAAAATATTTCAGAGCTTTTCACCAACCAACTTTACTTCTAAACTCAATTAATGAAATCAACAAATACATGTGGCATTCCAAGGACTCGAACCTAGGACACGCACATCAAAATTCCGCGCATTTATGCATTACGCTACCAAGAATAAAAGAACACAATCCACCACATAGGGTGTACATTACTACATGAGCAAGTTAATCTGTTTCACGAGCAAACTAATCACACACATAACAACGCACTATCGTCACGTTCAAGGAATTTGTAAATTTGAGAAGTTCTAGACGTCCTATTCCAAGACAAGCCCCATTGTTGTTGGTTGAAATTACTATAGTTTTGTCCTATTACTAACCAGGCTCTGTCTCGAGTCGGGCACCCACAGCTATGGGGTATGTGCTGACGATAAATTGAATCCCTAGTAGCTAATTTCTCAATAATTAATGAAAATATATGAAACTACTATGTCTCTGCATCATAGTAAGACCAAGTCTATATATTTATCACCATATTATGTCAAAATTGCAAAATAAACAAACAAAAACGAGGAAGGCAATTAAAATGTCAAACTTGCAAACTAAACAAACCAAAACTTGGACAAAGACAATATAAAGGCAAAATAACTATTCAAAATCGCTGTGGAAATAACACTCTTAACAAAATAAAACAATAAAATATAACAACACAATCCACCACATAGGGTGTACAATTACTACATGAGCAAGTTAATCTGTTTCCAAAGCAAACTAATCCCAAACATAACAACGCACAATCGTCACGTTCAAGGAATTAAACATGAACGATACATTATCATCAAAAGAACAGTCAAAATATAGATTAAATTCTTAAAGACTCACATTATTTTGGCAGAGTTGTTGGTCAAACAATTGTATCCGATGGCCCCGTGTAGTGGAAGGTGTCCTGTTCTGGTCCTCCAACGATTGTCCTATACTTCTGACATCAGGGAACCCAACACCAATCTGTAAAAGTTTTTATGTGGTTAGCTTATATACACGCTTATATGGCTGACACATGATGCGCGGTATTAGGATTCCGCGTATTAGGAACAACATGTAAAAAATAGGTTAGCCTAAACTGAACAAGATGCGGAAATATACTTGAGCCAAACAGGCCAAGTAAGATCTCTCTATTGGTCTAACTGGTAGGGTGACTGTCTCGTAGCCCAAGGGTCCCGGGTTCCAACTCCCGCCCAGGGTATATTTTCGGGAGGATATTTTCGCATCAAACGAAGTTTAAGTGTGTTGGTAAAATTGTCTAGATGGTTGAAAGTAAGATTGGAGCGCCATAACTCCTCTTTCGGATATGGTGTAAATCCTATTCCTACAAACATACCTTATGGGAAAAATAGCTTATGGTAGACACCTCGAAAACAAAAAATTGCCTAATTTTGACAATTTTTGCCCTAAATACCAACCAAGAGTGGATTAAATCATGAACAATAAGACAGACAAAAATTAATATTTTCGGCAAACCTGACTTTTTGGACCGACAGCAATTTCAGTAAGTTTTATTTTGTTTTTTGTATTTTTTCCTTCAGATATAGTGTTGTTTTATACTGAAGAGGAGCGGAAATGAGTATTTACCCATTATCCAACAATCTAAAAACAAACCCCTATTAGGCCTAGACTTTTTTTTTTTTTTTTTTTTTTTTAGGCTATTAGCCTAACCTAACAACCTTACCTAACCTAACCTAGTATATGGGTGGGGGCTGCCGCCCCCACACCCCCGCTGGTTAGGTTACTTTTTGTTTGTGCCATTAGCCTAACTTAACAACCTAACCTAACCTAACCTAGTATATGGGTGGGGGCTGCCGCCCCCACACCCCCGCTGGTTGGGTACTAGCTGAAAAACTTATTGTTTTACAGTAGCCTAGGCCTATACATGTATTTTAGCGTTTTTTTTTTCTTTCTCCCTTGTAATACATTTCCGCTCTTAATGCCATATATAGCAATGATGTATATGCTCTACCGGACCTATTAGGCCTAAACAGATCGATGGGCTAACTGTCGGTCCAAAACATCAGTACTGTATAACCATATTTTCTCACAAACAAACTTTACTTCTAAACTCAATTAATGAAATCAACAAATAAATGTGGCACTCCAAGGACTCAAAGCTAGGATACTCACACCGAAATTCCGCACATTTATGCATTACGCTATCAAGACAGAAAATACACCGAAAATGAGAGCAAAAATAATTGAAGGCTCAAAACATCAAACTAGAAAACATAAACAAACAAGTGAATGAATTTTGAATGTGATATGGACCATCAGGGTGTACTGTATGCCCTATACTGTATATATCTTTTTGTGTATGGAATAAAAAAATCTATCTATCTATATTTACTCAGGCCCAATCCCCACTTTTCCTATTTTGATTTTGATGTTTTTTGGGGGGTAGGGGGACTCAAGACAGAGCAAGAACAGGGACAACACAAAACACAACAGAAAACAACGAGCACAACATGGCGGGTGCCCAATATGGCGGGTGCCCAACCCCGAAAGGGGTTGAAATAGGGGAGCTATCCCCCCGCCAAAGGCGGCTTTCTAGGGCCTTTCCTAGCTGATGCTGAGAGGATTGGGTTCTAGTCATGTGGTGATGGGCTGGTCTATCAGAGTGAGAGCTGAGCAATCTCTGCCATACCCATAGCTTACTCTGACTGTTCCTTTAACTTATATATTTTCTAGATCTCAAGTGACGGCGTCTCTTCCGTGGATTGACCTCCCAATCTACCAAGATTGGAAGCCAAAGCGTCACATTTTTCCCTTGCCCCTCAACTTTCTCTTCATAATTGCTGAGGGGCACAGGGCCCTGGGTGAGGCTTTGGTTTCCCGGGCATTTCCGCACCCTCCTCAGCTCCCCGTCATGGAGTGGCTTCGGTCACCCAGGCTTTATTGTGGTCGGCGGGGAGGGTTCTGTGGGGGCACTCGGTTATGGCCTTGGAATTGCTCGGGGCCTTGGGGCTGTTCGGCCAGGCAGCTTGGGGAACAACAACAACAACAACAACAACAACAACGACGAATACACAAAAACAAAACACAAATTCACACATCTAGGTCATCCAGGAGAAGACCCATAAAAAATAAAAAAATATTAATAATACCGTAATAATATAAACTGCCATTGTCAAGGTGTTTCTTGCTTGGAGGCGAAATCTGAGTGACTCAGTTGAATCCGAAATCCCAGCGTCACTTGCGCAAGTTACGGCCGCCAACTTTAATGTCGTCAACACTAGCCAAGACGCTCTCTAAGTACACCCGCCTTTTACTTGCTTATTTGTTAATTAAAATGTAAAACTTGCAAACTAAACAAACCAAAACTTGGACAAACACAATATAAAGGCAAAATAACTTATCAAAATCGCTATGTGGAAATAATGCTTACTAAAATAAAAATGTTATAAAATAAAAGAACACAATCCTGAACCTTGTATCTCTCACGTTTATGGCCTCTAGTGCATTCAGTGATAGGGATGGTGGGCCTGGTAGTAATGATGAAGGAATTGAATGCCCGGGACTATCAAAACAGAGTCAAGGCAAGTGCCGTGTCTGACGAAAGCTGCGGAAACATGACGATGAGTTTCTATCTATTATCTATCTATCTATTTGCTCAGGCTCATTTCCAATTTTTTATACATTTTTGTTTTATATATATATACAGTACAGTATATTTTTTGTATTACTGGGGGTATGCTAAATATGCCTATGGTTTCAAATAAAGTCTATGTGGTAAGTAATATCAACATATGATATCTGGTGCCACACGAAATGATGGGTGTCCACGTGTATTAGGTAAAAAGGGCGGATATGGCCACTTTTGGTCTCCCAAAACGCTTATTAGGAACTGTTGTTGTTGGTCCCCAAGCTGCCTGGCCGAACAGCCCCAAGGCCCCGAGCAAAGCCAAGGCCATAACCGAGCGCCCCCACAGAACCCTCCCTGCTTACCACAATAAAGCCTGGGTGACCGAAGCCACTCCATGGCGGGGAGCTGAGGAGGGTGCGGAAACGCCTGGGAAACCAAAGCCCCACCCAGGGCCCTGTGCCCCTCAGCAATTATGAAGAGAAAGTTGAGGGGCAAAGGAAAAATGTGACGCTTTGGCTTCCAATCTTGGTAAATTGGGAGGTCAATCCATGGAAGAGACGCCGTCACTTGAGATCTACAAAATATATAAGTAAAAGGAACAGTCATGAGTAAGCTATGGGTATGGCAGAGATCGCTCAGTTCTCACTCTGATAGACCAGCCCATCACCACATGACTAGAACCCAATCCTCTCAGCATTAGCTAGGAAAGGCCCTAGAAAGCCGCCTTTGGTGGGGGGATAGCTCCCCTATTTCAACCCCTTTCGGGGTTGGGCACCCGCCCAAGGAACTGTAGGAACTGTAGACACTTATTGAGAATTTTGTGTTTTTCCGACCCCCCAGCCGCGTATTAGGGTTTTCGTGTATTAGGAAGGCGTGTATTAGGAGATCTGACTGTATTTTGTACTATTATTAAACCTTTCGTGCACTGCTGGACGCAATTGTGCCCTTACAGGGATACTTACAAATCTTGTGACCATCAGGTGTGTTTAGAAACCTTTAGTTAAATTACTTCAACCTCTGCAGTTGTGTTTGAGCGAGTTGTGGCCAGAAAACTAATTTTGGAGCGGTAATTATGAGATTAAGATACAGGTAATTATATTTCTGAATACTAAACGCCAACCCCTGGACCTGAAAGGGTAAATATCTTGTCAAATTGCAAATTTTTGTAAATAGATAATCTTGACAAATAGCAGTTTCTTTATTCGTGTACAATATTAAACATTTAACCAGAACGTGCTTCACTTCCCAAATTTACTAATTCCTTGAACATGACGAGAGGCATTGTCTTGATAGGGTACCGGTAATGCATAAATGCGGGGAATTTCGGTGTGAGTATCCTAGGTTCGAGTCCTTGGAGTGCCACATGTATTTGTTGATTTCATTAATTGAGTTTAGAAGTTGTTGTTGTTGTTGCTGTTCCCCAAGCTGCCTGGCCGAACAGCCCCAAGGCCCCGAGCAAGGCCAAGGCCATAATCGAGCGCCCCCACAGAATGAAGCCACTCCATGGCGGGGAGCTGAGGAGGGTGCGGAAACGCCCGGGAAACCAAAGCCCCACCCAAGGCCCTGTGCCCCTCAGTAATTATGAAGAGAAAGTTGAGGGGCAAAGGAAAAATGTTTAGAAGTAAAGTTGGTTGGTGAAAAAATATGAATACAATACTGTATGTACAATTAATTTGCCTGAAAAACAGATTCACTTGCTCATATAGTGATGTACATTCTATGTGCTGGTTTTGTGTTATTCAATTTCAAATGTATATTTTACTAAAGCGTTATTTCCATATAGCGATTTGTATCGATAGATAGATAGATTTTGAGACTGTAAGCACATTCTCTGTGGACAAAACGGTCTTTAAACTTGTATGTACAGTATGTATGCATGTACAGTATGTATGTATGTATAGATTTTGATATAAGTTCTTTTGTCTATATATTGTGTCGTTCCTGTTTTGGTTTGTTTTGAAAGTTTTACAATATAATTTCATTTGTTTCATTATTACACTGTTCAATAATTGGGGAAAACTATGGTACTGTACTTAACCCATTCGCTGCGGGTGACGTTCTGGAATGTTTTGGCAAGTTACAGCAATTTCCAGGCTTTAAAAGCCTGTAAAAAACGTAAAAATTGAGTGTCAGTGGGCGGGAGCGTGAGGGGCACACTTCCGACCCTCAGAGCACCGAGCGGCTCACTGAGGTTGACTGTGTCTCGCGCGGGTCTCTCTCTGTGTCTCCCAGCAGTGTAACCAAGCGAGCGAGTGTTACATAATAGCGGGTTTCCCGCGTTTCACTGGCACCGCTGCGGGTGAACCAGACCACATACGGGGCCCGTTCTGGTGTCATTTTGAAGCTATTCTCGCCTAGTTTTTGGCAGAATACACTTCATTTAATGCAGATGCTTGATTTATCATTCAGGAGTACCTGAATATGGCCCGAATAGCCCAAAAATGCCCGCAGCCAAAGGGTTAAGTATACAGTATATGCTTCATTAACAAGTTGAGAATATAAATTGCATAATAGCAAGATATTTTACAGACAAACATAATAAAGGTTGATTCGCTGACAGTACCTTTGTTTTTCAAGAATAAAAGAAATTAAAGTGTGGAAATGTATGTACTGTATGTATATACTCTGGCACTTGCCCCAGTTTTCCTATATTTTTTTTTTATGGGGGTGGCCGACTTGAGACATAGCCCGAACAGGGACACCACAACATATCAGGAAAACAAAACAAAACAAAACACAAAATCACACACATCTAGGTCATCCAGGAGAAATACCCAGAGACCCAGGCCTATTTGGGCTCCCCAGCAAATGATACTGTAACAATTTTCTAGTTAATGTACCTGTGTGAAGTTAGGTATCCCAGCAGAACTTGTGACTGGGGCCCGTTCTCCTGTGGTGGTGGTGGTGGTGGTGGTGGCTGGGCAGGGGGGGCACCAGGGGGGTCAGCTCTGTACTCTGGACACCTTAGGAGGGGGCTGTCATCATGCTCCACTAGAGTCGTCACCTGAAATTACAAAAACTTTTAATAACACTTCATAAAAAAGTCAAAGGAAAAACTACAATCAATTCTAGTTAATCGTCTGACATGCTGTCTTGATAGCGTAATGGTACTGTACAACTCGGAGGGTAATTAAGCATTGGGAGTACTAGTGAGGATATGCGTAAAAATAGCCTTAGATGGTATGGACATGTGGAAAGGGTGAACGAGAATAATTGGGTTCAGAAAGTATCAATGTGGAGGGAGTTGCAAGGAGAGGTTGACCAAGAAAGATGTGGGATCAGGTACACGTCTCCCTCACTATCCGATGCCCCAATTTACGATATTATTATAGTTGTTTAGGTGTTTGGGTTTGGGTAGGGCCGAGAACGCATCCCCATTTACCCCATTAATTTGAGGGTTCGCTATACAATTTTTCTATTTAAGATCAGGTTTTCAGGAACGTAACCCAATCGTAAATCGATGGAGACCTGTACTACAAACTGATATCGCAGCCAAAGGACTGACTAAGAAGAATGCCCAAGACCGAGCTGCCTGGAACGCTGCTATAAGCTTAACAAAAATTATCATGGAATATGTCAGAAATAGTCAGAAATAGAGAAATTTGAGTGCGTAGTGTGCAAAGGCGAGCTTGTGTTAAGTGATGATCCTGTGGCTGTGAATTTTGGAAATGAGTCTTTGGAGCTGGTGAACAAGTTTTGTTACCTAGGAGATACCATCTCTGCCGGTGGTGGGGCCGAGGCTGCCACTGTTGCTAGAATTAGGTGTGGCTGGGGGAAGTTCAGAGAATTGATGCCAATCCTGGCCATGAAAAGAATGCCTCTCCCCCTGAAGGGAAAGGTGTATGCCTCATGTGTTAGAAGTGCAATGACGTATGCCTCAGAAACATGGGCCGTTAAAGTAGAGGATGTCAACAGAATGGAACGTAATGAGATGAGAATGGTGAGATGGATGTGTGGGGCCAGGCTACAGGATAGAATAACAAATGTTGAGCTGAGGAGACGTTTAGGTATAAAGAGTATTAGCGAGGTGATGCGTACAAGTAGACTGGGATGGTATGATCATGTGGAGAGAATGGATGAACAAAATTGGTTGAAAAGATGCAGGTCTGTGATTGTGGAGGGAGATGCACCAAGGGGTGGACCGAGGAAGACCTGGGATCGGCCTATACGTGCCGATCTCAAATCCAAAAACTTGACAAGTGAAGCAGCCCTTCTGTACCGGCGACGTATTTTGCATTATATTTTGGCAACTATTAGACGATTTTATTCAGCTTAGGAAGGACGTCTACCCAATAAAAGGCTACTGACTATCTAAAAGAATCCTTTTAGCTACCATAAATCTGTCCTAAGCATCATAAAATCGTCTAAATGTAGCTAAAATCAAATATAAAAAACGTCGTCGGTACAGAAGGGGTTAACAGGATTGCCTGGAACGCCGCCATTAGGACGAGAAACTGAAACTGCACGTATGTGTGGAGCAGTCACTCTTAAAATTTTATGTTAATACAACATACTTATCACTGTCTTGGTAGCGTAAGTAATGAATACATGTGGTACTCCAAGGACTCAAACCTAGGATACTCACACCGAAATTCCGTGCACTTGGCTACAGAATATTGATAATGGTCATCCCCATCTACAAAAACAACACTTACATCACCACTGCATTAATTGACCACTTGTGAGTTTCGTTCTATAAGGAAGTTGGAGCTGGAGTTATTGATATTCAAACAAATTACCTGTTAAAATACGGTTGTAGTACATTTACAAATACATAAAACCCAATTCAACATACTCTTTAGCAATTACAAACCTACATAATTATTTCATTTTTATTTACCATCGATATCTACAGCTCCAACTTCCTCATAGCCTGAAACTAGCAAGTGGTCAAATATGACATTAAATGATCCACATAAATTGCAATAATCAAAGCTAACAATACTGTCTTAATATTCCTTGGCCCCTGAAAGCTAAAATACATTACTATAGGTAGCGCCAACGAACTTGACAATAATCTTGACTCCCTAACTTATTATAACTCAAAATTAATGAAAGCAATCGAGCTGACATTTCTATCATTTGAGAAGAGTCCACCAGGAAATAGGTGTGGATATTTACAGGCAGTTTGCTCTAGGCCCTTTTGAGTTATGAGAAGTTAAGGGGTCAAGATTATTGTCAACTTCGTTGGCGCTACCTATAGGGCACTGTACCACCTAAAACTAAACTAGTGATTTACATATGGCAACATTTTATACAGAACAGGTCTCCCTCACTATCCGATGCCCCGATTTAGGATATTAGTATAGGTTTTAGGTGTTTGTGTTTGGGCTTTGACTGGTCCCAGAACACATCCCCATTTACCCCATTAATTTTAGGGTTTGCTATATGATTTTTCTATTTAAGATCGGGTTTTCAGGAACGTAACCAAATCGTAAATCGAGGGAGATCTGTAACAATTTTAGTCTTGCTTACATTATCTAATTTCCACACACCACTGCTATAGTCTATTCGCTGTAAGTAGGCGATAAATCATAACATCTAACCTCTGTCAATCAAAAAGGGCTAGAGCAAATTGGCTGTAAATTTCCACATCTATTCCTTGACTGACTCTTCCCAAATGGTAGACATATTAGCTCGATTACTCTAGTCGTTTTAGAGTTTCAGAGGTTAGAGGTCATGATTTCTCGCCTACTTGCAGCGAATAGACTATAGTATTATTTTACCTTACCTGTTCTTACAGGTAAGGATAGAATAACAAATGATGAGTTGAGGAGACGTTTAGGTATAAAGAGTTGTTGTTGTTGTTGTTGTTCCCCAAGCTGCCTGGCCGAACAGCCCCAAGGCCCCGAGCAAGGCCAAGGCCACAACCGAGCGCCCCCACAGAACCCTCCCCGCCGACCACAACAAAGCCTGGGTGACCAAAGCCACTCCATGGCGGGGAGCTGAGGAGGGTGCGGAAATGCCCGGGAAACCAAAGCCCCACCCAGGGCCCTGTGTCCCTCAGCAATTATGAAGAGAAAGTTGAGGGGCAAGGGAAAAATGTGACGCTTTGGCTTCCAATCTTGGTAGATTGGGAGGTCAATCCACGTTAGAGACGCCGTCACTTGAGATCTAGAAATGGTATAAAGAGTATTAGCGAGGAGATGCGTAAAATCGGGGGTATTAAGTGTTGTCGTAGATTCCAGTGGTTTTCGCTCAATAAGTGTTATTGGTATCTTTATAGTTACTGGGAAAAGTGCTTATCCCTCAATGTATTAGTCAATGTCCGAAACTTTGTGAAATATTTGACAACACTTATTAACCTCGACCGTACAAGTTTGTTGTTGTTGTTGTTGTTCCCTAAGCTGCCTGGCCGAACAGCCCCGGGTCCCTGAGAAAGGCCATGGCAACGATCGGGCTTTCCCACAGAGCTCTCATTGAGTGTAGATTGTGTTGTTGGCGTAAGTGGTTGTGTGAAATGCAGTCTTCTATGATGTGTTTAATGGTATGGGGTGCTGTGTTACATCCCGGGCAGGCGTCGACAACGGAGTCATCCAGTCTCTTCTGATAGCTCAGGAGAGCTGGATGGTGTCCGCATCTCAGCCTGGCCAGGTGGACTCTGTCCTCGCGAGGAAGGGAGGATTCGGAAGGATGGATTTCGGGAGGTCGGGAGGTCGTGGAGACCGTACAAGTAGACTGGGATGGTATGGACATGTGGAGAGAATAGATGAACAAAATTGGGTGAAAAGATGCAGGTCTGTGATTGTGGAGGGAGCTGCACCAAGGGATGGACCGAAGAAAGACCTGGGATCGGACTATATGTGCCGATCTCAAATCCAAAAACTGACAAGTGAAGCGGCCCTTAACTCTTTCACGTTTTTATGACGCAGAGGATGCCAGATTAGCAATAATAAATAGAGTTCTCTCACTCTTATAATTACCTCTCCAAAATTAGTTTTCTGCCCACAGCTAACTCAAAGACAACTGCAGAGGTTGAAGTAACTAAACTAAAGGTTTCTAAATACCCCTGATGGTAACAAAGGCTTTAAAGTATCCCCAATAGGCTCAAAATTGCGTCAAGAACGTGAAAGGGTTAACAGGGTTGCCTGGAACGCCGCCATTAGGACAAGAGACTGAAACTGTACGTATGTGTGGAGCACTCGGTCTTAAATTTCATGTATGGATCTAAGGCTTTTCTCTCTCTGTCTCTTTCCCTCGCTTCATCTCCAAGTGTTATTCATCCCTCTCTAATTCAGCGTCGCAAAATCATAGACGAACCAAGGTGCAGATTTCTTCACGTTCTTCCTCACTACATTCCCACCAAAACCTGGAAAACACAAATATATTAATATTTTATTACATCTATCTATCTATCTATTTACTCAGGCCCAATCCCCACTTTTCCTTTCCTGTGTGTTTTTTTATTTTTTATTTATTTTATTTTATTTTTATTTTTATTTTTTTTGGGGGGGGGCCGACTCAAGACAGAGCAAGAACAGGGACAACACAGAACACAACAGAAACATGACAATCACAAACCTATTTTTTTCAGTGATCTAGCCTAAAAAATCATACTACTGCTTGGAACTACTGTATCATCATTCATTATAAATGCCACTTTATAATGGAGTTATAGTTGATGTAGTATAAGTTTAATGCCGCCACCACCCTCTGTCCTTTGAGGGAATATATTGATTAAATTAATATAGTATATATCAGTCCTTAAAGATTATAACAGAAAGGAATATTGAAACTTAAATAAACTTGACTTTGAATTTATTAAATAAAGCCTTAGAACTTTACAAACTGTGCTTTAATATAAATCAATTCAAGTAATAGTGGTAATTGTATGCTTCGGCTGGCAACGGGGTCGTGTCTAAATATAATGAATGATGACCCTTAGAATGTGAATGACTAAGAGGGTGTACGAGAGCGAGGTGGAGGGACAGAGAGGGAGAGGTAGACCGAAGGAGAGGTGGAAGGATGGAGTGAGGAAGTATATGAACGAAGGCGGTGCTGGTTGGGGGGAGGGGTGTCGACTGACTGGGGACAGAGGTGCATGGGGGCGGTTCGTTCGTGACCACCCCTTCGGGGATCACGGCGTCAGGCAATACATAGATAGATAGATAGATGCCCCTTATCTGACTGCCACATACTATTATCCAAGAACTGTTTGTATTCCACTTACCAATAAATGCATCAGCGGGTGGGCAAGCTTCCAAATCTGTTATACCATCTCCGACCATGATCACGTTGGAGTAACCCTCACGCTTCTTGAGGTGGGCGATAACTTCCGCCTTACCCCCCGAGCGACTGGTCAACTGGGCCTTGTCAAACCCTCCGTACTCCCCTGTAGAGATTATAGAAGTAAATTAACCCCTTGAAGCTCGGACGCGTTTCAGCAGTTTATTTGGGTTATCATTAGACGATTTTATGCAGCTTAGGAAGGATCTGTGGGTATTAAAGGGGTAAAGACTCTCTCAATCAACCCTCTGACTTCCATATACCCTTCCTAATCTGAATAAAATCGTCTAATAATTGCCAGAACACAGAAAAGAACTACGTTTTGGAGCTTGAAAGAGTTAATGACAGATCATAATTTGTATTAACCCCTTCTGTACCGGTGACGTCTTTTTTATTTTATTTCACCTTCACTTATACGATTTTATGAAGCTTAGGAAGGATATATGGTAGCTAAAAGGATTAATGGAGATAGTCTGTAGAATTTTAATGAGTAGACGGCCTTCCTAAGCTGTACAAAATCGTCTAATAGTCGCCATAATATAATGAAAAGTATATCACCGGTACAGAAGGGGTTAATTGACCACTTGCGAGTTTCAGGCTATAAGGAAGTTGGATTTTTTTACATTGATATTTAGCAGAATTACCAGCTAAAATGCGGTTGTAGTACATTTATAAATACATACAACTAAATTCAACATACGTTTTATCCATTAGACATCTACTTTATTATTGTATTTCTGCTTAATACCGATGTTTACGGCACCAACTTCCTTATAGCACGAAACTCGCAACTAGTCAATTACTCATGATGAAATGCTACTGGGGACTGTCAAGGTCATTAGCTCTCACCATAATGTATATATAGCCACTCCAGCTAATTCATGTTGTTGTTATAATCTATTTTATATATTTCACTCTTAACACCTCCCGATGAAATTAATGAAAGCGTGTGATCTTCCGGGATTCGAACCTGGGTCACCACATACAGATCTTAAACACTAACCATTACACCATCAAGACCGGTAAAGGTTAAGTACATGACTACGATATTATATCCATTTATCGAATATCGGATATCAATCTAATCATGCACTCAAACCCAACTGCACACTGAATAGCCTAATGTTTTTAAGTGAAAGGGATGAACATTAATTGTATATAAGAATGTCTCTAATTACTATAACCTACAGCCAACATACCTCATCCATTTTATAGCTATCATTAATTCCTGTTCAGTACCTTCTAGACCAGTGTATCTCTTCATGGCATAACTATCTATCCATCTATCTATATATTCAGGCCCAATCCCCACTTTTCCTATTTTTTTGTTTGTTTTGGGGGTGACCGACTCAAGGCAGAGCCCGAATAGGTACAACACAACAGAAAACAATGAACACACAAAAACAAAATACAAATTCACACACACCTCATCCATTGTATAGCTATCATTAATTCCTGTTCAGTACCTTCTAGACCAGTGTAACTCTTCATGGAATAATAATCACTGATAACTTATTGATATTACTGAGAGATTAACATATAACTTAGCCAGCAGCTCACCATTCATTTGCAAGCATAATATATTTCAATTAGTGGATGGATTAGCTGCACACTGTAAAGTCAGTGAAAGTAGGCTAGCCTAAAAACAGATCGGATGCGGAAATACCCTGAGCCGACCAGGCTAAGTGGGATATCTCTATTGGTCTAACTGGTAAGGTGTCTGCCTCACAACCCAAGGGTCGAGAGTTCGTGCCCCCACCAGGGCTTGATATTTTCGGGAGGCTATTCCCGCATATAACAAAGTTTAGGTGTGCTGGTAAAATTGTTCAGGTTGAGAGTAAGATCGGAGCACCATAAATCCTCTTACGGGTATGGTGTAAAAACCGATTCCTACAACACCACTGTAGAAAAATAGTGCTAATAAGATACATAGAAAGCCTCAGATTAAATAATAATAAAGGATAACAAGCAAACATCATCAACCTACCGTCAAAGAAAAACTTCAGTCTGTTGGCGTAGATGTTCTCGAGCGGGATATTCAGTATTTTAGCCACCGGTGCGATGAGGGAGCGGAATCCTCCCGATACGAGATAAACGTCAACATCCGGCACGTGTAAAGGCCGCGTCATACAGAACTCGAACGTCGCGCGACCTACCCCCAAACACGATGACTTGCATTTTTGAGGCGAATGCATCCGATATTGTCCCGATGTTGGTAAAAGAAGAACATCCCCAGATAATGCCCCGACATTCCCAGACTCTGCCCCAAACAAGACTCGAATGTAACTCGACACTCCAGACCGATTTACGTTAAAGACCCGAACATTAGAGGAATATAATCCGATGCATGCCAGAGCAAGAACCGATCAAAACTCGAATGTGCCAAGAATCAGCCGACAAATATTTAACGGTGTTTACACCCGAACCTACCTTGACCCGATACAAAAGATATTATGAGGAACACCAGAGGATCACCGGCCGCATCTGCCCGACCATCAGAAGACCTTAACACGATGCTAGAAGAATGTGTGACGAACACCTGTACCTGCCCTATATAAACAGGGTGTGGTTGCACACATGCCAGTCGCACATCATGCATCACCACGGTAACATGGCGCTCCCGGAGCTCTACCCACCCACGGAGGAGGAGTTGGAGATGGCCATTTTTTATCAGGAGCTTGTTGTAGCCCACCTAAACCACATGCTACTCATCACCACCATCCTGAAGAACGAGCGTCAGCGCCATGTAAGACCCAGGACACCACGAAGCTGCAGCGTCAAACCTTGGATCGCCCAGAGAGCCACATACGGACACTACCACCAACTACTGAAGGAGCTAGTGGACACTGACAGGACCACCTACAAGTATTATCTGCGTATGGACGAGGACCTATTCAATGACATTGTATGCCGTCTGACACCCAGGATCAAGAAGGAGATAACAAATTGGAAGAAGCCCCTGGAACCAGGTTTGAGATTGGCCATGACACTACGATTTTTGGCCACAGGGGAGGCATACAAGAGCATGTCCTTAAACTTTCGTGTAGGTGCAAACACAAATCTCCCTGGCAGTACGTGAGACATGCGAGGCTATAATCCAGGAGTATATGGAAGAGGTTATTGTGTGCCCATCAACACCCGAAGGTTGGAAACAGGTTGCCAAGGGTTTCGAAGAGAGGTGGAACTTCCGGTACACCATAGGGGCAATCGATGGCAAGCACATAGCCATACAACCTCCAGGAAACTGCGGCTCCCTCTACTACAACTACAAACATTACCACTCCATTGTTCTCCTGGCAGTGGTTGATCACCTGGGCAAGTTTATGTACGTGGACGTGGGAGCGAACGGTTCCGCATCTGATGGTGGCATCTTCCAGGTGAGCGACATCCGGCAGGCCCTGGAGGACGGTGCCGCAGGCTTGCCGGAAGCAGAGCCATTTCCCGGAGAGGACCATCCAGTGCCCTACTTCCTCGTTGCGGATGACGCATTCCCCATGAGGGAATGGTTACAGAAACCCTACCCTCACAGAGGACTGGATGAAATCAAGAGAAACTACAACTACAGACTCTCCCGGGCTAGGAGGCAGGTGGAGAATGCCTTCGGTATGCTGGCAAACCGCTTCAGGTGTCTACTCACAACCATGAACATTCACTCCAGCACCGTGGAGAAGGTAGTCATCGCCTCATGTATACTCCACAACCTCCTCATAGACAAACGACAAGGGCAACAAGGACAAGCATCTCAGCATCAGAACATGGAACAAGGTGACTGGACCAGGGACCCCTTGGATGGACTACAACCACTGCAGCGGCAGAGGGGACCAGCTACTGCCAAACGCGTGCCACGTGTACCACCCGATACAGACAAGATGCTTCTGCTGATGTTCAGGGTAAATTCCAGTCTTTATCGTCTCTCATTCCTGTCATACGAGTTGTGTTCTTCCCAAAATCTTCAATAGACTCGCTTGATCTTGCTTTATTCCTCTGTTTATCGGGGGAATGTCGTCTTTTATTCGAGTATATCGTCTCTCATTCGGTTGTTATTATGGTTAATGTCGCCTTATATTCATACGACTCGGGTTAATGTCTGCTTATGTTCAGCTAGATCAAGTTAACTTCGTCAATGAAAATAACAGACGAACAACGGCCGAAACGAAATAACGTGACCCGAATGAAAGCCGAACATAACCAGAATGAGAACCGACAAATTTTTAACGGTGAATATCGGCTAGAAGTTAACACATGCACTAACTTCTGGCCGAACCCCAGGATGTTCGGCTGCACCCCTGAACATCCCCGAAGCTTCCCCCGAATCAACGAGAACATTGGCCGAATTGACCCGAATTTACCCGAACATTTGAAAAAAAAAAATTTGCAAGTCATCCTTGTATGACGCGGCCTTAAGGCTGCCACTAACTGACTGTGGAAAGATTTATAGAAGTTCACATACAGTATTTCTGGGTTAGTTATAATTAAATTGTAAAACTTGCAAACTAAACAAACCAAAACTGGGACGATACAAGATAAGGGTAATATAACTTATCAAAATCGCTATGTGGAAAAAACGCTTACTAAAATAAAATGTATGAAATAACAGATCACAATCCATAGGGTGTACATTAGCCTACTACATGAGCAAGTTAATCTGTTTCCCAAGCAAACTAATCAATTAATAATTAAGATAAAGAAACAGCAATTTACCATCAGCTGGAAAAAATAGACTGTAGGGGAGAGGGTAAACGTAAATGTAGAAAGCCCTCTCCTTGGCGGGTGTTGGAGGGATGTTGTGGCAGAAGTGTCGTTATGTCAACCAGGCAGGCCGACAATGTGCTGGGCGTTGGTTTTGGTTTATGATTTGGTTCTTACACCATGCTCATAAGGAGGGTTTTTTTGTTGTTGTGGTTTCCCAGGCTGTCTGGCCGAGCAGCCCCATGGTCCCGAGCAAGGTCAAGGCCATAACCGAGCGCCCCCACAAAACCCTCCCTGCTTACCACTAATAAAGCCCAGGTGACCGAAGCCACTCCAAGGCGGGGAGCTGAGGAGGGTGTGGAAATGCCCGGGAAACCAAAGCCCCACCCAAGCCCCTGTGCCTCTCGGCAATTATGAAGGAGGGTTATAGAGCTCCGATCTTACTTTCAACCATCTTGACAATTTTACCAACACACCTAATCATCGTTAGATGTGGAAACAGCCTCCCGAAAATCTGCACCCAGGGCGGGAATCGAACCCGTCTCCAAAAATAAATTGCTTCGGTTTGACATCCTGCCTGGATGGGTTGTATCTGGTGAAGGATACTATATTAATAAGTAACACCCTGTTCTTAACATTAATCATCAATTACAAACCCCAATGTACTTGAATAAACTAATGAAAACATATGGTCCTCCCAGGATTCGAACTCGGGACACCACACCCAGAACATAAGCATCTAAATCATTACACCACCAACACAGTTAAAGGTTGAGTACACGATCACGATTAATATCCATTTTCGAATTTTGGATATCAATCTAATCATGTACTCAGACCCAACTGCATTATGGAAAGCGTAATGGTTTAGTGAGAGGAAAGAACATAGAATGGGGCCAAGATCACTAAGGACCGGCCTCACTATACAAGTTCCTGAATTTATAGAAATATGTAACACCCCGTTCTTAAAATTAATCATCAATTACAAATGTACGATCGCGCTAATAAGTCATGTCCTAGCTGTCATTACGTTTGGCTTTCTCTGTGCTGTATTAATGTCTGCCAGATGTTGAATAGGGTGAGTAAGTATTGGAACATGTTTGTATATTTCACTCAATATGAAGAAATGAAGCTTAGATAGTGCTGATACCAATTATTGATCAAAATATACTTGGTGCCGAGACATCACTTAATAGCGCGACTGTACTTGAATCTAATGGGGCTAAACATGAGGGAGAAGGAGGTCCACTAAAACAAAAAAACAAAACCAACACCTCCCATTATAAGCCGATAATAACTGACTCAACATCTTTGGTGAGTTTCGGAGGGTTGGATCAGGTGAAGGTCTGGATGGTGTCGAGTTTCGGCTGTAGGATGTTGAGTCGGGCTAGTAAGGCGGTTTTGAAGTCCATCCCTCCCTGCATCGCCTGCACAGTTCTGAGGGTTAGTTAGTTAATTATTTTGTTTTGTTTTTTCCCTATATTCCAACTACTCCCTCTCGGGCATAGGCTGAGAGCCTGTACATTCAATGATGAAGCCTGTGAGGTCTCCTTCCTGTCTAGGGGGTGAGACATGTGAAGCACATTGAGATACAACCAGCCCCCACTATCTTGCCTTTGCAGGATACACAGGGCCCGGTTGCCCACCCATGGCTCGAAGCAGCCCTATTCTACAGATATTTTCACAGCAATTGTTCCGAGGAACTTGCTTCAATTGTGCCGCCTCTCCACATCTTTCCCCGTAGAACTAGGGCAGCTGAGAGCGCCCATGAATTTACACTTTCTCCTCCACAATGCAGAACTTCTGCTTATCAGAATTCATTTATCCCCAGAACTACTACTCTTTGGAATTCACTTCCCTCGAATTGCTTTCCACAAACTTACAATCTACAAATGTTTAAATCCAGTTGTTACAAACATTTTATGAATGGAGGATGCCTTTAGGCACATGGACCTTTTTGTTTTATCTGTGTTTTTCCTTCCTCCGTTCATTGTCTCTTAAAAGAAAAAAAAAAAAAAAATCTCTGAAGCTGCTTCACCCCATCTCTGAAGCTGCTTCGCCCCATCTCTGAAGCTGCTTTGCCCAAGTGCTTCACTGTCTCACCTCCTAGACTCGGACCCTCACTCTCAGAACGCCACCTACTGAGCAATGGCACTGATATTTGGGTAATATATACAACACCACTTCAAAGTAGGGAATATCATGACTGTCGTGCTATAGATCTATGCTTCAATGTTAAATTAATGGGTGAGTATTATGTTCTGCCACCAGATAGATAGTAGATAGTTAGCCTAGATATATCAAGAAAGATGCAAATTTCTATCTATCTATCTATATCCCCACTTTTTTTTCTTTTTTTTATCAGGTACTCACAGTTTTTTCACCTCTTCAGCCTTGCCACAAAATGAAGCCAGCTGGTCAAGGCCCTCGTCCACGATAACTGTTGAGTCCACGTCGAAGCACACGGCATCGGTAGACCGCCAGATCTCGCAGCACTATTGAAGCGATGGTAACCGTCTCCTTGGAAAATATGTGTGGTTTTAGAAACATACCGTATCTACTCTAGAGGATGTCATAAGTCGAATTTAGTATTGGACTTGGCTCACAGCAGTCAGGGCCCTTTAAATGGCGATCAGATGAAGGTATTGAGGGATAAGCCTTTACAATGGCACCTCGTATCTACATTCTAATTTTCCTATTTTTTTGAAGTGTAGAGAGGGGAGAAGGGGTGTTGGAGAGAAGAATCTGTTGGAGTGGCATTGTTATGTGTGTTTAGTCTGTATACGTCGTCAAGATGTCCCCTGACTGGGTGCGAGCATGTGAAACATGCTAGGACGTACTACCACACCCACTAAATGTCCGCCGTGGCAGGGATTCGATCCCGGGTCTTGCAGATTCACACGTGAGCGTTCTCACCACTCGACGGCAGGGCTCGATATCTCGCAGTTCTTCACCCTCCCTCTCCTTCAATAATTCTTAACCCACTGAGCCCCAGCTAGTTTATAATAAATGTACCACCCAGGACCAGCAGGTTTTGAAAAAAAAAAACATTTCCAGAAAACACCAGGAATGGGTTAGGAATGAAGGAAAACCCACAAAAAAGACATCCCCTAGGTCAAAAAGGGGTCTTACGGTGCGCCCGAAAGTTGGATTTACAAGAGGGGAAAATTGAAGGCAAAAACACCCAAAAACAGGTTTTTGCGCGCTCACGTGCACATGGTTGGACTTTGAGAGTTTTCAACCATCGGCATGGTTGCGTGGGATACTTACACAGCTCTCACACAAATCTAAGCCCTCTAGGTGCCATAGGACCGGAGTAATTAACAGTGACGCAACGTTGTCATCGCTGGGGTTTAGCGTTACAAACATTGCCGACGACGTGTCGTGTCGTCGCTGGGGTTCAGTGGGTTAATTATAAGCTATATGTCGTAGTTTCTATAGCTGACACACATTACAGTCATTGCATAGTGATGCTCATTATATTTTAAAGGCACCCATAATATTAAATAACTTGTATTTACTGTATATATACAGTCATGCTTTATCTGCGCGTATTCTTCCACATTAGCTCCGGACCTCCCGATATATACACAGTATAAGGAAGAAGGTATTTTCGCGCTTTTTTGTTATGATAGTTCATCATCCTTATAATTTTGCTTTTAGTAATTTCTTGCTACATATGGACGTTCCCACAACTACCATACTATTTAAGCACTTAGTGTAGCCATCTAGTATATAATAAAGAAAAAGTAGAGAAATTATGATTCATTATTTCTCATTTTTTGTTTTGTTATCCATAAAAAAATGTTTTCTATGATAGACGATTGAGAGAAAATTACAATATTTGGGTGTCTATTATATACCTATTTTTTCCCCTGAATTTAAATAAAAAGTTGATTAAATATAATATTACAGACACACTTACAAGTACACACCTGTTCAGCTACATTGCTCTCCAGAGTGTTGTGGCTTGTACTGAAAGCTGAATCAAAATTCGGCAGCTCAATTCTCGATAACTAAAGAACAAATGAGAAACTACTATGTCTCTGTGTCATATTATTGCCAAATAACCGTAATTAGCATCAAATTAGGCTATGAACACGTTGTAATTAGCGGAGTAATTAAGATGAAAACAAGGCAAATTTTTGCCAGCATAAATAAAGTAGGCTACACATGTTTCCTCAACTTTTATTGCCAACTTAGGTCTGGCAATTTGCGAATTATACACTTTTATCATACTTGACTGTTTGCTAGTTTCAGGCTATAAGGAAGTTAAAGGAAACTATTTTTGTTTGATCCCCTTTTCCATCATGTTTAGCCCCATTAGTTTTGAGATAAGACGTTCGCCCCATTAGTTTGGCGATTTTCAGACCTTTCACTTCATTTCTTTGCAAATATTAACCCAGGAAAGGCCAGAACACTCTTAAGAGGTTTTGGTGGGCAAGGGCGAGGACCCTCTTAAGAGGTAAGGCCTAAAAAAAAATTTTTTTAAAAGGCCCCAGTAGCACTTAAAACAAGTGAAATGGTTATTAACCCCTTCAGACTCATATGATGCAGAGGTTGCCAGATTAGCAATAAGAAATAGAGTTCTCTCACTCTTATAATTACCTCTCCAAAATTAGTTTTCTGCCCACAGCTAACTCAAAGACAACTGCAGAGGTTGAAGTAACTAAATTAAAGGTTTCTAAATACCCCTGATGGTAACAAAGGCTTTAAAGTATCCCTAATCGGCTCAAAATCGCGTCATATGTCGGAGAGGGTTAAGTGAGATAATTCCCCTCCATACCTCCTATCACTACTCCATATCTGTCAAAATCCCCTCCTTTCCCCCCCCCCCTTCAATTATCACCTATTTTCCCTGCTATTCCCTTATTCATTGGTATATTTTTGTGTAAACATCTCCAAGCCGGTTCTATGGTGTGGTCATGTGACTAGCCAGTGTGTTACGTAAGGAAGAGGGTGGGGTGAGTGAGTCAGTCTGACTCAGTCAAGCTCTAGGCCTCGCGAGTGGAGGGTCTGCCTTGCTCTGCTCCACAATTCATGAATGAACCGCTCGGCAAAATTTCACGATTTTGACCATCCAAACACTCTTCCCACTTGTTTTATTGTTGTTACATGTTACTATCTTCATATTAAATGTAAAATAGGCGCATATGAATAAGTAATAACGATATTTATCATAAGATGACGATTATAGGCGGGAATGGAGCTTAACCCTTTCTCTGCGGGGTGTTTTGGGCTATTTAGGGCATATTCAGGCACTCCTGAATGATTAATCAAGCATCTGAATTAAATGAACTGTATTCTGCCGAAAACTAGGCGAAAATAGCTTCAAAATGAGACCAGAACGGGCCTCGTACGTGGCCTGGTTCACCCGTACCGGTGCCATAGAAATGCGGGAAACCCGCTATTTGTTAGCACTCGCTCGCTTAGCAACACTGTTGTGAGAGGCAGTGAGAGACCCGCGCGAGACACAGTCTACCTCAGTGGGCCGCTGGCTGCTCTGAGGGTCGGAGGTGGGCCCCTCACGCTTCCGCCCACTGACACTCGATTTTTACGGTTTTTACAGGCTTTTAAGGCCTGGAAATTGCTGTAAATTGCCAAAACATTCCAGAACGTCACCCGCAGCATAAGGGTTAATATTGCCACCCAGAAGTGTGGTGTTTACTACACCCTGCGCGCGCTAGCCGGGTTAAGAGAAGATTTAAACTTACGTTTTTTTCTGGATCCACTTCTCTATCATACTAGCCCAGATTGTTATGAGTTTTAAGGTGTTCGCCACATTAGCTTGTTAATTTCAAGACCTTTTGTCCCATTTCTGTCAATTATAAGACCTTTTATGCCATTCAGGTGTCGATGTTTTCCTGGCGAGCATTAGCGATTATGCAATTTAGGAGGACCCAGCTTTTGGCCGGTTAATTTTTTTCACCGAATAATTTACAAATTTTTCTCGAAGGGGGGGTATTTTATTTATAACTTGATGGAATTATTGGGAGGAAAAAAAATATATAATAAATAAGTGAATACAATGAAAGAAAACATTTCTCCTTAAAAGATCTCTGTTGCCTAAATAATGTTTAGGCTAAAACTTCCACATCTCTGTAGGTATTTATTTTCGTTTTTTGTGTTTTATTTCGGCTACATTTAGATGAAGTTTAGGAAGAATATATGGTAGCTAAAAGGATTGATTGAGATAGTCTGTAGCCTTTTAATGGGTAGACGTCCTTCCTAAACTGAATAAATTTGTCTAATAGTCGCCAGAATATAATGGCAAAATCGTCGCCGGTACAAAAGGGGTTAATTATACATGTTGATGGTGGTGAATGTGGGGTTGTAATGGTCATACATCATAGTGATAGTGATTTTAAAGAGAGATTCATATTATTTGGTTAATTTATTCATTTATCTATTTCTGTATTTATTAGTCTCTTTCCTAGATCTCCATCAAGCTTAAACAAATACCTCGAAGACTACCCTTAACCCATTGGCTGAGGCAATGTTTGGGCTATTTAGGGCATATTCAGGCACTCCTGAACGATAAATCAAGCATCTGCATTAAATTAACTGTATTCTGCCGAAAACTAGGCGAAAATAGCTTTAAAATGAGACCAGAACGGGCCCCGTACGCGGTCTGGTTCACCCGCAGCGGTGCCAGTGAAACTCGGGAAACCCGCTATTTGGTAGCACTCGCTCACTTGGCTACACTGTTGTGAGAGAGAGAGAGAGACCCGCGCGAGAGACAGTCTACCTCAGTGAGCCGCTCGCTGCTCTGAGGGACGGAGGTGGGCCCCTCACGCTCCCGCCCACTGACACTCAATTTTTACAGTTTTTACAGGCTTTTAAAGCCTGGAAATTGCTGTAACTTGCCAGGACGTTCCAGAATGTCACCCGCAGCGAAAGGGTTAATGATATATTTGTACAATTTTTCGGTAGAAAATTGCCCCGATCGAAGGCCGATTCCTCCTAAATTGAAAGCTCGCCATTGCTCTCCAAGAAAAATCAGACACCTAATTGGCACGAAAGGTCTTAAAATCGCCAAACTAATGAGGAGAATATCTTAAAATCTCAAAGCTAATAGAGCTAAGCATGAGGGAAAGGGGGTCCAGAAAAGCCCCCTTAATGACAGGTCTCATTTTCAGTAGTAGGGGTAGGCTAGTTAAATGTTTGGGTCAGCGGTATTTTGTTCAAATTTTTTTCGCCCATAAACCTTTAACATACTTTTCAGGATTTATTTATTTATTTTTTATTTTTATTTTTTTACACACCCACTCATTCCTTTATACGCAAGGTCTGTAGCATCCTACATGTCTAGAATACTCACAAACGTCTTAATTTAAAGCTTATCTTATTTAGTCACACACACTCTCTCTCATACATTATCACACACACACACACCCTCTCATCCTCAATTCTACAATAAGCACATACACACACACTCCCTCTCCACTTCACACACACATGCACCCCCCCCCCCCCCCCCCTTCCCACACACACACACATTCCCTCTCCACTTACAAACACCCACACCCACATACACACTCCCTCTCCACTTCACACTCACACACACCCCACACATACGCCCCCCCCCCTCTCCACTTGAACCCTACCATAAACACAACAGCCACTTACCACCACCACCACCCCTTCCTTCTCCTTGTACCTCAGGGTCTTTATATCCAACCCACTTACCACCATTCACACAGCTGACAGTAAAGCGTCTCTAAATATGAGTATATAATCATTGCAAACAGAATTCACAGTACATACATCCATAACCTATAGTTTGGATGGTTATATTATGCGTTTAAGTTTTCCATGTCTCTTCTGATATATACCTACTATAGAGAATTGAAAGTAGTTCTGTAGCATGTATTTGTGTGAGTAACTGTAAGAGTTATGAGAAGTGGGTTGCAATAATTAAACCCCAATTACCACCCTCCTCCCACTCCCGTAATATGTAAACACATCCGCCGCCATCTTGTCTCCACCCCACAAATCAGCTGAGTGTCAACAAACATCAGCTGTCAGAAAAGAAGGGGGAAGGGAGAAGGGGTGGGGGTGGGGGTCTATGGATGGATGGGAACGAACAGAGATTTACCAGATACTGATCGTGCTCCCTTACTAATGGAGGTAGAATGGGGAGTGAGTTAGTAGGGTAAGAAAGGAGGTTTAATGTTCTTGGCATAGGGTCTCTAACGGTAGTCTCACAACATTCACTTATCCCGGAAGATGGACTATGATAAGCTAACCTAACCTAACTTAAGCTAACCTAAGCTAACCTAACCCAACCTAAACTTATATAAAAGGTAATTTCGTTACTGAAGGTGAGGCTTGGTGAGTTTAGATTAGGATAGCATAGATTAAAATAGTTTAGACTACAGTAGGTGAAATTACCATAAATTGTCATTGTTTAACAAAAGTCGTGCGAATGTCAAGAAACATTCAATCTAGAATATGCATCTTGGTATATCTCGTTTAAAGGATTCTAAATGTAGCTTAAGAAATCGGCACTGAAAGTAATATATTTGCATTAGGGTCGCCGATATTGATACTTATGACATCAGTAAGTATTGCCGATCGAAATTTGACAGACAAACTGTTCGTGTCCAATACCTCCAC
Organism: Paralithodes platypus; assembly: GCA_032716605.1. Taxonomy (NCBI): domain Eukaryota; kingdom Metazoa; phylum Arthropoda; class Malacostraca; order Decapoda; family Lithodidae; genus Paralithodes; species Paralithodes platypus. The sequence continues at coordinate 53,774,121 of CM064514.1, read as the reverse complement.
CTACGGGGCTAATGGAGTGGGTTGGAGGGCAACGGGAAACTTAAGGGGGTAGTGGTTAGTTTTTGGTCTATCTATTTATTCATTAATGTATTTTTTAGTTTCCTCGCTAGACCTCCATCAAACTTTAAAACAAAACAAAAAACCTAGACCCTCTCTTCAAGATAAATGTGTACAGTTTTTGGTAGAAACATTTCCTGGCCGAAGGCCAGTTCCCTTAAAATTACAGGCTCGCTGTCGCCAGGAAAACATTAACACCTATATGGCACGGAAGGTTTTAAAATTTACAACGAAATGGGGAAAAGGGTGTTAAAATCGCCAAAGTTGTTGTTGTTGTTGTTGTTCCCCAAGCTGCCTGGCCGAACAGCCCCAAGGCCCCGAGCAATTCCAAGGCCATAACCGAGCGCCCCCACATAACCCTCCCCGCCGACCACAATAAAGCCTGGGTGACCAAAGCCGCTCCATGGCGGGGAGCTGAGGAGGGTGCAGAAACGCCCGGGAAACCAAAGCCCCACCCAGGGCCCTGTGCCCCTCAGCAATTATGAAGAGAAAGTTGAGGGGCAAGGGAAAAATGTGACGCTTTGGCTTCCAATCTTGGTAGATTGAGAGGGCAATCCACGGAAGAGACGCCGTCACACGAGATCTAGAAAATATATAAGTAAAAGGAACAGTCAGAGTAAGCTATGGGTATGGCAGAGATCGCTCAGTTATCACTCTGATAGACCAACCATCACCAAATCGCCAAAGTAATGGGCCGTAATACGTCATACAATGTCCGAACTAATGGGGTTAAGGGGAGGTTTTTAGTTTGTTCTCTAGACTTCTATCAAGCTTAAAATTACACCCCCTAGAACCTCTTTCAAGAATAATGTGTACATTTTTCGGTAGAAAAAAAATGTCCCGGCCAAAGGCCGATTCTTCTTAAATTACAGGCTCGCTATCGCTCGCCAGGAAA